>CM047806.1:103156844-103756844 GCA_026214975.1 Gentiana macrophylla | reverse complement strand
TTGTCCGCAGATTGTGTTTTGATTTACTTAGTTTTGGCTAAAATGTGGTGTATTAGCTCTACTATTCCGGAGTCGGCCTGTGGGGCCGACAAAGTGACTCTTACTCAGGGTACATGAAGTCCTGACCGAAAACGTTCACATTGCACCTTTCGTGAAGAATCGAACCTAGGACCTCTCAAGGCATTCTGCCTTATTTTCAGTTTCATGTATCTGAACTCCTGCAACTATAGGTCTGAAAGGTTTTCCAGGGATTAAGATTATGATTCGTTTTGTATTTGGGAGGTAGGCTACCTCAATCTGAATTTGCTTTGTCGTATACTTATCAAGTGCGATGTAATTATCTGATCTTGCAATTTTGATGCTAACATGATAGAGTAAAGGCACGATGGGAGGATTTGTTGAGGTGAAAATATGACTTTCAACCAGAGTGATAAATGGGTAGTGCCGGTTATGTTATGTAGTTATGTAACTTCTCCAGTAGAAAAAGGATAGAAAAAACCAAGGACCATCTTTATGTTCTGTGAAGAAATTCATTGCTGTCTACTGCTAGGCTATGTACTTATGGAACTCCGACATTTGAGGGAGAGAAAAAAACAAGGACCCTCTTTATTTCTTGTGGAGAAATTCAGCTTAAACTGATGCGTTTATTGAAAAGCCTAAATGACAAGTGTAACTTCAAGACCTTCCATGCACCATCACTGCCATACTTCAATCTAATAACCCACTCCTAAAGTGAAACTTGTAAAGGGTTCTTTAGCCGAATTAGCTTCATTAGTCAGCTTATGATTGCAAATTTCTTAAACATTGTACAAATACAATGGTCTTTGTCATTCTACTTGAAGATCCATTTGATCATGGTCAAGCTGTGGGCATAGGACTTTCCTGGCTTAATAGATTGAATCACAAGAAAATTCACGATTTTGCATGGTTATGTAAGCGAATCAGCTCATGACTGGGTTCATGGTCATAACCTTTCATTAGATTTGTTGGAATGGTTACACGTAGTAATTCTTTGTGCTTCTCCCTACCTATTGGTTTTTCCAATGATGCATACCAATCGCATCCGTGAAGGAATGGTTTATCATTTTTTCGAAATGGAGGGACTTTTTTTCATGGTCAATGGTCTTCTCTCTCATTACTTTCACCATGTTCACTTCATTGTTTTTTTTTTGTTTTTTTGTTTTTAATGTGAATAGAGAAACTGCTTTCTGGTATTTGGCTATCCTTTATCACAAAATACGTTGAGGCCTATGGATTTTGTTCTTGAGTCTCTTATTCATTAAACGACATTTCTTTTTATGTGTTGATTAGGTGGTATATATGGCTATTGTTGGATCATTCCCCTTCAACTCTTTTCTCTCGGGGGTGCTTTCTTGTGTTGGAACAGCCGTTCTTGCTGGTAAGCATAGGATTTATGTTCAATCTGGGTTGAAGAATATTTATTTATCTGCCATCCTCAGAGGATTCAAATTGATTATGTTATGTACCTTTTCTCTGCAGTTTGTCTCCGTATCCAAGTAAACAAGGAAAACAAGGAATTTAAGGTGAGATTTTAGTGTTGGCAAACGTTATTCCTTTACATTGCATTGTCTGTGTTGTGTGTACTTGTATGTTATCACATGACAAACAAAATTTGTATAGTTGTTCAGTGAATCTCTGCAAGTTGAAGTAGGTTAAGCTGTTAAAGACAATTTTGCTCAGATTTAGTTGATTGTCTGGTTCGTATTCTACTTTTAAAAGGTGGATTATGTGAATTTGACTTTTTCGAAGTCTATATTCAGTGTGGTGCCTGGTAGGTGTCAAGGAGTTCCTATAACAAATTTCTAACTATCTATTTGCTTTAAGAGTAATAAGCGTTACATGGATTGATGTTACGTTGTGAAGAAATCAAACAGGATGCTTCAGATTGAAAACCAAGAAGAAGAATGTTATTGCATTTCGGGTTATCTAGCTTGCGATTTACAAAGAATTCATTGATATAATTTGCAGGATTTACCACCAGAGCGCTTTTGCTGATTTCGTCCTTTGTAATCTTGTGCTTCATTTGGTGATCATGAATTTCCTTGGATAAGCTCTCTTGATGCTTTTGGAGCTGAACCTTGCAATGAGAGAATTTTTAAGCTACCAAACCTGCAATCCTTGCTCTATAAAAAATCTTAAAATTTTAGTTACATCTTTCTAAGTTTATGGCAGCGATTCCTCTTAAAACGCAGTATGAATGATGGATCGTGTATTAATTTTATATATAGTGAACATACTTTGCATTTCAGAACCTTTTGACCTCTGTTGTTTTGGATGATGAGTTATTACTACTGGGGTGCAAATATTTCCATTTTCTTGTCTGAAAGTGATGACAATTTATTTGGTTAATTCTTATTAAAAAAAGGGAATGAATTATTGAGTTGAAATGTTTTTGGAATTGCGTTGGCCTTCATGTCGAATAAAATAGATGTAATTGAAATACTTGTCTACAATTCTGAACTGGCCACCTGTTTGATGGTTCATCATGATTTGTTCATTGACCAACTACTTTTTTTTTCCTTTTTATAATTGCACTCTTTGGTCAGAACAAATGTTCGATTCTTACTTCCGTCCCCACTATAATAAAATTCCTCTTTCCAGTATTTTTTAAAGTAAAACTACTAATTTTTTACACTTAGAAAAATAGACTTCTGTATAAATTATCAATATGAATTAATTGTAATTTACTTATAAATATCATCTATATATTTAATATTTTCATTACAATCTACTTTAATCTATGTTGCACCGACACTGATTATCGTCGCATTTATTACTATTACTTTGATACTACGCGATACCGCTTAATTCCAAAATTTAAGAGACACGACACACGCCACACACATATATATATATATATATATATATATATATATATATATATATATATATATATATATATATATATATATATATATATATATATACTAGTAGGAAAAAAGTTTATTATATTCCAAACGAAAAAATAAGCAGTAAACTAAATTGACCTTGTTTAACACACAAACCACCGGCTCAACCGCAACTTGTAAATCAAAGCGAGCAAGAGTACAGAATGTCGAAATATAATCATTAAACATACCCTCATCTTTCACACCATAAACAGTCCATAACACATACGTCTAAGCAGCCAAATGCGGAACTAGCTATATGATCAAAGTTTTTATTATAGAAAATAAAAGTGTGGAGACATAGTTGTATGAAGGTCCAACATAGTGATATTTTGATAAAATTAGATCCTTGTGTTGATTGTAGTAGAGAACAATAGATGTACATAAGGGATGAATAATTAGGAAGAAAGCAATTAATGAAACTTCAATATATTCCCAACACACACACACACACACACACGCACGCACACAAAAAATCAAAATCTCATTCCAAGCATCAATAGCCCCTGGTAAACACCAATGTACATATATAATCATTTTGATACATGCTGCAAAACACCAGGTGCCCATCTAGTGCAATGAAAATGTAGTTACATCCACTACTTATCCTTATATGAGCTCATTACCAATGAGCCAGTTCTGCTTCCAATTTAGGGGCATACATATAGCGCATAGGGTATGTACAGAGAAGGGAAAAAGAAAAAAAGGAAAAGCCAGTTCTGCTTCCAATATTTCACAGAAAACGTACTCATGGAATCGATCAAACAAATATATTCATTACCAAAGATCATATTTATTGAGTAATTATTTCAATGTTGCACCACCGGAAAGGAGAAGGAAAACTGTCAGTAACCTAAAAGCTTAGTCAACATGGTTAGTAAATCATAAAGCTTATTATTCAGCAGAGTTCATAACATCATGAATGGAGAGAAAGTGTTACAATATGCTTGTTGAATGCGTCGGATTACTCCATTGAATTCATAATCTCATACATAAACCTGAGATAAAATTGAAGAAAAGGCGTTTTTTAACAGGAAGAATCAAAGGAGAATTAGGTTATTTTGATCGGGAAAAATGAAATAGAGAATGTGAGAACGTGAGATAAATGGGAGATTGTAGCTTGACGGTTTTGTTAGTGTTCAGAAAAAGTTGGAGGTTAAGGAATCAGATCATGGGGAGAAAGTGTTACAATATGCTTGTTGAATGCGTCGGATTACTCCATTGAATTCATAATCTCAGACATAAACCTGAGATAAAATTGAAGAAAATGCGTTTTTTAACAGGAAGAATCAAAGGAGAATTAGGTTATTTTGATCAGGAAAAATGAAATAGAGAATGTGAGAACGTGAGATAAATGGGAGATTGTAGCTTGACGGTTTTGTTAGTGTTCAGAAAAAGTTGGAGGTTAAGGAATCAGATCATGGGGAGGGTTCTGTGGGAGGAGATCGGCAGGTTCGTGTGCTGGTATCAATTTAGAAAACGGGTTAAAATGCGGGTTAATTGGTAAAAACGGGTCAATTGGCATTTTTTTAGAGATCATGTTATAAGGACGATTTATATGTCAAATGAACAAGGAATGAAGTATGCATGCAAGTAACAACTTTGAAATCTTATAAGGTTAAAAGATGATTATGTTGGTGAATTGATACTTTGTATTTGTTTACTTGTTGTTGTGACGACATCAACGTCTTAAGATTGTAGGATCGTGTTTTATGGGTTGAATTAATGATTCCATGTGTAGAAGGTAAAATATGTTTTATATGATCAAATATTAGTTCTTTTTTGTCAACGAATGTCATAATTAAAGTAATCAAAATGTTGAACCTAATGGTGCTTATGTTGATAGATATCATGTTCTTATGGTTATGACATGATTGTGATGTTAATATGTTGTATATACCATGAAATTAGGGTTGTGTATGAAATACATGTTCAATGTTAAGTATGAAGTTGTGTAATCATATTGGAAATAAATGAAATATGTGCTATATGCTAGTGATATGTAATATGAGTTATGTGATGAAAACATGATGATTTGAAGGATAAAGTTAAAAAAAGCATATTAAGTTGTGTATGACGGCGATACGTGATGATACACAGTGTGATATGATGACGACGATATGTAATGGTGCATATTACTCAAGAAATTAGTAGACAATGAATCCTGGAGGGTTGTTGACATCGCTTCCCTACTCACGGGCAAAAATGGTGTGTACATGCCAATGAATTCTCTAGGGTCCTGGCATCGCTTTCCTTCTCTCGGGCAAGAATAGTGAGTACAAGCCGACCGGTCGGTTTCCCAATCCATGGGCTATAATAATGGACATCCGGGTAGTCTCATTTAAGTAAAGAAAGATCATGATTTTCATATTGGGCTCTACTAAATATGACATAGTATTTATGAAAAACAACATAAGTAATGAAACATTTATGATATGTTAATAGAAAGCGAGAAATTTCATTTCAATTTGATTTCAAGTATGTTATGTGCCTTAATCATTAATTATCTTATTCCATTGCAAGTCGATTCAAGATTTTTATTCCATGTACGTTGTATGCTTTAGTTGCTATGTGAATAAGTAAGAGTAGTTCAATACGTATTTTGTTTTCATATTGTATATTTGCTACTGTTACATATATGCATTTCATATTTGCGAAAGAGAACTTAGAATTTTACCGATCTTAGTAATGGTAAAATTTCCTTTGATGCTAACGTTTCATTATCGAAATGCTATAACCCGACCTATTTACTTAACCACCATACCGATAATTAGCTTTAGTAGCATCATGAGGGTAGGGATGAAAGTGACCCTTGCTCCTTCGACTCCTATCTCATTAGATTATTCTTGGAGCCGGGGTATTTTCAATTACAATCTCTACTTGGTCTTCATCATACGTGATGATGGAGAAGTTATTGATATCCAAAAGTATTAGTATTTCTTATTTATGATAGAGCTCTTGTTGGTCGCTTGAAAAGGCTGACACAAGTTTAGAGGGGGGGGGGGGGGTGAATAAACTTGTCACAAAAACAAAATTTAAAACAGATTAAGGTTCAGATAAAACTTGTGTGGAGTTGAGCTGACAAAGCTGAGATTAAGTCAAACTGACTTAAGCTGAAACTGAGTCAACCGGCAGGGGATATGATTTTAGCCTTTTTATTGATCTTGTTATTATTTTGTGAAAACTGAGTGTTGTGAACTGAATTCTGGTGAATATCAGTTGTGACTATGAAATGTACAACAATCAAGTATCACAATGCTGTAAGTAAATGCTAAATAAATAAGTAAATTCGTAAAGTAAATAAAGCGGATGTTATAGAGGTTCCAGGTGGTGTAATCCTGTACGTCCTCTCTTCCCCTGTGGTGCGGAGGAAAATTCCACTAGAACTTCTTGAGGTGAACTGTTACAAAAAGTCCTAAACAATAGTCCTTGGCTAATCCCTAGCTTCACTATCTAAACAATTGTAGAACAGGTAGAATTGCTGCTCTTCAAATGCTTGAACCACTGGTCCTTAGAGGGTAGGATTGCCTCTTCACCAGCTACCACCACAAACACAGTCTACCCGACTGCTTGTCACAACTGTCCTTGGCGAAACCTTCCCGGTTTGCTTCACAGTCTAAAACCTTTGAATTAGAATCAAAGTTGGGCTGAGAATCAATAAATTGATTCTTGTTTGTGGTTCTTCAGAGTGTTGAATTCTTGATAAATTCTTTGTAGTTTGAACACTTGAAGAAATACTAGATATGATCTTGTTATAGATCAGAGATGATAGCAGTTCAAATAGAGTGCACAAATTGCTTGTTGATTCTTGTATATGCTCTGTTCTCTGTTCTCTGTATCTTTGTTGTTTGTGCAAAGTCTTCTATTTATAGTGTGAAGTCCAACGTTCATCTTGTTGGAATAGTGTCCTAAACCCAATCGGGTTGGACCGGATCCGACCGGTCGGATCATTTCTACTATTTCTTTATGTTTATGCATATATTAAATGACTTTTATTGTTTGTCATATATATGTTCTTTTAAAGAACCAATTATGAATTGTTATATGATAACGCCCTTAGTATTAAATCGTGATAGAGAAACCATGATATGCGATTATGGTTGATGAGATCTCTAATCACTTTAATAAGTTTGATACTTAAACGCCTCTAGTCGATGTACTATTAAACAGGCATTGATAGTATGAACAGGCTAGCACGTATTAGATGTCTTCTGCGCCTTTAGTAAGCGTGGATAGATCTCGCTCTATCGAAGTGTAGAGACACTTGGACCGCGACGTGGACGTGTATTAGAGAATGCGACGTTAGATCGACCCACTTACACAGAGTATAAGTGTCACACTATGTGACGGTTGTGTAATTATCCTTAAGACCGAGTCTTCATGGCATCACGGTGTGGATTGTCATGCTTTGACACTATTGAGGTTTCCACAACCACGGGGCGATCATGCGGTAGTGATTGGGTATGATCATCAAGCACGCGGAGTATACATGATTGGTCGTCCGGGAATCGCGTATCCTATGATTGGGATCGAATATCCGAAATGGCCTTCTTATAAGG
This sequence comes from Gentiana macrophylla, assembly GCA_026214975.1. Taxonomy (NCBI): domain Eukaryota; kingdom Viridiplantae; phylum Streptophyta; class Magnoliopsida; order Gentianales; family Gentianaceae; genus Gentiana; species Gentiana macrophylla. The sequence continues at coordinate 103,749,376 of CM047806.1, read as the reverse complement.
AATGTCTTACTTTCGTGAATCTTTGCAAAGTGGGAGTAAACGAGTTACTTCGAGAGAGCATGATATCCAGATTATAAGATACGGTTGTTAATGTTTGACACTCGACGCACGACCGTATGGATATTATTACAAATGATAGATTGTAAGTTACACGGTAATCGCTTCACATGAAAGGTAGTAGTCATTGCATTTGACTCTTCCGATGATCGGGGTCACGGTGTGTTGTTGCTAGACGCTATCCCGTGATCGTTAGGCATGAAGGGCATTTTCGTAATTTGCACTTTGTGTCTACGGCCAACATATTCGAAGCCTATCGGGTCACACACATATGAACATCTAGTCGGATTAAAATGTGGTTATAGATGATAACCAAATAAGGAAAGTTTATCTCGAGACTATAAAGGTTATAGTGGTAAATTAATATGGTGGTATTTATTTATTATGAATAAAATAAATACAAGATATTAATAATATTATATTAATTAAAGAATATTCCTAAGCCAATTTGTTGGTCAAAGGCGCAATTTTGGAGTGTATAAGATACACTTGGATTGTGCAATTTAATTAATGATATTACCTATTATTAATATTAGATATTAATAAAATAAAATAATATATATATATATATATCCAACTTGTGTGCGTGTGTGCATGTTGGTGATGCATGCACATATTTGTGGAATATATATTAATAGATTTTTATATGTGTAATAATATATATGTGATATATACACATGTAGAAATTGATTTATGGTAATAAAATAAAGATGGTCAATATTAGATATTGACAATATCTTTAATATTCAATATAAGATATTGACAATATCCTAGATTTATTTAATATGAGATATTATAATAAATGAGATAAATCAATCAAATATATTTTCCTTATTTTATTGGAGAAAGGTTTTCTTCCTTTCTACTCTTCTTTCAATACTTTCCCTATAAAAGGAAGTGGGTGTCAAGCTCTTTTAGACATCATAATTCCAAGAGCTAATAGTTCTTGTGTAAAATAGAGAGCATCCTATGTAGAGAGTTGGAGAGAGGGGAAAAGGCCGGTCTAGCAACCGGAGTTTTCCAATAGCAATCCATGACGGGATTCCGGCGGTCGTTCGTGTGGACTAGCGGTAGAGGCCGAACACTTGGGCGGCTCTATGCAGAACTACTCTCCTTAGACGGTCAAAGCGTCGATCTTATAGATCAACCAAGGTAACCACCGTCTACTACTTGTTTGTTTATTGCTTAAACGAAGTCGATCTTGGGTAAAAGGAAATCAAAATTTTAAATTCACTGCGTTCGCGCATTTCCTAACAGTGGTATCAGAGAGAGCTTCGAGCTTAAGCAATAAGCATGTTATTATGCGTAGTTAATTTTATCGTTTAAATCACGTAATTTAAAGATGAAAGATTTTTGATTTGCAAAATTGATACATGAAAAGAAAAAAAAAAAAAAAAAAGGAGGATCGGGTGGTGCTCGGCCGACTGGCGGCGGCACCACCACCGGCGGCGGCTGGGCGGCGGCGGCGGCAGCAGGGCAACCTGCTGCCGGCAGTCGGTTGACCGGTCAATGCTGGCGGATCTCCAAATTTTTGTTTTGTGTATTTTGTGATTCAATATGGTTCATAGTTGTGATTAAAATCTCCTTTGTTTAGTTGTGTCATGTGGCTAACCAATGGTTCAAATAGTTTGGCATTGGGATGCCACATGACATTAAAAAATGATAATGGTCTTTCCAAACTTTGTTTGGAATAGGCTAAGCCTTTCCAAATATTTGATTTGGGAAAAGCTTGCCAGCCACAGCACTTCCAAAATTTTGATTTTGGAAAGTGGCTGGCTGCTAAACCAAAATTATTTGGCCTTTCCAAATATTTGATTTGGAATAGGCCTTGCGCCTTTCCAAATATTTGATTTGTAGAAGCGCTGGCTGCAAGCCACTTTCAAAATTTTGATTTTGGAAAGTGGCTGTGCCTAAACCAAAATTATTTGCCTTTCCAAATATTTGATTTGGAATAGCTTTGCCTTCTTCCAAATATTTGATTTGTAAAGGCTTAGCTTTGCGCCACTTTCAAAATTTTGATTTTGGAAAGTGGCTGTGCTAAACTAAAATTATTTGGCCTTTCCAAATATTTGATTTGGAATATGCGCTGCGCTTTCCAAATATTTGATTTGTAAAGCTTAGCTTGCGCCACTTTCAAAATTTTGATTTTGGAAAGTGGCTGCTTGCCAAATTTGGTTTAGAAACTAGCATCCCTTTGATTACGAATCAAAAGGAAAAGAAACAAAAGAGACTTAATTTTAATTTTGATTTATTTTTGGAATAGTTCCAATTAATTAAAATTAAAATTAAAATCGCTTAAAATTAATCGTTAATTTTATTTCGATTAAATCATTTAATTAATTAAATGTTAATTAGTTAATTGATTGGATAAAATTATTTAATAGATTAAATGTTAATTGATTAATTAAGACGCAAGTAGTTAAATTTTAATTTTATCTTTTTCATAAGATTTTATTGTATGGATTAGATATAGTAGATATAATATGATTATATGGACCCGATTGATCATGACTCGAATCCGATAGGATAGATGTGAATGATTTAAATTTTCTCGTTGGTTTTAAAATTGTCCTAGGTCATATGAAGAACGTGACCTCCTAGTTTATTTTCAGATTCATCCCATTCCTCATAGCTCCTCTGCAGCAAAAGGTGGGTGTATTTATTTTATTAGATAGAATTAAATGTAACAAGAATGGAGCAGAAGATGGAGACCAAAGAGAGACGAAAAATAAAGATCACATTGGAGAATGAGCATTAAAGATCCTATTGGCGGTTGCAGCTACCCTTAGATTGTGACCCGCGGTTTCGTCATTTTGTATTCGAAACCGCACATAGGAAAAGTCCATGATCATACCGGTTACTTTACGCATTTATTTATTTTGTGCTTGTATTTATTTTATATGATACGATAGATGCATGACTAGGCACGATCTAGATAAATGTGTAGGATGTATGTTTATAGAGATAGACATATTTATGATGAGACCATAATTAAAATTAATTAAGTGAATTAATTTACATAAATACTTCCACCTCAAAAGAATCAAGTTGAAATTGCCTCCCCATATTATAATGACGGTGAAGAGCCCTTGTTCGGATCCAACTCATCAGCCAAAGCAGGGGGTTGACCTACCTCGGGTATATCGTCATTATCGAGATATGATCGTATGAGATCTCACGAATATCAAGGTTATGACTTGACTAAGAATTCTCTTCGCCACCACCAAAGCGGGGTCGTTTGGATTTTAGAGGCAAGGGTTTGACTACTTCATAAGATGAAAATTGTCAAAGAGTTGACTAGTCAAACAACAAGAGTCGTATAAGATACGATTGACAAAGGGATGTTGTCTACCTATTATGCTATTTTCGCCCACCACCAAAGCGGGTCGGGTAGTTTAGTGGGATCTTGTCCACTAAAGAAATTAATAATTCTTGAAAGTCAATTGGAAGTAGTTGACTAGTGGAGCAAAATCATAAACCAAAAGACCATTTTTGATTTTGCGTGTATAAACAACAACACTCATTTATTTTCATTTTTATGTTGTAGTTTTAGCAAACTTTATATTTATGTTTAATTCTCGATTAGGAAAACCAAATTATGATCAAGTAATTTTGAGAAACGTTCTCAAATATGGTTAAGTAATTTTAATCCTTTTAAAATAAGCAATGACATGAGCCATCCCGTTATAGTAGTTAGAGACAAGGAGATTACATAATTGATGTAAGTGCTCCGAGACTTTAATTATTAATGAAAGCGAAGCTCATGATATGATTAAATCATTTGAAATAAGTTTCAACGAATTAGTCATATATTGGATACGATCCAAGATGATCATTCAATCATACACGATGACAATTAATTCAAACGTTGGATAACAATGACCACGTCTAATTTTGGAAAGGTTGTTTTCAAAATTATAAGATTTAAGTATCGACTTAATTCTATCATTGCTTAAAGGTTAATTAAATAGTCAATGTTTTGAATACGATTCAAAAGGATGAATAAACTATTTAATAAACTTTAGATTTTCCTTATGAAAGGAAATTGAAAACATAGCTCTTGTGATCTTTCTTAAGTCTTATGAAGACTACAATAAGAAACATTTCTCAAGTGCTTAAAGGATTAAAAGGGAAAGTTAGGGCATGTGCTTAAATAGAGAACTTATTGAAGTTTCTATTATAGGCAAGTCTGTTGAGATAAATCTATCTAAGTTCAAGTCAACTCTTAGATATATGATATCTTACGAGTGTGATTAAATTAGAAAGATTAAATACAGATATGGAAGGTGAAGCAAATGTTGTAATACTTACCATATTCTGGATCTAGTAAACTGATAAGGGAACTAAATAAATGTTATTATGTTCCGGTTCTTATGAAGAACGTACTTTCAGTTATCCGTCAGGATTTGAGAGACATATTCAATTGTAAAGAATAAATGTTATTCCAATAAAGTTGGAAGGTCACTGAATCCAACATACTAGATTGATGTCACTATATAGTTGATATATGTGATGAGATCTCAACTAAATATTTGTATGGCTATTATCCTTGATATTTGTAGTTGTTCTAGATGTCGATTCTCTGGAAGAGAAGCGTGTAATTAAACGTCATTCTGATGATGTTAAACCATATGATTATGAATCATGTGGGTTATGCGTATCTTATCTAAAGACGACTAAAATACCCTTTTATGAAAAGGTTATAAAAAATCTAGAAAATTGTTTGAAGCCTAAACATACCGATGTTTGTTGGCTTGTGACAATTAATGCCACAAATAATTGTTTGTTAACCTCTACGACTATTTTTAGAAATAGTCAAGTGTACTCAGTGAAGTGCATAATTGAAAGCCCAAAAGTTCGAGCTAGTACTTAATATGAGATTGACGAGCTACTTAGGAATTAATCTTCAATTAGATTGAAGTAATTAATACCTGAAGGGTGTTTCAGAAGTCGTCTGAAAGGAATAAGATTCTCCCTTGAAGGATACCATCTTTGGGATACGCAATTAGATTGTGTTCCCAAAATGGAAATAACACTTTATATGATAAAGGTGTGACACAAGCCATGCGATGTATCCTTTACCCGCTTCGGGATAGTGCCTCATACTTAACCTAGTTCCAAAGAATAAAGGTTGAATAAATTCCATATTAGATATGGAAGAGGATAATGTCGAATCTATCTTAGCCGATGATTTGAAGTTGTCATAGGCAAAGTCAGAAAGGCTTGGAGCCTAGTACGACATATGCAACTTTGTGGAATATCTTAGCAAGTACGCTTGATATTACTTACTTGTCCATGAGCAAAATGTTTGTCTCCAAACATGCTGCCTTCTAAAGGAAGTGTTTCTTCCAAAAGAAACAGTGGGAGTAGATTTAGATCTCAAAAGAGTTTGAGAACCACAAAGATATATTCAACCAATGGGACATGAGCAGACGCCACATAGCGATGAGGTGTAAGACACTGCTCAGTGCACACAAAAGTTCTCAGAAGTCTCAGAGATAACCTCAAGCCTGAAAGTGGTCAGCAGTACGTTCGTCTTGAAGAATGAATATCTCACGACTTATGAAAGAATGTTTGAAAGGCAAGATTGAGAGATATGGCTATGAGCCATAATATCTCGAATTAGATTCCATCAAAGACAACCAGTGTTATGAACCTAGTCCTGCCTTACCTAAGGGGAGTGTCCCTGGAAGGTCGACATGGATAGTAATATGATTACCATAAGGCTATAGTGACGGCTGAAGGGCATGAGGTGTAAACCTTATAATTGTCTTTATGCTGGCAGCTGTGCCCGGTTCTATTCAGACTATGCTTGTTGTAACTTCGTATCATGGCTATATGATAGTGTTGAAGACGTTGGGCATATTGCTCAATGTTCATAGACGTTGACATGATATGTAAGCCCACGAGATCCATTTATGGACTCAAACAAGTTTCTCTAGACAATTTCTTTGTTTGATAATCAAAGGAGTTTGATTTAGTCAAAAGAAGGATATGCCTAATGTGTAAGATGGATAGTGGGAGTGTGTTACGATTTTTGAGTAGGGTATTGGATACCTCTCTCATGAATCATCTCCCCATGTCACAGTCAATTAATGTTTGGTAATTCAAGATCTTTACGAAAGCACTTGGATTAGCAGTTCTATTTTTAGAAATGAGAATCTATACTGATAGATTTAACTACTGTTAGATTATTGTTTACCTATATAGATGTGATGCTAAAAGAGTCAGCATAGATCGCGACGGGATGCCGCTTAGTGGGTGTTCTCAAGATCTATCTGTGTTAGGATGCTAGTCCTAAAGATAAGGTGAAAGATGATGCTTATGGAAGGTTTCTTCGCCATCGCGATAGGAACCATCTTATAGGTAATGCCGGATGTTCATAGTCCATGAATAGTCATGAGCAAGTATGAAAGTAAATCTGTAAATGTCGAGAATATCCTTAAACAAGTTAAGGAAAGTTTCCTAGTTTATTGAAACTTGGAATTAAATAAACGTAGATACGCACAGGCGTATATCCCGAGTCTCTTACGGCGAGTGGGAGCTATCGTCTGGTTTGCAAATACTTTGATTAAGTGATACAATGAGCTGGAAATGTTCTAGCATATGGGTCATCAGAAATTCTACAACTTAGCCAAAACACAAGTAGTGCCTTAGAGGCTAGCCGGGGAGCAAAGATACATGGATCTGTAAGGTTCATTCTCTAACCTTGTACGGTTCTTCCACCTTTTCTATATAGCTGATATAGTAAGTGGATTCATTGCTTGAAGCAAGGACCAGGGTCTCGTCAGAGATTCGTGTGTGTTGAGGCGGTTCCTTTGACTTGGTCATTTGGAACATGATATGAAGATAGTCCGAGTCCCCACGGATAGTGATTCGCTCATGGCTGGGGCTAGTTAAGAGTATTGCATGAGATTCTTGTGTTTCAACTTGGTCTTGTGTGTGCGAGTGATTGGTTTTAGGCCAAGTGGGAGATTGTTGGAATAGTGTCCTAAACCCAATCGGGTTGGACCGGATCCGACCGGGTCGGATCATTTCTACTATTTCTTTATGTTTATGCATATATTAAATGGCTTTTCTCGTTTGTCATATATATGTTCTTTTAAAGAACCAATTATGAATTGTTATATGATAACGTCCTTAGTATTAAACTGTGATAGAGAAACCATGATATGCGATTATGGTTGATGAGATCTCTAATCACTTTAATAAGTTTGATACTTAAACGCCTCTAGGCCGATGTACTATTAAACAGGCATTGATAGTATGAATAGGCTAGCACGTATTAGATGTCTTCTGCCTTTAGGCGGTGGATAGATCTCGCCTATCGAAGTGTAGAGACACTTGGACCGCACGTGGACGTGTATTGTAGAATGCGACGTTAGATCGACCCACTTACACGTATAAGTGTCACACTATGTGACGGTTGTGTAATTATCCTTAAGACCGAGTCTTCATGGCATCACGGTGTGGATTGTCATGCTTTGACACTATTGAGGTTTCCACAACCACGGGCGATCATGCGGTAGTGATTGGGTATGATCATCAAGCATCGCGGAGTATACATGATTGGTCGTCCGGGAATCGCGTATCCTATGATTGGGATCGAATATCCGAAATGGCCTTCTTATAAGGAATGTCTTACTCTCGTGAATCTTTGCAAAGTGGGAGTAAACGAGTTACTTCGAGAGAGCATGATATCCAGATTATAAGATACGGTTGTTAATGTTTGACACTCGACGCACGACCCGTATGGATATTATTACAAATGATAGTATTGTAAGTTACACGGTAATCGTTTCACATGAAAGGTAGTAGTCATTGCATTTGACTCTTCCGATGATTGGGGGTCACGGTGTGTTGCTAGACGCTATCCCGTGATCGTTAGGCATGAAGGGCATTTTCGTAATTTGCACTTTGTGTCTACGGCCAACATATTCGGAAGCCTATCGGGTCACACACATATGAACATCTAGTCGGATTAAAATGTGGTTATAGATGATAACCAAATAAGGAAAGTTTATCTCGAGACTATAAAGGTTATAGTGGTAAATTAATATGGTGGTATTTATTTATTATGAATAAAATAAATACAAGATATTAATAATATTATATTAATTAAAGAATATTCCGGAAGCCAATTTGTTGGTCAAAGGGGCGCAATTTTGGAGTGTATAAGATACACTTGGATTGTGCAATTTAATTAATGATATTACCTATTATTAATATTAGATATTAATAAAATAAAATAATATATATATATATATATATCCAACTTGTGTGCGTGTGTGCATGTTGGTGATGCATGCACATATTTGTGGAATATATATTAATAGATTTTTATATGTGTAATAATATATATGTGATATATACACATGTGTAAATTGATTTATGGTAATAAAATAAAGATGGTCAATATTAGATATTGACAATATCTTGGGAATATTCAATATAAGATATTGACAATATCCTAGATTTATTTAATATGAGATATTATAATAAATGAGATAAATCAATCAAATATATTTTCCTTATTTTATTGGAGAAAGGTTTTCTTCCTTTCTACTCTTCTTCTAGCGCCCACTTTCCCTATATAAAAGGAAGTGGGTGTCAAGCTCTTTTTTACATCATAATTCCAAGAGCTAATAGTTCTTGTGTAAAATAGAGAGCATCCTATGAGAGTTGGAGAGAGGGAAAAGGCCGGTCTAGCAACCGGAGTTTTCCAATAGCAATCCATGACGGGATTCCGGCGGGTCGTTCGTGTGGACTAGCCGGTAGAGGCCGAACACTTGGGCGGCTCTATGCGTAACTACTCTCCTAGACGGTCAAAGCGTCGATCTTATAGATCAACCAAGGTAACCACCGCCTCACTACTTGTTTGTTTATTGCTTAAACGAAGTCGATCTTGGGTAAAAGGAAATCAAAATTTTAAATTCCGCTGCGTTCCCGCGTAGATTTCCTAACACATCTGACTTCGATTTGAATTGTATCAACGTATATCTTGCAACGGTTATATTTTCTGACCGTTCCTGTTGTGTCAGTAACTCATCCAATGAAATTGCTTTCTTTACAACGTTTGATTGTACTTTCAGTTTGTTGGATGGCTGACTTATAAAACTGAGTTTCCTTATCAGTTTTATACTGAGTTTTTCATTTGTCAGTTTCCTAACTGACTTGGAGCATTAACTGAGATTTTACTCTTCTTCAAAAATCAAGACTCGCTTTTCATCGATTATAATTGACTTAATCAGAGTACACCATGATACTTTTATCATCTAAGAATTCATTGTCCTTATGATTCTTAGGTCTTCATACAAGATCCATAAAGTCGCTTCAGTCACCACAATCTTGCTCTCAGTCCAACTTTACAGTCTCGACTTGTAATCTTCATAACTGAGTTTGAGCCCTCAGTTCTTCATTCTTCAATAACTGAGTTTGAACCCTCAGTTCTTCATTCTTCTAGATAAGCCAACTGAGTTTGTAACTCTCAGCGAACTTACCTTCTTCAGTTCCAAGTAGGTGTATTCTGAGTCAGTGTGCTTGTCTTGATTATTTCCAGTTTTCTAATTGATTTCCAGTTTTCAGTTTTACGACACACTATCAATTACAGTGCTTGTCTGATGTAACCTATACAAATATCAGACTCTAATAAAACTTATACATTCAATTCTAGACATCTTTTAGCTTTCCACTATAACAGCTGGCTTCAGCACTTCATCAATGGGGTTAAGATAATATTATAACAAATAAGATGAATTATCATCAAAACATAAATTTTATTTCCAACAATTTCCCCCTTTTTGATGATGCCAAAACTCTCCCTAAAAGAAAAGCTTAAAGATCAAAACAATGAGAAACAATGTAAAACTGGAAAACTGGTTTTCAATAGAATGAGCAAAAACTGGATACATGCATTTTGTTCAAATATCTATGATTAAAGACTAAGCTTCTTCTTAGCTTTTTGCATGACTAAGTCATATCTTTTTGCTTTTTCATACAAGCGAAAATCTTCTTCAAGTTTGGAGTCTTCCTTTGAAAAGGTCATGTTGTAGTCAACTTGACTACTTTCTTTCCATCTTCTCCATTGAATTAACTTGGGAAAGCTTGAGTCTTCCAAATAGTAATTTTCAAATTCTGTTAGATCGGTTTTCATTTGTTCAACCTTGTCTTTAATCTTCAGTTTATCTTCAATCCTTCAATTCTTCTTATGTTGTGCAATTTTTGCTTTGAGTAAATATCAGACAAAAAATAGTTCAAGGATTCCTCAAATGTTCTGTCCTTGTACTTGGCTTTAATAGGATTGTAATCTTTGATAAACTGAGTCCACAGATCCTTTGTAAGAGTAACTCTTCTGTCTCCAGGTTGATTGTATTTTGCAATAAGTTGATCATCAGTTAACTCTTTCTTCAAAAATTTAGGATCTGATCTGTATCTTTGTAGTTCTTCTTCAAGTCGTTTCATTTCTCTAAGTAATTTCAGCTTTTCTTCTTCAGCTTCCCCCTTTTTGGCATCATATAACTGATCTACCAGGGCATGGGTTGCTTTTTGATCTTTTGAAATTTGTCGCTGAGAAGCAAGTACTTCCTTAAGTTGAGTTTCTAACCCGTAGATATGCTGATTAATATGCCAATGAGCTTGAGCATGAGTTTCTCTATCCACTGCAGTTGAATCTGCAAGTTGTTGTTTGAGTAATACAATCTCTGAAGCAGAACTTGAACTTGATTTGTGAATCGTCTCTAGTCTTGCATGAACCGAAACATCAGTTCTAGTTCTATAATCAAGATATCCAGAGATGTTTGATAAAAGGCCATTCTGTGTATCTCTTTGACTGAGTACTATTTTCAAGTTTTCATGAACCTTGGCCAATTCCTCCTTAGATAGAAAATCAGAGGGATCATATGTAGCTTCTATTTGATCCTTATCCTGAGTATCAATAACCGTCAGTTGTCTGATTTCATCATTTGCTTGTTGATTGACAGTTGTCTGGTTTTCAACTGGCAATGCTTCTTGCTGTGGTACAGTTTGCGTTGCTAGATGTTGAGATTGAGTGATTGTTTGCAAAACTGTAGTATCATCAGCTTCTTTTCTTGACTTATCATGATCATCATCATCCTTTTTCTGGGAACTGTCTCTAGATGATGTGCCTGATTCTCTTCTGTTTGCTAATTCAGTAAACCTTTTGAAACAGTTGTCAAGAAATTCCTTAATAGGAAACAGAGAGTAAAGATCTCTTACTTCCAATTTTTCTAAGAGTGATTTTTCTTCAGTCTGTAAACTGGCATCACGAGAATCTTCTGGTTGATTCATTTTCATCAGCTTGATGATTTTGTCAGCTTCGAAGACTGGTGCTGATTGTTGAACCGACTGTTGTTGTATCTGAGAAGTAAGGTCAGCAGTGACATTCTCTTGAGTATCTTCAGTTGTCAATTGTTGTTCCCCCTCAGTAGGTGCTTTCTCACTTGAGATTTCAGGGTACAAACATCTTACAACTGATCTTCCTTCTGTGGATTCTCGCTTTTTTGGTCCTCCGTGTTCGGGCTTCTCTTTGAGACACAGTTGACTGTCTTGCTTCATGTTGGGAAGTTGTTTCTGCGATTTCCTTCAATGTTACAGTCTCCCTTGCTTGCTTACCTTCCTTAATTCTTTCTAAATAAACCTGAATGATTCCACTAAGAGTTTTCTTGATGAATCGCCATCGCTTACTTGTCCTTCAGCTTGAGCTTTTGTCATACTTTCTAATTCAGCTAAGTGTTGCTTCTTGAATTGATTGACTATATAACCTGCCCAATTAAATTCTATGTTGTCTCAGATTATATTCATCAGTAAAATATTTTCTTCCGAAAGTATATTAATCCCTTTGGATTTTCCAATGACGTGTTTGCTGAGCCATCTGCTGAGATGTCAAAATTCCGGCTTGATTTTGTCGACATGAACACCAGGTTCGATTGGTTCTGTAGACGAAGTAATCATTGCGAGAAAGGCTTCTTTCTTCAATGGTAGGGTTGCTAACTCTGTTGAAGTTGCTGTTGTATTTGCGAACCCAAAGAGTGACCTCATGACTCTTTCATTGAACACAATGCGATCTCCACGAACTGTAGTTATCAAGGAGTCTCTAATTAATCGCATATTTTGCCAAAACTGCAAAACGCCTTCCACATCTTGTTTTTCTTTGAAGCGAACTTCGAGGATGTTGTTCAAGCCTGGTTGCTTTTCGATTTTATCTCGTATACAGCTGGCTAACAGAGTGTTTTGACACATAGCTTCATACATTTCAAGTGTTAGTTCATCCAGCTCTGTGATCAATCGTCTGTCTTTCGAGTCATTTGAAGTGGCCATATTTGAGTGTGAACACAAAGATTTGATTTTGAAGGGTAGGTTTGAAAAGAGTCTGTTTTGTTTAATAAGAGAATAATGTGAACGGAGATTGAATAAATAGGTAGGATATTCTGGCGGTTGAATGGTACAACTTTTCAAATTCCATGATGGTTTTGATAACCGATACATGTACTGCTTTCTAATAATCGTGGGGTGTACACACGAAATTCTGACAAAAAGAACTGTGGCAATTTAATGCGATATAACCGCTGTTGATTCTATCTTATCAACCTTTGACTAAATTTGAATAAAGTGAAAACTGATGCTGAGGTCAGTTTTATAGATAATTCAGTTCCATCAAATTGTTCAGTTTTGTCAAATTCTTCAATTTGTCAGTTTGAGATTGTTGATGTCAATGACTAATCTGTTAAGTGAGCGCACCCAACATAACAAAGATTAATCCCTTGACGAATCTCTCGCTTAATCGACTTTGATTATCCCCAACTCGATTCTTAATTTTGCAAATCTCTTTTTGTCCAATGGCTTAGTAAAGATATCTCGCCAACCGATCTTGATGAGGTACATAAAGAATCATATATCCTTCTTCTCTGCATGATCTCTTATGAAGTGGTGACGAACATCAATGTGCTTTGTCCTTGAATGTAAAACTGGATTATCAGTAATTGCAATTGCACTTGTGTTATGACAGACGTTTCCTGGTTTAAACGATCCTAACCGGCAGTGTACCGGGTCAAATTGTGGTGCTAGTATGGTGAGTCAGAGTGTCGAATCCTCAGGGAACTTGGTAATTTCTTTTACGTGTGGTTAAACACCAAAGAGTCATTATTAACTCGATCTAAATCGCAATTTTATAACACGATCACTACTATTCTAGTCAACATAAAATAAATACGTAATTTAAAAGTTATTCTAATATAATATATATAGATATATAAATATATATAGATGTACATAAATTGCAAAGTATATATATAGATATAAATATATAGATACCAATATATTAAATGTATAATTTTAGAGAATCACAAAACTTATATAATTGGTTTATACGATCTTTTCGATTAATTGAAATGTGTTCGATCTCTCCTTTTATTTTAGGTCCAATTGAGTAAGTGAAACGGTGCACTCTCGAGGTAAACAATTCCTCCTCACATGAGCGTATGAAATTGTCATATGTCCATTGCATCACCCAAGGTCCACAATCATTACGGTAAACGAATTAATCTCGAACAGTCCCGAGTACAAATCTACCTTTAGATAAAAGGAGTCATTCCGTTCACAAACGGTCAATTTTATTTTAAAGGCTCCGGTTGTCAAAGCCGGACGATTTAACTTTCCGGTTTAAGTTTCAATTAAACTGATGATTTAACATTATTACGATCTCGAGTACAAATTATAATAAAATTCATTTCTCCCAAAAAAATTTACCCCGGGTAGGAAATCGGATTCCGTTATCACGTTATTCACACGCCAATTTTACCTCCGGTTTTTCTATCTTTTATCTCATATCCTCGACTACGAGGCGCCAATTCATAATTAGATTATGAATTCCTCGGATCGGTTAAATATGTCAATACGAATACGATCAAAATAGAAAAAGATTCAATTAACTCAATTTTTAGTCATTTTAACTTAACAACATTTCTTTAACGAAAAGATCGAAATAAAACCGATTACATAGTTTTGGCCAAGATTATATTTAGCCTAAAAACATTATAACAACGAAAAATATAAAACAAACATAAATACTTAAGAAAAGTTACCCTAATACGGCAAATTGATTCGAAATCGTATCTTCCGGACATTACAACTTCTTTAGCAAAACCGACTTCCGAGATTTTCCCGAGCATTATAACGATACTAAAACTACATTATTACGGCGTAAGGCCTTATTTACAACTACTACTAAAATTAAAAAAAAAAGAGAGAGATATATATATATATATATAGGATGTATATATATATTGGTACACTCCGATCGATCTGTGATGAGCTTCTATATATAGGCAAAGTGGCAAAGGCCGGACCGGTCCGGTATTAGGCCGGCTCGGTCCGGACTAATGATTACTCCCACTAACTTGATCTCTTCAAAGATGTAAGGTAGATTATATATAATTATATATAATTATATATAACTTATAAAATTCATATCTCGAGTTATGGATCTCCAAAATTGCAAACGAAATGCCAAAATTAAGGTCTCGAGAAACTCTACAACTTTCATGAAGGACTCTTCTCCGGATAACGCTTTCTTGATAACCTCGTGTTCTCCCGAAGCTTTTACGGGATTTTTCTTAATCCAAATCGATTAGCCACTTGATCACTTGTATAAGTTGTAGACCTCCAATCTTCATAATTTAAATTGCATTGGAAAGCTCTCGGAAAAATCTACAACTTTCGTGAAGAACACTTTTTCTCAAAATATCATTTTGATGAGCCATTCGTTTGTCGAAGATATTTCTATTATTACTTATCCAGATTGGTTGGCCACTTGTCCACTTAAGCTATTCAATTGACCATTTAAGCCCGTGGCACTCTCTAAATCATTCCGAGATATGGTTAAACTTCAATATGTCGATTCTCGGGTCTTGGTTTATAAATCTGCAATAAAATACCACAAATACCCACGTAAATCGACATTTACACTCCGATTTACTAAAATCGGTACAAAATTACAACTTTTACTATTATTATTATTAACTACTCTAAATTATAAAGATTAACATTTTATACCATAATTTCATATATTTTATATAGAATTTGTTAATAAAACATAATAATATAACGTATATTTAATCATATAAAAATAATACATCAATTACTCCCCACTTAAAACTTTTGATCGTCCTAGAGCAAAAATAAGCGATAATAAAAGATAGTATAATTTTTCGATTATAATTTATATTGTCAATATTATAAATATATTATCTATCTTAATTTAAAATCTTAAGAAGATGAAAGAGTATATAAACAAATAACTTAAACATTAAATATTATTTAGATAAAATTATATATGTAATACTTAATAAGTATAAATAAAATATTAGAATTATTTTTAATCGCAACTATTATGAAATTCTCGAATCGAAACTTCGTAAAGTAGTCGACAAAAATGGCTTATAGAGTTTAGGTTCAAGATGTTGGTTAATCGGAAAAAGAAATCAAAAGAGAAAGAGGCAAATCAGATGCACTCTACATCTTTATATTCTTGATCAAAAATAATCATCGATTAATAACACATTTTTTTTTTTCAGATTTTCTCTTTTTTTTTTTTTTTTTTTTTTTTTTTTTTTTTTTTTTTTTTAAGATTAAGAACTAAAAGCGTGAGTGTGTGTAGAAAATCAAACTTACAGTGCATTGCTTCATCAAGATTGATCGGAGTATTACTCTTTCGATCGAAAATTACAAGTCCGGTTTCTTAAACTTGTAATAATTCCCGAGATCTTATGATTCAACTTTTTCTTTTCATTTATCTTGTGCCTCATTCCCAAAGAATAGGACATTTCGTGATAATACCCTAGCCGACTACTATCATCGTGCAATCGGAGCTTAATTACCTCATAGTGATATAGGACATTTCGTGATAATACCCTACTCACTCCAATCATTGGTAGCTACAACCGATTTGTTCTTTTTTATTTTTAAGTTGTTAATCACGTATAAGGAAGATACCTGATATTTGATTAATTCACGTAAAAATATGGTGCTTCGTTCTTAATTCTTTTATAGAATATTAATATGTCCGAACTTATTACCAAAATCGACTATGTTGCAAGTGTCATGAGGTAAGATCGAATATACTACTACTTATCTAATCTTTCCAATCTCAAAGATATACCAAAACTTAGCTTTTATGTCTCCATCTCTTTTTATAAGACGCATAAAAACTTGCGGTATTTCAAGGAAATGAGACCCAAAATAGCTAAAGCTCGGTTATTTAATCACAATTTACAATTTCGAGTGAGGTCTTGATCACTCTAATCAAGTCAGAGTAGTAGGTTATTTGGCTATAGTTATATTTTTGTGGTGCCAAAAATCGACAAACTTAGTCCAATTCCAAACTCATAATTCATATTGAAAATGATTCTAAAAATTTTACTTATAAATATCAACATACTTATATAATTTTCTAAAAACAATATCTAATATTAATTACTCAATTATATAAACTTAAAATCTTATTAAAATCTAAATTAGACATATAATATAATTATTGTTTTGACTATTTTTCAAAAATTTTAATGAATTTTCTAACCTAACTCTACTCCCCACTTACGAAGTGGCATCGTCCCGATGTTCAATAAGTAGTAAAGAAGTAGGTTCAAAATAAAATTAAAATTATCTATTAACGTTATTTTTCCGATTTTATTTTAGCGTATACTAATTAAAACAAACTTAAAAACTAAGACATATATATTAAACAAGATACATTATTACAAACTTAAAAGAAAAACTTAACTTAACTAAAGAAACTTCAAACTTAACTTAATTTAACTTATTCAAATTTAAATAAAACCAACAAACAACTCTCTAAATGGTAGACGAACAACCCGTGTATCAACCGGTAGCAAACCAAACCGACTATCTCTAGACGGAAAAAATTTCATCCGTCTCAAATTCTTCTACTCCATTCGTAAGAGTACACAAACGTGATATCATCCATGAATTAGGCATAGGTTTCCCCTACTACCTCTCGTGATCGCAAACTCCAACACCGCCCTTTGAATCAATATACCCCAATCAACAAATACACCGAATGCCAAAGCAAAAGTAGAAGCATTTCATTCTCACCAAACTTCCAAAATCCCGTGGGATAAACTCGAGAATTTATAAAATGCTTCCACGCCTTTAGATGTGGAAGTAAAGCTCGTGTTGACATGTCATGATTTGTATCAAAAAGCGGGAACAGACATTGGAAAGACTCGTGTACTTTATTCAAATGATTGTATGCATTGTCTAGTCCCCATTTTATTTCAAAGTGTCGCATCGTGAATCGGTGGTATTTCAAAAGTTGATTTATAATAGATGAAGAGAAGGACAAATCACTCTCTTACTATAACGATTTGTGTAGACTCTATCATAGATGTCGCCATAAGTGCGAGAATAAAATTCTCGCACTATTGAGACATTTATCCTACCTCTCGTGTCTCGACAAATTTCTTCCACCACAACTACGGATCATAGTTTTTCCCATTGATCAAGCTTATCTAAATTTAAACCTTTCTCCAATAGATTGGAGAATTTGCAAAACGATTGTGTAAAATGATATTCTCGTTAGAAGCTTGAGATTCCGGATGATCCGTGTATCGTGCTCGTAAGAATTAACCGATGGTGAAGAGTGGTTCGACATTTTTAAAGTTTACTATAAAATAAAAGAAGGAAAATTGAAGATGGTAAAGATATGAGCATTTGTTGCTCCTCCTTTTACTTCCTTAAATAGATAGTAAAAACTTACGTGTGTGCATTAGACGGACTCAAGAATGACTCAAATTCTTCATTTTCTTCACGGCCCGGTCCGGGAAAATGCCGGCTCGGTCCGGCCTCATCCTACTTTTACTGAGGGGACAGAGGTAAAAGACAACTTGTGTTTTGTTTTTTTACTTCACGTGTGAAACAAGGCTTCCACTTGCCTTGAAGATAATTTGATAATGGTTGAATTAATTCATCCACTTTGATACGGACGGATAAAATGACACATTAGTTATATTTTGAAAACGACTCAATAATGATACAGAATTATTTTTGTGATTTTTATAGTTTATAAAAACTAAACGATCTAGAATGCAAACCAAATTTTTATAAAACAATTGTAAAACTAAACGAAAAATGAAAACCAACCAATATCTAAATGACAAATGTCGAATAAAAAGTGCAATAAAATGTTTAATCAAAAATTATTAAATTCAATCTTCATCGTAGTCTTCCTCAGGATCAACTTGAAAACTCGAACTCGAAACGATCGAGAAGTCGATGGTCGAATCAGTAGTCGTGGTCCTGATCGAACTATCAAGACCCATCGAACTCATGCCGCCGTGACATGTGCAAACTCAGTGAATCCTCCCCAACTCGACATCGCTGGTCTCTGAACACCTGTCGAAAATACACCTGTCCCACTAGATTGGCTTCCAAAAGGATATGACGATGGATGAAAGCTCGAAGGTGGTGGAATAGGTGTTTCCCACTGTGGTAAGGTATAAGAAGCGGCATCGACAAGGTGGATAGGCAGGATCATCAAAAGTAGGATTACGGCTAAATCGCTGCGTTCTTTCTTAAACCTCTACGAATATCATCACACCACCGCCTAGTACTCTCAAATAATAAAGCCACATTGGCTTGACCACGTGCAACATCTGTCACTAAAGATTGAAACATGTCATATGTGATAGTGTTGGAGAAAGGAGTTTGTTGAGGCCGACTAGAAAAAGACGGAAAAGAAGAAGATGTAAAACCGGTGGAGATACGGGCCGAGTTTGACGCCTTCTAAGCAAAGAGCTAATACTACCATCCGGAAGACTAGTCAAACTAGGTCCAATCGATTTCCATCACCAGAGATAACTTGTCATTAGGCGGAATGGTACTCCCAACCTACGACATAAATCGAGATAAAACAAGGGAAGTATAGATGACTCCTCTGTCCAGCGATGACAATACTCTCAAAAATTCTTTTAAACATGACCTTTCCAACATCCACTCTAACATCATTTACCATTGCCCAAGCGATACAAACATCTTCCTTTCCAAAAGCAAATGTTTTACTAGAAGGATAGAGATTATGGCTAATAAATCTTTTAATTGCCCTCAAACCTCTAAAACAGCTCCCGTAATTAAACCGATTTTCAACCCACACCGCGGTCGGGTCAAAACACGATCTGGCTCTCGTATATCTGCTCAAAACTAGCAGATCATCTAAATTATAAACTACCCCGTAATCCTCCTCATCGTGAAAACCTCAACTCCTAAAATTGCATTAATGACGGCAGGTTAAAAGGAATATTTCGCTCGTAAGGTACAGCTTTCCGACCGAGTAAGTCGTTTTTCCGACAAAGTAGATAAAACCGAATAAAACTCAAATACTATAGTCGTGTTAATCTCCCTTCCTTCTCGTCGCTAAATCTAACCACCGACGCTTTCTAAAGATATTCTTAACTTCATCACCTAAGTCATCCAAGTCTAATCTTTTTCAACCGAACATCACACTTACTATAAATTTTCGATACGCTTTCTTAGCCTCGGTGATGCGGTTTTTTCAAAGCTTACGGCTTCCTCCTCGATGATAAAATTATCGTGCTCTACTCGACAGAGTCGAAATTGGAATTTTGATTTTCTTTTTAGACTCTAGTACTCGACTCACCCATTCTACGATATTGGTAATGCCAATCAACAACAAAAACAACAACAAAAACAAAGAAAAATAAAATGTCACAACACACTCAAAAATCAAAACAGTTGAAATTAATCTAAAAAATTATGAAAAATACGAAATTGACAACTAAATAAACTAAATTATACCTTAATATGTAGAAAACGTTGAAAAGTAGGCCGGAAAAGTTCAAAAGTCGCCGGAATGAAATGGAGCTTGTTTTTGACCCTTTTTGAATTTTCTAATTTGTGTTGAAGAGAGGAGATGATAATGAGAAGAAATTAAGTAATGGTGTAGTGTGAGATGAAGTTTTGTTGAAGAAAAGTGAAAAAATTTCGTAATGGTGGGGTTTGGTGTTTTATGGTCAGTAAAGAAAAATTAGGGAAGAAGAAGAAGAAAAAAGAAGGGTCCCCGCCTTTTTTATGTTCTTAGACCCTGGACTGTCCGGTTAAGGCGGATCGGTCCGTGCCCAAAATTTTCACTTTTTCGATTTTTTGCTTTTTTTTTTTGAATAAAACTTATACAAATTTAATAAAACTTAATTAAAGTCTTAAAATAAGTTTATAAAATTTTTAAAACTTACTAAAAATAAAATTTGAAGGAACTTTTATAATTTTATAACAATTTCTAAAAATTTAATAAAATCTTTATAACACTTTAATAAAAGCTTATAAAAATTTAATAAATTTTTATCAACTCTTATAAAACGCTTAAATTAAAACTAAAAAAACAACTTTTATAAAACTTTTATAAAACTCCTCAAATTTTCATAAAGATCCAATTATAAAATTCTCGTTTATGCGAAAATTTTATAAAATAAAATAAAATAAAAGACTCAAAACTTAAGGGTTCTCACTTTTCGATTTCTAAATCTTCCAAAGTTCGATATAACGCCGATCAACCTAACTCCTAAAAAACGAGGCATTTGAATTATCTCTCGAATTCCATCGATTTTCGGATAACCACCTAATCGCTCCCTTCCTAACAATATTCAAACACTCATCCTGGATTTGGTTGTGTTTTTCCCACAAATTCAACATGTTCACTTTTTCCACAGATTCTCATCTCATTAGAAACTTTGCCCTTCTTTTATCGCACTTCTTGATGTTCCATTACATACTTCTCTCAACTGATCTCTCTCAACAATTTCTTGTTTTGTTCAAAAACTAAAGCTTCTATAGAAAACGCGACATCTTTATCAAGGCCTAATTTCAAAAGTAAAATAAAACTCCTATTCTATCTAAAAGACATCCAGCTTCTTTTACGCCTATCCGGTAAAAGACGAAAAAGAGTTCAAACATAATTAAAATTACGTAAAAGTAGAGTAAAGATAGATAGCACCTGTATTCGGTGATTCCAGCTCTCTTTTCTTTTTTATTTTTCCTCTGCTTTTCAATTTGTCGGGGATCAATCAAGAGCATTATTTCTTCTTTCAAAGCAGTGATTCCTTCTCCTCCACAAATAACTTTACTCAGGCCATTGGCTATAAAAGTTGTATTTCCATCGCTTAGTCCAATGCTCAGCTTTGTAAACCCGTGTTACTTTAAATGGACTGTCCATCTCGACTTAAGCTTACCTCGAAACAACTTTAAACGTGAATTGTACAAAAGCACTCGATCACCTACATGGAACTCACGCTAAAGATTCTCTTATCATGGAAAGATTTCGTGCGTTCTTTGTATTTCGAAATTTTCATAAGAATCGAGACGAAATTCTTCTAGTTCTCACAATTGAAGCAATCTATGATCACCGACAACCTTAGGATCGAAATTCGTAAATCTAATAGCCCGTAAGGCTCGGTGTTCTAACTCAACCGGGAGATGACAAGA
Source organism: Gentiana macrophylla (assembly GCA_026214975.1). Classification (NCBI taxonomy): domain Eukaryota; kingdom Viridiplantae; phylum Streptophyta; class Magnoliopsida; order Gentianales; family Gentianaceae; genus Gentiana; species Gentiana macrophylla. The sequence goes on along the minus strand of CM047806.1, from coordinate 103,727,794 downwards.
CTTACCAAAGACTAGCTTATAGGAGAACAACCAATTGGTGTTTTAAAAGTCGCTCAGACGCCCATAATGCATCATCTAATTTAATTGCCCGCTTTTACGATTTGAATCAACTGCTTTTTCCACGATTCTTTTGATCTCTATTTGACACCTCTACCTCGACCACCGGTTTGCGGATGATAGGCGCTCCTAGTTTATGCGTTACACCATATTTCTCAACTAACTTAGTAAATGGTCTATTACAAAAGTGTGAACCTCTATCACTAATGATTGCCTTGAATGCCATATCTAGTGAATATGTTCTTTTAAGGAATCGTATGACAACCTTGGTATCATTAGTGGGAAGAGCTTCACTTTCTACCCATTTTGAAACATAATCTACCATTACAAGAATAAATCTTTTTCCAAACGATATAGGAAAGGTCCCATGAAATCTATACCCCAAACATCAAATAACTCACATTCTAAAATAGGTTGCATAGGCATTTCATGTTTTTAGATACATTTCCCATTTTTGACAAGATTCACAAGATTTAACATACTTATAAGCATCTTTATATAGTGTAGGCCAATAAAACCACATTGTAAAACTTTAAAAGCGCTTTTCCATCCTCCATGATGACCTCCCGCCTCACGATCATGACAAAACGATAAAATACCTAAAATTTCATTATCAGCACACATTTTCCGATTATCCCATCCGAACATTTACGGAAAAGGTCCGTTCCTCCCAAGAATAAAATTTTAAGTCGTAAAAGAATTTCTTTTTTCATTTGCCAAGTCCAATGAGACGGAATATAATCACAAAGTTAAGTAATTAATGATATCTCCAAACCAAGGTGAGATTTCCTTAGAAGGAATTCTATTTTTAATAACTGCATGGTTGAAGGAGTATCTATTCTAAATAGTTGTTCATCGAAATGAATCTTTAATTTCATTCCCTATCTCTTCCTCGCCCATTCTACTTAGATGATCTCTACTACATTCTCACTTCCTTTTTTATCTTTAATTTCAATATCAAATTCTTGAAGTAGAGAATCCATCTAAGAAGACGTGGTTTCGCATCCTTCTTACTTAGTAAATACTTCAGAGTCGAATGGTCTGTGTAGATTATTACCTTAGAACCAACAATATAAGATCTCGAACTTATCTAAGGCAAAAATTACAATATGCAGCTTCTTTTCTCAGTTGCATAATTAAGTCGAGCTGCGTTTAATGTGTGGGATGCATAGTAAATAGCTTTGAGAATTTTGTTATACCTTTGACCTAAAATGCAGCTCCTACAGCTAAATCGCTTGCATCACACATAATCTCAAAAGGCAAATCCCAGTCTGGTGCTACCAATACTGGTGCAGTAATCAACTTCGCTTTTAAGGTCTTAAATGCTTCCATACATTTACTATCAAAGTTAAAAGGTACTTCTTTTCAAGTAAATGACTTAGAGGCTTTGCTATCTTTGAAAAATCTGCAATAAATCTCCTATAAAATCCTCGCATGTCCAAGAAATCCTCTTAGAGTCCTTAGATTCACTAGTGGCGGTAATTTTTCAATCACCTCGACTTTAGCTTTATCAACTTCAATTCCTATTTCGAGAGATTCTATGACCTAAAACAATTCCTTACGATACCATTAAATGACATTTTTCCCGCTTAGAACTAAATTGGTATCCTCACAACGTTGTAAAACTCTTTCTAAGTGCGACAAACATTTACCAAAAGAATCTCCATAAACACTAAAGTCGCCCATAAAAATTTCTAAGAATTTCTCAACCATATCGTAAAATATAGACATCATACATCTTTGAAACGTGGCAGAGCATTACATAAACCAAACGGCATTCTTTTATACGCAAAGTTCCATAAGGACAAGTGAAAGTAGTCTTTTCCCTATCTCCTCGCAAATGAAAATCAGAAATATCCCGAATAACCATCTAAGAAACAAGAATACTTATGACCACTTAAACGCTCCAACATTTGAACTATGAATGGAAGCGGATGATGATCTTTCTTAGTATGATCATTTAGTTTTCTAAAGTCAATGCACATTCGATAACCTCGTAATTTCCTTGTTGGAATCCATTCATTCTTATCATTCTCTTTCACCGTGAAACCTCCTTTCTTTGGTACAACTTGAGTTGGACTCACCCATTCACTATCTCGATATAGAAAGATTATTCCCATTTCTAATAGCTTAATTACCTCTTTCTTAACGATTAATCAGAATTCGGGTTGAGGCGGCGTTATGTTTGAATACAAGGTTTAGCATCTTCTTTCAAAATTATCTTATGAACACAAATCTCGTGGCTAATACCTCGAATATCGGCAATCGTCCCATCCAAAAGCTTTCTTATGCTTTCTTAACATTCTTATTAATTGATCTTCTTGTCGTTCGCTTAAAGTTGATGAAATAATAATCGGTAATAGATTATCGCTTCAAGAAAAGCATATTTCGATTTAAAGGTAACGGCTTCAATTCCGCATTCTTCGGCGGATCTTCTATTGACGATTTAAGAACCGGTCCTTCTAGTTCTAACTCCAAATACTTATGCCATGGTGGCTTAAAAGTAAAGCTTCCTTTATCTAGAGAAAGGATTATCTCTTTCATTTCAATATCTTCCTCATCTTCTTTATAGATAGACAGAGTTAAGCATTCTTCTAATCTGCCTTCAAAAGTTGGTAACTCGATTATCATAGATGTAATGAATATCTTCTATAAAAGAACATGATTCTCGTGATGTATATGGATGGTTCATAGCTTTGAAAATATTGAAAGCAACTTCATCTTCATTGACTCTCAAAATTAACTCTCCTTTATGAACATCGATTAAAGTTCTTCCTCAGTAGCTAGAAATGGACGACCTAGAATAAGAGGCGCCGAATATCCTTCTTCCATTTCCATAACTACAAAATCTACTGGAAAATAGAATTTGTCTACTTTAACCAAGACATCCTTAATCATTCCTTTAGGGTACTTAATCGATCTATCTCGCCATTTGCAGAGTCATTTCATCTTAGTAAGCTTTCCTATGCCTAGCTTTTTATAATCCTCATAAGACATGAGATTTATACTAGCTCCAAGATCACATAAGACTTTCTTAAACAAAAATCCTCCAATTTCACATGGAATCGTAAAACTTCCGTGATCTTTCGCTTTAGGTGGTAACTTATGCTTTGCACTGCGTAACATTCTTCATTTAGGCATATATTCTCATATTCCTCTAATTTTTTCTTATTTGATAGTATATCTTTCGTAAAACTTTCCATAGGCGTGTATATTAATCGAGCTTCAATAACAGTGGATATTAACATGAAGATGACTAAAAGTATCAAGGAAACGAGCATACTTTTATCGCTTTTGCCTTTTTGATTTGTTCTTTAGAGGGTAAGGTAAAGATTCTAAATCTATAACCTTTGGCTCCTTAGTCAATTTCTCTTTCCTTTTCCTTAAACCTTTGAGTATTACTTAGTCGCCATGTTTCGTGTTCTTGAATTTTTCCTTTAAATTGTTCCCTGAATCAATCTCTACTTCATTTTTTCGGTTCTTCCTGCTTTCTCATCTATTCTAACATGTTCCTTGAATAAATTCCTTAAATCTTTATCCATAGGGTCTTTCAAAATCCTAGGATTTTTACCCAATTTTCACCTTCATTTTCGTGTTCCAAACTTATTCCTTTTCAAGAAATTATTTATAATTTCTTCTTCCTCATCGTTGAATTCAATTTCATCTTTAGTTTCATCATTCTTTCCATCTAAATCATTTTCTACTTCATTATTCCCGAAGTTTTCTACTCCATTGCTTCCACTCGAGCTTCCTACTTCTCGTAATTCACAACATTTACCTCTCTTGGGTTTCTTTCAAAGTTGCTTGGTAATCCTCCTGGGGTCTACTCGTTGTTACGCTTCACCTTCCCTACTCAAATGATCTTCCATATTCCTCAATGAGGCTTCTATTGTTCTCATTCTGGTATCATGTCCACTCATAGATGTTTTTATTGTACTCATATCTTTAGTGACTGTACCAATAGAAGTCATCATTGTTTCCATATTCTTAGCTTGAGTAGATACTACACCCATCATATTTTCCATTAGTTTTTCCCATTTTTCAACTCCTTCTGCAGGTTGAGTTGAACTCTGAGTTACTGGTATACTTTGAGTGGTATGTTGAGGATAGGATCTTGGTAATGACTGTAAATTCTGATTAGATGTATTTTCTTGATAAACTTGGTTATTATTCCTATATGGGACTGGATATGGCGGTTGTCCTGGCTTACTAGGGTTTTCAGACCATCGATAAGTAGGATGATCTCTTCTAATAGCATTAAACGAGTTTGAGTATGCATTGTTCAAATTCCTATGCTGCTGAAGAAAACTCACCTCCTCTCTTGAATATCCTGTTGGTTCTTCAATCCCTAATGACACATTATCATGACTTGAGTATTCATTTGGTGTACTATTTTCTGAATTTTGGTTCTTATTCTGTTGTAAACCATCAAATTTCCTACTCAAATTCTCCAAGTGTGCTAGAACTTCCGTATTAGACGTACATTCTCCTGCAAAAGCTACTTTTCTGGTGCTAGAACCGGTTTCCCACATTCTGTTATTTTTGGAAATCTTTTCTATAGCATCGTAACTCGCTTGAGCTTCACTCATCATTAACGAAACCACCACATGCATGATCTACATCCGCACGTGAATCTTTTCTCAATTTACGACGTAAGAGTTGAATTTGCATATCTAAGGAATAACCATGATCGGGACACGCTCTTAACAATTTTTAAACCTTTCCCACGCATTCCCAAGAGTTTCCTCGGATCCTTGTCTAAAGTTAGCAACCTCGACTTTTAATTCCAAATTTCGTCCAGAGTGAAATATTGTTTCGTAAATTCAGCTTGAATCTCCTCCCAACTAGTAAGTGAATGATGTGGAAGAGACATAAACCAATCTCGGCTCGCCCTTTTAAAGAAAAAGGAAACATAGTCATTCTCGTTAATTCCTTATGAGCACCTTTGACTTTTGGTCAGATTGCACAGCTTCTTCAAAAGATAGAGATGATGATGTGGATCTTCATCATCCTCTCCTAGAATTGGGCTCTTGCGTCAATTAAACCAAAAGATGAGATTTAATCTCAAATTATTCGCTCCTTCATTAGGTAAAAGTATGGGATTATTAGTCCGGTTTCTTCGCACGGTTTGATCACGATAGTCTCGGGTTTGGTGGATTATTACGATTATTCTCGGTTCCGATTCGATTATTTCTATTATTATTATTATTATTAGGGTTAACGAGGTTTTGTCCATGCCCTAGAGCATGTTCCACTTCTTGTTCGTGTGTTTCATCACCGATTTCACCATTCTCGTATTTCTGTTTGAAGATGATTCTTGGTCGATTTCCACGACTAGTATGACCGCGCTTACTCTCTACTTTAACTCGCCTTCGTAAGTGTTTATGTCAGCTTATAAGGAGTGAGAGGGGCCTTACCACTTCGGTCATCAACTAACGAAAATAGAAAATAACACGAAATTGATAGTAGTAAAATTGGTAATTTTCCTATAAGGTAACAACCAACTAAAAATAAAATAGAAATGAGATAAGAAAAGTGTTGACTTATTCTAGAATTTTAAGCTAATACAAGTAGTAACCATAGACACATAAAAAGAAATTAGCGACGTTCGGCAACGGCGCCAAAATGTTGACAGACGTTTCTGGTTTAAACGATCCTAACCGGCAAAGTACCGGGTCAAATTGTGGTGCTAGTATGGTGAGTCGAGTGTCGAATCCTCGTGAACTTGGTAATTTCTTTTACGTGTGGTTAAACACCAAAGAGTCATTATTAACTCGATCTAAATCGCAATTTTATAACACGTATCACTACTATTCTAGTCAACATAAAATAAATACGTAATTTAAAAGTTATTCTAATATAATATATATAGATATATAAATATATATAGATGTACATAAATTGCAAAGTATATATATAGATATAAATATATAGATACCAATATATTAAATGATAATTTTAGAGAATCACCAAAACTTATATAATTGGTTTATACGATCTTTTCGATTAATTGAAATGTGTTCGATCTCTCCTTTTATTTTAGGTCCAATTGAGTAAGTGAAACGGTGCACTCTCGAGGTAAACAATTCCTCCTCACATGAGCGTATGAAATTGTCATATGTCCATTGCATCACCCAAAGGTCCACAATCATTACGGTAAACGAATTAATCTCAACAGTCCCGAGTACAAATCTACCTTTAGATAAAAGAGTCATTCCGTTCGTCAAGCGGTCAATTTTATTTTAAAGGCTCCGGTTGTCAAAGCCGGACGATTTAACTTTCCGGTTTAAGTTTCAATTAAACTGATGATTTAACATTATTACGATCTCGAGTACAAATTATAATAAAATTCATTTCTCCCAAAACAAATTTACCCCGGTAGAAAATCGGATTCCGTTATCACGTTATTCACACGCCAATTTTACCTCTCCGTTTTTCTATCTTTTATCTCATATCCTCGACTACGAGCGCGCCAATTCATAATTAGATTATGAATTCCTCGGATCGTTAAATATGTCAATACGAATACGATCAAAATAGAAAAGATTCAATTAACTCAATTTTTAGTCATTTTAACTTAACAACATTTCTTTAACGAAAAGATCGAAATAAAACCGATTACATAGTTTTGGCCAGTATTATATTTAGCCTAAAAACATTATAACAACGAAAAATATAAAAACAAACATAAATACTTAAGAAAAGTTACCCGAATACGGCAGTTGATTCAGAAATCGTATCTTCCGGACATTACAACTTCCGAGATTTTCCCGAGCATTATAACGATACTAAAACTACATTATTACGGCGTAAGGCCTTATTTACAACTACTACTAAAATTAAAAAAGAAAAGAGAGAGGAGATATATATATATATAGGATGTATATATATATTGGTACACTCCGATCGATCTGTGATGAGCTTCTATATATAGGCAAAGTGGCAAAGGCCGGACCGGTCCGGTATTAGGCCGGCTCGGTCCGGACTAATGATTACTCCCACTAACTTGATCTCTTCAGCATGTGCGTAGATTATATATAATTATATATAATTATATATAACTTATAAAATTCATATCTCAAGTTCTGGATCTCCAAAAATTGCAAACGAAATGCCAAAATTAAGGTCTCGAGAAACTCTACAACTTTCATGAAGGACTCTTCTCCAGATAACGCTTTCTTGATAACCTCGTGTTCTCCCGAAGCTTTTACGGGATTTTTCTTAATCCAAATCGATTAGCCACTTGATCACTGTTTAAGTTGTAGACCTCCAATCTTCATAATTTAAATTGCATTGGAAAGCTCTCGGAAAAATCTACAACTTTCGTGAAGAACACTTTTTCTGAAAATATCATTTTGATGAGCCATTCGTTTGTCGAAGACATTTCTCTATTATTACTTATCCAGATTGGTTGGCCACTTGTCCACTTAAGCTATTCAATTGACCATTTAAGCCCGTGGCACTCTCTAAATCATTCCAGAGATATGGTTAAACTTCAATATGTCGATTCTCGGGGTCTTGGTTTATAAATCTGCAATAAAATACCACAAATACCCACGTAAATCTGACACGACACTCCGATTTACTAAAATCGGTACAAAATTACAACTTTTTACTATTATTATTATTAACTACTCTAAATTATAAAGATTAACATTTTATACCATAATTTCATATATTTTATATAGAATTTGTTAATAAAACATAATAATATAACGTATATTTAATCATATAAAAATAATACATCATGTTATCACACATTATGGGAATTGTTCCTTCTTCTATCCCATAGTCTCTTAATTGTTGTCTGATCCATAAAACTTGAGCACAACAACTTCCAGCTGCTATATATTCAGCTTCATCTGTTGAAGTTGAGATTGAGTTTTGCTTCTTGCTAAACCATGACACAAGTCTATTTCCTAATAACTGACATGTGCTTGATGTGCTTTTTCTGTCCACTTTGCATCCAGCATAGTCTGAATCTGAATAAGAAATCAGCTTGAATTCTCCTTCTTTCGAATACCAAATACCAACTCCATCTGTGTCTTTCAAATATTTCAAAGTTCTTTTCACAACTGTGAGATGGCTTTCCTTTGGTCTTAACTGAAATCTTGCACATACACCGACAGTAAAAGATATGTCTGGCCTACTTGCTGTAAGATAGAGTAAGCTTCCAATCATCCTTCTGTAGAGTGTTTGATCAACATCTTTACCTTCTTTGTCTTCATCTAATCTGATGTTGGTCCCCATTGGTGTAGAAATTCCAGTAGATTTCTCCATACCAAACTTTTTGATAAGTTCTCTTGTATATTTGGTTTGGTGAATGAAAATTCCATCAGCTAGTTGTTTAACTTGCAATCCTAGGAAATAATTTAATTCTCCCATCATACTCATTTGAAATTTGTTTTTCATCAAACTTGCAAATTTCTCACATAGCTGTTCATTTTCTGATCCAAAGATGATATCATCAACATAAATATGAACAAGTAGAGTATCTTCTCCATTCTTCATCCTGAATAAGGTTTTGTCGATTGTTCCTTTGATAAATCCGTTATCTACTAGAAATTGAGATAGAGTTTCGTACCAAGCTCTTGGTGCTTGTTTAAGTCCATAAAGAGCTTTCCTTAGTCTGAAAACTTTATCTGCTTGATTTTTGATTTCAAATCCAGGTGGTTGTTGAACATACACTTCTTCTTCAAGAATTCCATTTAGAAACGCACTTTTAACATCCATCTGATAAACTTTGAATTTCTTGTGAGCTGCATAGGCAAGAAATAGTCTCGATTGCTTATAGTCTTGCAATCAAAGTAAGTTTCATCAAAGTCTATGCCTTCGCTTGAGAGTATCCTTTGGCTACTAGTCCGGCTTTGTTTACGATGACATTCCCATCTTCATCAAGTTTATTTCTCAAAACCCATTTGGTTCCAATGATATTGACATGAACTGGTTTCTCTACAGCCTCCACACTTAATTCCTCTCAAATTCATTGAGTTCTTCTTGCATAGCTAATATCCACCTGGATCTTTCAAAGCTTCTTCAAGTTCTTTAGGTTCGATTGAGATAGAAAGCATGCAATCATCGCATCTAGTTGATGTCTTGTTCGAACTCCACTTGAGTATCACCAATAACTTGTTCTTCAGGATGATCTCTCATCCATTGATGTGTGTGAGTTTGTATCAGCTGATTTGCATTTTGTTCAACTGATTCTTCAAAAACTGGTTCTTGAATTTGTTCAACTGAATTTGATTGAGGTTGTTCAAATTGTTGAGTAGTTGGAAACTGAGGCTGATCTTGATCTGAACATTCTGAAATTTGTAGTCTTCCAACATCAATCAAAGCAGTTCTCGTGTGATTGGTAATCGAGGACCAGAAACCGGTTCTCGTCGGTCTTCGATTGTTTCACCAGAAAAATTTGGTTCATCAAATACTACATGTATTGATTCTTCATGCTTGAGTGTCCTTTTATTCATTATTTAAATGCTTTGTCGACACTTGAATATCCTAGGAAAATTCCTTCATCGACTTTGGGTTGAAAACGTGAAGTTGATCTTTTCCATTATTGTGTATGAAACATTTGCTTCCAAACGCATGAAAGTATGAAACATTTGGTTTTCTTCCATTCCAAATTTCATAAGGAGTCTTCTCATGTCTCTTGTTCATGAGAGCTATGTTCTGAGTGTAACAAGTCGTGTTTATCGCTTCGCCCAATATCTTTCGTAGTTTAGCTTTACAAATCATAGTCCTCCCACTTTTCTTTGAGTGTTCTGCTTTTCTTTCATTTACACCATTTTGTTGGGGTGTTCTGTGGCAAAGCAAGTTGGTGTAAGACACCATTTTCTTCACAATATTCAATAATTACACTGTTGAGGAATTCAGTTCCTTTATCAGATCTTATCTTCACAACTGAAACTCCTTTCTGATTCTGAAGTCTCTTGAGAAGTTCTGTGAGCTTTTGCTTGGTTTCACTTTTCTTGGTTAGAAAGATTACCCAAGTATATTTTGAAAAATCATCTACTACCACCAATGTATACTTCTTTCCACTGATACTAATTGGTGTAATAGGTCCAAATAAATCCATATGTTGCAATTCTAGATGTCTGGTTGTTGAATGCTGAGACTTAGTCTTGAAACTTGCTTTTGTTTGTTTTCCTTGTTGACATGCATCACATAAGATGTCCTTCTTATATGATATCTCTCTGTAGTCCAATGACTAGTCGCTTTTAACAAGTGTATTGATGTCATCAAAATTGAGATGACTCGATTTTCTGCCATAGCCAACTGATTTACGATTTGGTATGCACGAGCAAACAAGTTTCAATGACGGCGCTTGTCCAATCTACCACATACATGTTTTCCTTCCTTCTTCCGGCTAGACAACTTGATAAGTGATTCACCGATGACAACACGAAATTCTTTATGAAAAGTAACTTTGTATCCCATATCACAAAATTGACTTGTCTTGAGTAGATTGTAGTGTAGTCCTTCTACATAGGATACATTCTTGATTGTAAGTCCATTTCTGATTAAGGTGCCAAAGCCTCTGGTGTAACCCGGTTTATCTTTACTTCCAAAATTGACTTTTGGTCCATTCTTTTCAATGAAATTACTGAGACAATCCTTGCTCTTTGTCATGTGTCTAGAGCAACCACTGTCAAAGTACCATATGTCCTGCAATAAAAATTAGAAATTTTTAGGTACCCAACTCAGTTTGGGTCAATGAGGTCGATTGTCAAGACAACTCGGGAATATATCCTTTTGGAATTCTTCGGATATTGTTGCACTTGTTTTCATATATGTAAGCCACACTCCCATAGCATCTATGTTTGGACTGTGTCTTATTTATATGATTTCTCAGATCTTCTGACTGAAATTTGTTTCCATGTTGATTTCTGTTATTAAAGCTGGAGTGATAACCATCATTCCTTCATCTTGGTCCGGATTGACCTTTGTATCGTGACTTATCTTTGAATCGAGATTAGTCCTCTGCTGAGTTTTGGACTGAAACTTGTGATAAGTTTTCGGTCTGGAATGATTGTCATTATCAGTTTTAATAACAAATTTAGTAAAATTCCAATCATCATCAGTGGGATATAACCTTCCTTTCCCCCTGAATGTGTGAATCTTTGAATGATTGACATTCTTGGATTTGTTTTGATTGTAATTTTTCTGGTTCCTGACTTCATTGGTTTTAGTGGATCTGGCAGTTGATTTGCCGTGTCGGTTTCCATTGAGTACAGCTGGTCTACCATTTGATTTAGCTTTGTAGGTAGATACAGTTGTCTTCTTAGAAAACTGATTTATCCTGTGTGATACTGGCTTTACTAGTTCAGCAATTTTCTCAGTTTGTGGAAGTTGCCAAACTACAAACTTAATACCAGTTTTGGTACTCAGCCCAGCGGCTTTGCTAGTTCCATTCTTCGAAGATTGCTGTGTATCAAATCCTAACCCAGTTTTGTCTCCATATGGTTTTCCGATTTGAATCCGATGAATGAACTTGATTGAGCAAACGATTCGATTCTTTCTTCTTGCGTGAAGTAGATCGATCTCGAATCTTTTCTTATCAGTTTTAGTCAGTTTCAACATTTTTAGTTCAGACTTCAATCTTTCAACTTCAAGAATTAGACTTTCTTTCTCAGCTTTGATTGATTCATAGCCAGCTTGTATGGTTGCTAGCCGATTCATCAATTCGTCAAGAGTTTCTTCTACTTCTAGATTTTTTGGATTGGAGTCAGCAGTCGAAGAACATGCATTCATCATGGAAATCTGAGCTGAAGAGTATTTAGAGTTTGATTCACATACCTCATTTGGATCTTCCATGTGTGCCATTAAAGCTGTGTCGTCTGATAATCTTTCAGTACCGGCTTCATAATCTGATTCATCTCCAGCAAGGAGTGCTCTTATACCAACTCTTCTTGGTGGTGTCTTCTTGATCAGTTCTGGACATTCAGCTTTATAATGTCCTGGTTTCTTGCAGTTGAAACAGAGGTATTCATCGTCTTTTCTTTTCTCGGGAGTCCTTTTGATGAACTTTTGAGTGACTCAAGGTCCACTTTTCATTCTTCGAATCTGCTTCATCATTAGAGCCATTTGTTCCTCCATTTCATCCAAATCATGAAGATTGTTGGATGAGTTTTCTTGAGTTTCATTTGATGCTGCTGCAAGTGCTGTGGTCTTTGGTTCTTCCAGAGCTTTGATTATTGCAGCTGTGGTTGTGAAATCTTCACTGAATTCATAAGCTTTTAGATCTGAAAAGATCTTGAATGAATCTTCCACATCCAGTCTCCTAGATTCTTCCATAGCAGTGACCTTCATTTTCCAGCACATTGGTAATGCCTTCAATATTCTAGTGTTGATGACTTTCTTTGAGTATTCAATCTTAAGTAGATCTAGTTCATCCATGATAGCACTGAATCTTGTCTCCATTTGGTCAATGGTTTCTCCAGATTTCATCTTGAAATTCTCAAACTTTTGTTTTGCAACGGAAATTTTATTTTCCTTGATTGAATCTGTTCCTTCACAAACTAACTGAAGTTTGTCCCACATTTATTTGGCAGTTGTGCATTCTTTCACTTTCAAGTACATGTTGCTGTCAAGGTTTCTGAGGATAAAGTCCATGGAAACATTGTTGAGATTGTTTCGCTTGCGATCATCACTAGTCCATTCAGATTTGGGTTTTGGAACTCGAACTTGTCTGTCACCTTCAGTTTGCATGTAGGTGATCTGGATTGGTCCATCAGTGAGTACATCCATCATTTCATCATGAGTAGCTGCTAGAAATGCCTGCATACGACGTTTGTATTCGTCAAATCTGTCCATGTTGAATATAAGCATTTGTCTTGCATATTGATTGTTATCCATTGTGAGTGAGTGAAGACTGACAGTAGATTAATTGAAAACTGAGCTTTCAAATAAGAACAACTAGAGGAGATAACGAGCAAATGATATCTTGTTAAAGAAACACTGCTCCGATACCAATTGTTGGTCCCTTGGAAAGGCTGACACAAGTTTAGAGGGGGGGGTTGAATAAACTTGTCACCAAAAACTAAATTTAAAACAGATTAAGGTTCAGATAAAACTTGTGTGGAGTTGAGCTGACAAAGTTGAGATTAAGTCAAACTGACTTAAGTCAAATCGAGTCAACCGGCAAATGGATATGATTTTAGCCTTTTATTGATCTTGTTATTCTTTTGTGGCGAGTGTTGTGGGCGAATTGTGAATATCATTTGTGACTGTGAAATGTATAACAATCAAGTATCACAATGATGTAAGTAAATGCTAAATAAATAAGTAAATGCGTAAAGTAAATAAGGCGGATGTTATAGAGGTTCCAGGTGGTGTAATCATGTACGTCCTCTCTTCCCCTATGGTGCGGAGGAAAATTCCACTAGAACTTCTTGAGATGAATCTGTACAAAAAGTCCTAAACAATAGTCATTGGCTAATCCCTAGCTTCACTATCTAAACAATTGTAGAAACAGGTAGAATTGCTTTGCTTCTTCAAATGCTTGAACCACTTTGGTCCTTAGAGGGTAGGATTGCCTCTTCACCACTACCACCACAAACACAAATACCCGATCGCTTGTCACAATCTGTCCTTGGCGAAACCTTCCCGGTTTGCTTCACAGTCTAAAACCTTTGAATTAGAATCAAAGTTGGGCTGAGAATCAATAAATTGATTCTTGTTTGTGGTTCTTCAGAGTGTTGAATTCTTGATAAATTCTTTGTAGTTTGAACACTTGAAGAAATACTAGATATGATCTTGTTATAGTTCAGAGATGATAGCAATTCAAATAGAGTGCACAAATTGCTTGTTGATTCTTGTATATGCTCTGTTCTCTGTTCTCTGTATCTTTGTTGTTTGTGCAAAGTCTTCTATTTATAGTGTGAAGTCCAACGTTCATCTGACTTCGATTTGAATTGTATCAACGTATATCTTGCAACGGTTATATTTTCTGACCGTTCCTGTTGTGTCAGTAACTCATCCAATGAAATTGCTTTCTTTACAACGTTCGATTGTACTTTCAGTTTGTTGGATGGCTGACTTATAAAACTGAGTTTCCTTATCAGTTTTATACTGAGTTTTTCATTTGTCAGTTTCCTAACTGACTTGGAGCATTAACTGAGATTTTACTCTTCTTAAAAATCGAAGACTCAGCTTTCATCGATTATAATTGACTTAATCAGTACACCATGATACTTTTATCATCTAAGAATTCATTGTCCTTATGATTCTTAGGTCTTCATACAAGATCCATAAAGTCGATTCAGTCACCACAATCTTGCTCAAAGTCCAACTTTACTGATCCTCGACTTGTAATCTTCATAATCGAGTTTGAGCCTCGCTTCTTCATTCTTCAATAACCGAGTTTGAACCTCGCCTTCATTCTTCTAGATAAGCCAATCGAAGTCAGAATCTCTCGTGAACTTACCTTCTTCGGTCCAAAGTAGGTGTATTCTCGAGTCGGTTTGCTTGCCTTGATGATTTCGAGCTTTCTAATTGATTTCCGGTTTTGCTTTCGACACACTATCAATTACGATTGCTTGTCTGATGTAACTTATACAAATATCGACTCTAATAAAACTTATACATTCGATTCTAGACATCTTTTAGCTTTCCACTATAACAAATTTGCTTCAAAGACTTCATCAATGGGGTTAAGATAATATTATAACAAATAAGATGAATTATCATCAAAACATAAATTTTATTTCCAACAGCTCTCATAACCATAAAGTGTGTTAGTAAAAGTCTAACACTTATATTGGTTTGAAATGCCTATGATGCAGTGGAAATGCTGAATTAATGTAGCAGAATGATGCTTTAAATAAGTATTAAATATGTATTGTGATTGTAGCAACCCAAGTTTTTTCACGTTTCAGCTTCTACACTAAATCACTAAGCGCACCTTATGAGGCTTCGTGATTCGAGAAATTTTTTAATACATTCTTGAGTAATGGTCGAACGGTCTGTATCCAGAAATATACTGGGTTTTCGCGTCGGGTGTAACGTCCCGTTACCGGGTACCGAGTACTTATCCGAAAAAAGAACGTCCGGCACGCATAGCATTAAATACGTCTAACATTATACGTAAGCCTTTACGTCATCGTATCAATTTAAGCAATGCGGGAGCTAAAGAGATTCAAGTAAAACATGCAAGGTACATTTACATTGCCATCCAACAACTAAAGATAGAAAAGAGATCTTACCACAACGATACTTCAAGTCTTACAACATACGATATCTTACAAAAGAAAACAAACTTAACTTACAACTCATGTTTTTAAGGAAAAACCAAAAAGTACAACAAGTCTTGAAAATAATGTTGCATAGTTTATAGTACAACAAAATAATAAAAGCATGATATCAACTTCATAGCACGCATAACATCACTCATCGTCCTCAAAGTCATCAAGCACATCTTCTCGGGAAGGAAAAACATACAAACATGCAAAGTGGTAAGTACATTGAGTACTTAGCAAGAGGTAGAAGTTATTGAACAATCTTATTTTATAATGAAAGAAAGGTAAAACATTATTATTAAGGAGTATCTTTATGAACACGACTCAAACTCTAGGGTTCACTTCATGCTAATAACATGTTGGGAGAATCATACTTCGTTTCTAACTAAGATTATCTTTGTTACATCAAGTATTCAAGGGCACTGCTCACCGAGAAGCATCTAATGAAACCTACATACACTAGTAGCCACAGGCTAGTCCTGATAGTGTATGTGTTCGGCGAAGTCCCTCCACTCCTGGTGTCTCTCAAAGACCAGTGAAGTTATCCACTTTATTTGACCACACCAAACATCGCGATATTGTCTTGTGCCTTACCAAAAATAACGATGATGTTTATGCCTTTAACTATACAAGTATGTATTTATTAATTGTTAACTAGCCAGCTAAGTATTTTCAAGGAAAGACTCACTTAACATTCTGATCCCTCGTCCTAGACCTTTAAACAATCCTATCACATACACACACAATGATGAATACTAATTCACCAAAGCACAAGGTCATTCATATCCTTCCGACGGTCCCGAACTTCAACTCTTACAAGAATTCATTCGGTGCCGGAACTAAACGCATCACAAGCTTAATCATGGTTTTGTCATCTTAATTTCAATTGTTTAGATCCATTAGAGAGTCCAGAAAACCAAGTATAGCATTAAAACACAAATTTCATGAGAAACTGGGTCAAGCGTGCGCTTTCTCTGATCAAGCGTGCTCTTGTGTAACAACTAGCATTCTGTTTTTCATTCTGCCAGGGCAAGCGTGCACTTGCCTTGAGAAAGCATACGCTTGTGCTCTCTGTTAATTTTATTCGTAATATGTTCTTGCCAGGCGTGTGCTTGGCCTATCCAAGCATGCGCCTGAACACCAAAAAAGCCTAAAAACCAGCAAAATTTTCTGCAGTACATCCCAGGCCAAACACAAAACATTCCAACATGAAAATCCATACTATCAACATCAAAACAAGACCAAATACTGACCAAAACATTATAAAGCAAAACTTATTAATTTGAATATCATTTTACTTAACATAAACATCATAAAACACCGATTATTCAATATGAAAACCTCTTACTTGGATTCCAAAGCAAAAGCCAAGAACTTCATGCCAATAAAGCAAAATCTTGATTTCTTCAACCAACAACCTAATTGATCATAATTAAAACCTAAATTAATCATGATCACAGGTTTTCTATGCAATCTATACTACGAATTGCACAACGCTAAGCAACCAAATTAGATTAGAACTTGAAGATTCCAACTATGGCAAAAATTATACCTTCTCAAAACTTGAAGATCTTGGTATCAAAACGACCACCTCCCAATGAGGATTCCGATTCTCTACTTGTATCTGAAATCCAAGCAACATTTGTTAAAATCCTTTGAAGATTCTTTCTTGCCTTTGTTTTATGTTTTCTTTTTTGTGAGAGTTCGAACTATGAATGAAACTTCTGACAAACTCCTTTGGTAATGGGAAGTTTTATTTTA
The DNA here is from genome assembly GCA_026214975.1 of Gentiana macrophylla. Classification (NCBI taxonomy): domain Eukaryota; kingdom Viridiplantae; phylum Streptophyta; class Magnoliopsida; order Gentianales; family Gentianaceae; genus Gentiana; species Gentiana macrophylla. Next base: position 103,710,737 of record CM047806.1, on the reverse strand, counting down.
ATAATAAAACTTCTCATTAACTTTTTTTCTTTTATTATTATTTTTTAAACTTGAATCCATTTAAAATAAATATAATATTTATATTTTTATGAAACGACACGTCTGCCGTTTTCAGAAAAATCGAAATATTACATCGGGTCATTACACTCGTCAAGTTTGAAAACAAATTCTACCTCATGAAAATTGGCGTAATTTCTTTTCATTAAGTAATGTGCAGACATGGCTAAAGGAGAACTTGGTTAAAGATAATCTAACAGGCTTTACTGTCAATACTCGGCATTATTTGTTTACGGTCTCCTATGGCATTTAGTTCTAGTAGGTGATCTCTCTAGTTGACCTGCTAATCTTTTTAAATATTTATCCTTCACTCATATAAATACTTGAATATTTATAATATAATGTGTCGTTCTTGATTTCTGACCCGTGTCATAAAAATCCCACCGCCGTCCTCGATTATAACTGTTTTTTTAAAGTTCCTTTGCTGTAACACTTTTGTTTGGGGCTGTTGCCTAGATGAATAAAAGAATTCATACTTCATCCAAAATTAAAATTTAAAAAAATATATATTACTAGCATAGTTACACAAAACAGCTTTAACAAGAGTGTTGCTTTGAAATGTACTACAACAACAACAATAATAAATAAAAAAAAATAGAAAAAAGCCCAAACAAACACTAAAAAAATATCGAGCATTGTAAAATACGCTTACTGTAGTTCTTGAAAAAATTAATAAATAAAACGCATACTTAATTAATATTCAATAAGTAAGATAAAATGAATCTCCCCCCCCTCTACATAATCTCCCAAACTGTCCTATATATGCAACATATATATATTCCAACAGAAAATATATTATAAAAAATTGTTCTCCAACAAGATGCTAGAGAAATAATACATGCAGACAAAAATCGGTAAAAGGGATTCTGAGTTGAATAACTAAACTGCAGCCTATTTAAGAACTGCAATTCCCCACATACATATATCAAACTGTTTAATTATATATACATATATTTTTACAGCAAAAAAAAAAAAAAATGAGTCAACCAGAGTGGTTGGACACAGGCGACAACGCGTGGCAGCTCACGGCAGCAACGCTAGTCGGCCTACAAAGCGTGCCCGGATTAATAATCCTATACGGAGGATCCGTGAAGAAGAAATGGGCTGTAAATTCAGCTTTTATGGCATTATACGCGTTTGCATGCGTTTTGGTTTGTTGGGTTGGTTGGGGTTTCCAAATGTCGTTCGGAAAACAATTGATTCCGATTTGGGGCAAAATGAACTTGAACACATTAGAAGAAAGCTACTTGTTTAAACAAGCGTTTCTTGGAAACTTTCCGAATTCAACAATGGTGTTTTTCCAGTTTGTTTTTGCTGCGATTACTTTGATTTTGATTGCGGGTGCTTTATTAGGGAGGATGAATTTCTTTGCATGGATGTTGTTTGTGCCTCTTTGGTTAACGTTTTCTTATACATTTGGGGCGTATACTATTTGGTCCACAAATGGTTGGCTATCTACTGCTGGTTTGATTGATTATTCTGGTGGTTATGTCATCCATTTGTCTTCTGGAGTTGCAGGTTTCACTGCTGCATTTTGGGTACGTATGCAGTTTTAAATTAAAGTATTTTTTTAGGGGTTTTTATTTGAACCACAATGAATTTATCGATGCACCACACAACCCTATACGTCATAGTTGAATCCGAGTTTATGAAAGTCGTTTCTAGGCCTAAAAACCGACTTTCCGTAAATGCATCGTGAGAATCGACCCAGTGGAAAGTCGGTTTCTGACAATAGAACCGATTTTTTACAAAGTCGATTCCGTGAATATAACGTGGTTCATCGGTGCAAATAATAACCCTTCTTTAAGATGTTGTTTTATTACATGGGATCAACAGAATGGACAAGCAAAATATGTATAACCAATGGTTTGACAAGGTCTAGATTCGATGAATTGGCATTTGGAAGAGTAATGCTATATGCCCCTCTTTAAATTCAGCTTAGAATCTGGTTTATTGGGGTTTTTTATTTGGAATTTTACATGTGGTTAATTATTTAATTTTAGAAGTTATCATAACGTAACAATTTTATTTATTTTTCCATTTTAAACTAAGAAATAGACTTGTGTCAAAAAATAGAGAGTAAGGTAATGTTTGGCCAACAATTCGATTCATTTTAAATCACTCCACAACTTATTTTAAATCATTATTTTATTGATTCCCGTCATTACTTATAATTTCTCAACCCCATTAATGTAATGTTTGGCGAAAGAGTGCGGAAAAAAAGGATCGGGCGCGTATAATCATGCATATTCTCGTAATCTCGAAATTTGTTTTGGTGCGTAGACCAAATAATACAATTTGAAGACCCCATTTTTTTTATAGATACAATTTGAAGACTTATTATTTTAAACAAATTATTTTATCTTTTTAAAATCAAATAAGGATTTAATTATTAGCCCCAGGAGAAGAAACGATTTTTAGTGTTTTTTTCCACCGAAATGAAATTATCTAATTTAGAGAACTATTACACACACACGGTGGGACTTGAACATGTGACCTCTTAATCACGAGGCGCCACTTAACAACACTTTAACTTGGCGAAACAATTTTTTAGTTAGATGCAAAATTGGCTAAGCATTTTATTCAAATAAATATAGAGCCAAAATGGATGGTTTTGTGACTAGAATAATGCAATATCACATTAACACTACTAAACCACACTAAAACAAACACACTACTGATTTGGAAAATCAATGTGGATTTTATTTAAAAATAAATTCCATGTGGATTTTATGTATAAAGAAATCATCCTAGTTGTTTTTATTTTAATGTGTTTATATATATATATATATATAAAGCTAAAAATCCAAAGAACTTTTTTTCAATTCCAACTCAGAACAAATTTTGGAATTGAAAAAGGGTTCTTGGACTTTTTAGTTATATATATAAAAGTGATTAAGAAAGTTATATATATATATATATATAAAATTCTAAAAAATAGAAGCATTGAAAAAAGAAACAGTTTTTGCTGTGATGTACTAATGCGATATTGCTCTACTCTTGGGCCTATTACTGGTTCCACCTCACCCCCCCAGACCAATCATTCAAATAGAGTTGAGACCAATCATTCAAAAAGACCCTTCAAACTAATGACCCTGAATATATTTTTCAATGAACTCTAGACAAGAGTTATCTATCGGAAAAATATTATATCGAAGTCTATTTGAATAACAACAAGTAAAAAAAAAAAGACATCAGATCCGTCAAATGCAAAAAATAGTTCAAAATAAAAAAATAAATATTTGGACAGATTAATTTTTTTATGGAAAAAATAGTATATATAATTTTTTTTTCAATGATGTATATCAAATGATATACTGAAAACTACCATTCTCGATCCACATTATTATATAAATGATATTGATGTAGAAATTAATTTATTGGGTAAAAGAGAGATAAGTGGATAAATAAAGTGTTATATTCATTTAAACACATAATATGAAGGGATCAGTTTTCTATTGGGAAAGGGAGCAGGTTGGGTGCCATTGTAGGTGTCGGGAGTGGCCAAAAGCTTTATGTCAGATTTAGGGAGTAGATAAAGGCTCCCATTGGGGTCACTCTAATGACCCTGAATATTAATGAACTCTAGACAAGAGTTATCTATTGGAACAATACTCTCTTACCGATCTATTAACAACAAGTAGATCTACATCACTGTCCAGAAAGATTTTATGGTACAACAATTATGGTTGTCATGATAGTTAAATAACGTATTTATAACAAAATGTGTTGAAAACTACCAACTCTCCCAAAAAGCATAAGGACGTAGATATATAATTAATATTTTATATAACACAATACACCCCATCAAGTGTGGGCCTGTAAGAGGAGTGAAAGACTCAACACTTGATTAAATTTTTTTTATTTTTATTTTTTTTTTTTTTTGAAAATTGTGCTTGGAGCGGGGTTTAAACCAATGATCTCTGGGTCTGATACTAAGTTGAACTACCATCTCTCCCAAAAGTTTAAGTTTATAGAAAGGTAGATAATTAACGTTTTGTATATCTTAATAAAATGAAATGCAGGTTGGACCTAGGTTGGCAAAGGATAGGGAAAACTTCCCACCAAACAATCTGTTGCTAATGTTAGCTGGTGTTGGACTATTATGGATGGGTTGGACCGGGTTCAATGGAGGTGACCCGTATGCAGCTAGTATTGATGCTTCTTTGGCTGTTTTAAACACACATGTATGTGCTGCAACTAGCTTGTTGACATGGCTCATTCTTGATGTTGTCTTCTTTGGTAAACCCTCTGTTATTGGTGCTGTTCAAGGCATCATCACTGGTTTAGTTTGCATCACCCCTGCTGCAGGTAATGAATCAATTGATTTCTTCTTTTATTTGCTTCTTAGGAATGATGATCCTTTTATAGGTATCCCTCGTGGGGGAGTTAATGCAGAGATCCCTGATTTGTAGGGCGAGTGTGATGTCAATCGTTGGGCAATCTGGCTCAATTAGACTAAAATCGTTAGATGTAATCAATCATTGGTTGTCGCAGTTAATGGAGATCATATCAATCGTGGGATTGTGACAATTAATAAGATATATAACCGTCTTTCGAGGTAGAGACGACCGGTTCTGCTAGCTCGGGAGTGATCTGGATGGCCTGGTGGTCAGCTATTTGCTGCTGATGTGAAGTCTGCTGAACTCTCAGAGCGACCGGCCCGATTGGGGTCACGTGGGTGATGAAGTAAGGGGAGACAATGCTCCTACATTGTTGTCAGTGTGTTCAGATGTCTCTGGATCAGGTTCTTGGACATTCTGAGTATTGGTGTCTGGATATCTTGGAGCTCCGGTGAGGTTCACTGTGAGCTTTTTACGTCTAAAAATACTACTCATGTAGTAGATGATGTTTGATTTGGAATCACCCAATTCGGATATCGGGCGAATGATCAGCTCAATTAAGGCATAAAGAGCGCCGCCAGGCCCGAGTTCTAGAGCATATGGGCGTCCCTGGGCATAGGCCAAGAAGACCGCGGCCCAGAGCCCCTCTTAAAATTTATATTTTACGGGGCCCGTTTTTATATAATTGTAGTGTATTTTAGATATATTTTTAGTTTACTTTAAACTAAATAAAAAAGAAACTTAATAAGACTCAAATCAATACTACAATGTAAATTTTGAACACATACAAAGCCCCAACAACAAAATTTTGGCTTTGGGCCCCGATTACACATGAACGCCCATGCTAAAGCATTACAAGTGGTATTCGAGTCGTCTATTATTTGTAACTAATTAAGTGTTACTTCATAAAAGATGACAATCTACAATCCTCTCGTTAGATCAGTTGTTTAAGAGGAAGGAGAATATGTTGTCCCACGTTGGAGAAGTAAAAAAAAAAAAGAAATACTAAGACCATATTATGGGGATAATTGTAAAATTTGTCACGTGACTTTGAAGTTATAACAAATTTGGTCTCATACGATTGTAATTTAACAAAATTTATTTCACAAAATTTATCACATAACTGTAGAATGATACCAATTTTGGTCTAATATATTCTACTTTAGCAATTTTGGGATCATAGAAAGGCAAATTGCTTCTACATTTGCTTCACTTTTTTTAGTAATTTGTTTCTGTAGGCGTTGTACAAGGTTGGGCAGCTTTAGTTATGGGAATATTGTCTGGTGGAATTCCATGGTTTAGCATGATGGTGATGCACAAGAAACTAGAATTCCTTCAAAAAGTTGACGACACCATGGCCGTTTTCCACACTCATGCCGTAGCCGGTAGCCTCGGAGGAATCCTCACAGGTACATTAACGTTATAAATACGTGTATTTTTTTTTGGCTTCTTAAATCTGAACGTTGAAATCTCTAAAATATAGCTATGTATATACTGCATGCAGGACTCTTTGCCAATCCAAAACTGTGCAATCAGTTTTACGGGAAATACGGGCAATACGTGGGCTTATTTTATGGCCTTAAAATGGGAGATTATCACCATGGTTTCAGACAAATAGGGCTTCAACTACTTGGAATAGTATTCATAGTTGTACTCAATGTTGTGGTGACAAGTTTGATCTGTCTTTTTCTACGAGTCTTTGTTTCTTTAAGAATGAGTGAAGCAGATTTGGAGATTGGTGATGAAGCTGTTCATGGAGAAGAGGCTTATGCTATTTGGGGTCAAGGTGAAAGGTTTGAAAACTGGAGGGACCATTCTGCACATGATGATGAACTTGGAGGATCGAAGTCTAATGGGCTTATGGAGATGATATAATAATTACAGATCGATGGGCATTTGTTGTGTTTTTTTGGTAGCTAGGACTAGTGTTGCTGAAAATGAATATGAGAAAAATATGTATCATGAGAATAAACAATTAATGAGGAGTTTGTTTGGATAAATAAACTTATAAGAAACGATATATATGTGGATTACACGTCTGTTGTAGAACACAATAACTGATTTCAGCTCCACCATAATAAGTGATGATTAAAGTGTATTGTGAATGACTTGGTGCATATGCGTAGTGGATGTATTGCATCAGTTTGAGAGTCTAGCTTATTTTTGTATGTTTTCTCTTTACGATGTATGCAAGAGGGATGAGGTAAGGGCCGGTTGGTTCGTTCTAATGTAATGTAATGTAATATATATATATATATATATTAGCAAAATGCACGTGCTTTGCACGTGTTCTGATGGAATACATAAATTAATACTTTACAAAGTACCCTAGTACTCCATAACTCATCCAACAATTCATCAATTAGGAAATAAAGTAGGTATCTTTGTCAATCAAGTCATTTAACTTTTTGTGATTCACAGAACATCTTCAGGTTCCATCTTTCTTTGTCACAAGAGCAAGGGTGAAAGAAAATGGACAATTACTGTGTTGTATAATCACTCGTTGTAGAATTTGATCCACCAATTGTTCTATTTCATTCTTCTGACAGTCAGCATATCTATAAGTTTTTTGTTTCACGGGTTCAACACCTTCATTTAAAGTTATGATTCGCTTATAGCCCCTCACTCGTGGAAATCTTTGGGAATATGCAAACACCTCATGACACTCTTCTAGGACAAGAGTCAGTTCTCTGAGCACATGATTCTGAGCCTATTCCTGTATCAAATTGAGGCTCCCTAAGAGTTTGTAGGTCTCAATTTTCAATTTCTTAGCAAATTTTTTTGCAACTAATCATCTTAAGTTGAGATTGTTCTGTGTAACGTCTCAACTTAATTTTTTTCTCCCTCATTAGTAAAATCCACCTACGTTTTGTTGAATTCACAATCCATATATAGGATTGTACCTTTTCATTCAAACCCCGAATACAATGTCACAACCTCTCAACTTCATCAATCTCACATCTTGGTTGAACTTAACCCCTTTCATGATCCATGGCAAGTTAGAACACTTAAATTCACTCATCATTCTGTTTTCAGCTACTAATGTGATTAACATAGGGTGATTTGGTTTTGTCACACATTACACCTCGTTCGCAACCTAATGGTCTAGGAAAGTGTGTGATGCACCACTGTCTATAAGAATGGTAATTGGCTTTTTTCCAAGAGGCCTTTGATTTTGATGGTTGGAGATGACTTGTCCATATAAGGTGTGCATGGATAACTGATTATTAAAATAATAGTCATGTGGACGAAGCTTGATATTGAAAATTAAGTGTTTGAATTCAGAGAATCTTTAAAAAAAAATTATAAGGACCATCATATGTGTATCTTCAAGTGGTTTATTGATGTTTATTGTTGTTAATTTAAATATGTTTTAAAGTTATTTATGCAAAAGTACCAATGTCATTTTGTAATGTTTAATAGTATACAACTTTAATTATATTATTGAATGACGTCGACTGAGAAATCTAAACAATATTATTAATTACACCACAAAAAGATTAAAAATGAATCTTTTATATTTAGTGCATCCAGCATCTCATACCACATCCTCTTTATCCCTATTGTCCACTGCAATCTCTCCCCAAACTCCATCATCCTCCCGAAAGTGAATGTGTTTTTGTGCGTGCACACTTGGTCAGTGGTGTATTATTCATCACACCTAAAAATAACCCAACGACCCTCTTCTCTTCCAAATTTTTAGAAGTAACTACCTTATGCATCATTTGTTAATTCTCGGTGCAGGTTATTTTTTCATTCACGTTAGTGGTGAATGGATAGAACCTAGGCTGGCTTGTATGGTCCCAACTTGCATAAAAAGCACGTGTGTTGCACGTGTTACATTTAAATTAAATTGAAAAATTAACAATACAATTTAACATTACATAATAATACTATCAAATATGTATAAATACATTAATTATCATCAATTTACCAATTTTCCCTTTTTTCTCTTGAAATCGTGGAGCACTTCCTGAGCTAGAATAATACTCTCAGTACTACCTTTGCCTGATACATAAGTTGTTTGAGTCTGAGACCAGTTTCTCAATGAGATCTTGTAATCTATTGGCAATAATTTTTTATATGATTTTTACACAGACATTGGTCATGGCAATAGGCCTGAACTGAGAAACAGATTCAAGAGGTTTGTTTTAGGTATCAAAGAAACAAGGGTTTGGTTGAGCTTGGAATCAAAATTACAAACTCTATGATTGACTTGCCAGTGATAGGCCAACATTTCTTCAAAAAGACCGTAGGGATGCCCTCTAGGCCAGGGGCCCTATAATCACCCATATCAAAGAGGGAATATTCAATTTTCTTTTAGAGATTTGTCTATTGAGAAAGTGTAAATATGATCCAGACAAAGCAGGCAAGGAGATTCAGTCTCCATGGATTTTTTTTTATCTAAATGAGAAATAACTACATGCTATTATCGGATGTGCACAATAATTTTGTCCTTAAAACCCATGATCTTGTTAGTATGTCCTTATTGTCCAAATAAGTATAACACCGGTCTTTTTCAACATTAATCTATAAAAATTACTGTTGGCTGGACTGATTAGCCATATACATAGAGGATTATTAATTTTGCTACACCGGATTGTATTTGTACCTTCATAAAAGTGTCAACCATTCAATATTAGTCTGAAATAATTTTATTTTTAAAAACAATGAATAAACATAAACTACATTGCTGATTAGAAAAATGAATTTGCTACTATATGTTTAATTTGATTGAGAAATAATGAGCGATATGATGGGATTATCAATTTTATATTACATCAAGCTAGAAAAATATATCTTTATTATTGTTACTCGTGGTACATAAATATTACAAGAGTTTTATTTCTAATCAAAGAAGAATCGGTATATCTAGTCAAAAAATTGATTTTTAAAACTACAATTGAATTTCATTAATATAGTAAAAGAAACACGATACAATACCAAAATTATATTTTTAAAGTTGCATAAAAAAAGTAAATATTTTAATTATTATAAAGTAACTATTGCTAGGCTACATTATATAATGGAATCTTGTTAATTTTTGCATAAGTATCTTATTATGTTATATGAGTATGACAAATTGCATTTAAATTTGTATAAGGAGGAATAATGATCATTATATATTTTTAAAATTGAATCTGGCTTATTGGTAAAGACTATTGGTATTTCAGGGTTCCATTGTTCAATCTCCATTCTTTCCCGATTACACAACTTGTGTTTAACGACAATACTTGAGACATTATGAATCTGATGTCTATTTAGGTTCATCATTCTTGATCAACCTTAAATTGTTGACCCAATTTACCAAGTTCAACGTGTCTTAGTCCTATATCGTGATAATGGTTCTTCTATTTTTTCTATGTAGATATTACATTCTCATCTATTAAGGAATTGACAACCTCGGCATGACCTAACAGAGGATTCCAAAGGTGACATTCACCATCTTTAATAGTGTGACACAATTGGTACCACTGGGTAGCATGTTCTGATACCACCAGTCACGCCTCAAAACTTAGGTCTAGCGTGCTATATAGCATAATAGATCCAATAACTATTTAGGTTAATCATACTTGTTTTGACCTAAAACGATTAACTCAAGCTATCAAGTTCATTATGTTTAAACTTTATATCATAAGAATGTTTAACTATTTAAATTAAGCGTGCTTGTTTTGACCCAAAACGATAATCTCAAGCTATCATGTTTATTATATCTAAACTTTATATATCATAAAATGCTTCTCACACTTAATTGCAATGAATAATATATTTAGTTAACCCTCAAAAAAATTTAATTGTTTTATTTATTGAAAATATTAAATTGTTTTATTTATGAAAATATTAAATTGCGGAGAAACACTTTCGAGGAGAAACACCCGATGTAGAAACACTTACGTGGAAAACAACGAACTCTTTTAATATAAAAAAATTTAAAAAAAAAAGAAAAAAAGAGATAGAGATTTTGGGATACAATGATTAATTAAGTCCTAAAATAAAAGGATATGCATTAAAATAATAAAATAAGGAAAGTGACAATTTTGTAAGATATATAACCAATATATATCTTTCCGTATATGCCAATTGGTAATGGGCTGCTCTCTCCCATCGATTGATAGCGGCAACATGTTATTTTCTCACGGTATTTAATTGTTTTATTTATTGTAAATATTAAATTGTTTTATTTATGAAATTATTATATTATGGAGAAACACTTTTTGGAGAAAACATTCAAAGAGAAACACTAATATAGTAGAGATTATTATTATTATTATTATTATTATTATTATTATTTTAAATAAACTAATTGTAGAGAAACATTTTTTTGCGAGAAACACTTACGTGAGAAACAACTGGCTCTTTTAATATAGTTATGATTATGATTAGGATTATGATATATATAATGCTTTTTAACGCAATTACATAGTTTTGGATTCAATAAGAAAAAGCATATCATGTTTGCCAACTTTTAATCCCTTGTTCCCTGAGTTTGTCTTCCCTTTTGATAGAGTATGTTGGAAAAAATACATTAATTAAATAATGTAATGGTTTTCTAAATAGACACTTTTTATGAGACAATTCATTTTTAAAAAAATAGACAGGGACGGAGGTAGTACTTGTTACAATGGGTCAGGCAATGCCCTTGAATCGTCCAGGAGCCCTCTTCAAGAGGGCATTCATCATCGTCCTTGAGACAAAAACAAATAATGTAGAAACAAGCATCATTTAAGCTCAATCAATTCAAACCTCCCAGAAAGCTTCCATGAATCAGATAGTTGTTGTTTCAGCACTTTGTATCCGACATTTTGAACGTTGAATTTATGTGTGCTCCGGTACAATTGTTCTATCTCCTCTACGACTGTCCATGGTATCATCCATGGAAACCGTAGAATGAATTGAACGGAGCAGGTGGTATGGGAGGCGGCGGCCCAAGGGTTTCAATCGATTTCGCTTTTTAGTTGTAAATATTTTTCCTTGAATATATATCCTTTGAAAAGTGAAAATCAAGACCATCCTGTTGTAATTTTTGGTTCCGTCATCGAGTACAAAACTTTTTTTTTATTATTATTACAATGATAGGAAGAACATTACAACTGAGCACTACAACTGTTTATCACCATTAGTTGACAAACACACCGCATAATGTAGGTATAACTTTCTTAAAGAGGAAACTATGATGGAGGACTCTCAAATTTCATAATATGAGCATAACTTTTCTAAAAAGGAAACTATGTTGGAAGACTCCCAATTTGTCTCTAGGGATATTCGAACCAAAAACATTTCAATTTCAGGATCTCAACTCTAACGACTTGAGATAGACTTTAATCGACGGTACAAGACTTGATAAAGTATTCTTTTACCACAAGTTAAGCCTAGAAGATATTTATTTTATTTAAAACACAATCTAATTTGCAATAATCTTTTCTTGCGGCTGAGAAATTATCTCTTCAGCATGAGGTAATACTCTTTTGAACACGTCAAGTCAAGCCATTATCCGTTAGCAAAACCTTCATTTTCAGATGTACGTTATGGGTGGCAATAATGCCAGAGCCATTCTGCTATATGTAGGGGTGAATAAAAAACGGAAACCAAAACCAACCGGTCGAATCAAACCTGGCCCCGGCCGAAAATCTTGCACCAGTGGTGTTTTGGTTTTGTATTATCTTACCAAATCGTGAAAAACAATTTGGTTTTGGATTTCTAAGATAAAAACCGGATCAAACCGGAACCGGATATATATATATATATGTGTGTGTGTGTGTGTGTGTGTGTGTGTGTGTGTGTGAATATCGACACTATAAATTAAGGGAACCTTTATTTGCACCACACTAATCCACTCGTGTACCACTACTCTATCTCAAGCACCACAAGAAAAACCGAATTTTAAATCAATACATTGTGAATCGATCATCACGATGAACCAACTTTTAAATCGATCCCCATCAATTATCACTATATTTAAATAACTAATATGTCAGTCTATGATCTATTAATACTTCAATCAACTACCTCACACACGTAATTTGATGCCATCATAATAGAACTTATGACAAGATGAAATAAAACAGTTTATATGATTTTATATGATTTTATATGATCATCTTATTTGCCACAGTCTGGTTTTGGAAACATGTTTTGGTCAGCAATGTATAAAGCATCTGCTGAAGTCTGGTGTTCAGCTAGGGGCGATTCAAAGAGAGTTGATCGACTGCTAATGGCAAGCTCATCGAAGACAAGTCTGTTGAGCCTCGGCGAGACTTGAAAACACGTCTCTTGCATGTTTATTCGGTTTTTATCTAAGTTACTTCTGGGTATTTCAGTCATTTACTGGGTTGGCTGTTTAGTCGGTTAGGGTAGGATTCCCAAGGCTATAAATACCATCAGTATTTATTGTAACTTAATGTAACTTTCTGGCGATAATAAAATATCCTCGTTTGTCCGTGGAGTAGTCGGCACATTGCCGGAAACCACGTTAAATCTGTGTTCTTCTTGTTTCTATGTTTGTTTACTTGTTATTCTTTTATCTTTACTCACAATCACCATCACTTCTTAATCGATACGTAATAACAAACTGGTATTAGATCGTCCAGGTTCATTAAGAAATCTGTTTATCTGTTGTAAGCAAGGTAGATTGGCACCAAGGTCATTATTAAGGCTAGGATTTGGGATCTACGCAAGCTTTTCTGGTGAGAAAGATGTCTGCTTTAAATGTTAAGATTGACAAGTTTATAGGAAGGGACAGTTTTAGTCTGTGGCAGATCAAGATGCGTGCTTTGTTGAAGCAGCAGGGATTATGGGGTCCTTGTCTAAATCAACAGAAGGAAGTGCTGCTGAGCCAGTCTAGAGGAGAAAGCACATTCAACAATTATGTTGTGCTTGTCAGATGATATTATCACAGAGGTTGTTGAGGAGGACACTGCTGAGAAGTTATGGGCCAAACTTGAGAGTCTGTTTATGACTGTCATTAACCAACAAGCTGTTGTTGAAACAACATCTGTTTAGTTTAAGGATGCATGAGGGTACTCAGCTGAGGGATCATCTTGACCAGCTGAACACAATATTGCTTGATTTAAGGAATATTGATGTGAATATTGAAGATGAGGATGCTGCATTGATTCTACTTGTGTCATTGCCAGCATCATATGATAATTTTGTGCAGTCTTTTATTGTTGGGAAGGACTCAGTATCATTGGAGGATGTAAGATCATCACTCTATGCTCGAGAGTTACGCTATAAGGCATCTAGATCTGGGACAGATAGTCAGTCTGCTGGGTTGGTGGCCAGTGGAGTCAACAGGGGGCCAGGCAATTCTGGAAAGAAGAAATTCAAGAAGAATTCCAAGGGTCCTAAAGCTAAGGATATCTGTAATTACTGCAAGGAGCAGGGACATTGGAAAAATGAATGTCCAAAGAGGAAGAAGTAGCAGGGTACAGTTGCTTTGGCAGAACATGACACCAACTCTGAAGAAGATCTGGCCTTAGCAGTTTCAGAGTCAATAGGGCACAGAGATGTGTGGATTCGGACACTGGGGCATCTTATTATGTGTGTCCAAACAGGGAGTGGTTTTCAACCTATCAGCAGGTTGATGGAGGTCATATTGCTATGGCCAACAGCAAGGTCAGCAAAATAGTGGAGATTGGATCAATCCAACTTAGGACACATGATGGTAAATTCTGCACATTGAATGAGGTTAGGCATGTGCCGTTTTGCTGCACTGCACCTCGAGCTGTGCATGTTTGCACCGTCGGAGATCGTATCCCCATTCAGCAGCGCTCCCATTCCCGCGTCCCCTCTTTTTATTTTTTTATTTTTTTTTCTTCATTAAGGGTATTTGGGTCTATCTACCTATTTTTTGTCCTTATAACAAAGTGTTTGTTTTGAATATCCTTTTTTGCCTAATTAAATCCAATATATGTCCTTTTAAATAATTGTCCCTAAAATTTGACTCACAAATAAATAAAAATCAGCATAAATGACAAAATTTTACAGCTAGCACAAACTGCGTACGTACGTAGCCACCCACTGACCCACCCACGCATGACTTCATACTTTGACACGCAATTACAACTGGATTTTCTTCCATCTGAATAAAACGTTTCATGCATATAGCTACAAAATTACTAGTATATCCAAAAATGAGCAATAAACTTTCCTCAATAAAAGAATTGAACACTTTATGTGAACATACATTCATGTGCCAAAGGAAAATTAAATCGTATAAGAGCATTCGATTATTTAATACAAGTCAATAATTAATAGGTTATATATACTCGAAGGATCCGTATATCGCCTTCGTATCAAAATATAACTTCGACTATTTATACGGATTAAAAAAGTGATAAAATGTTATTAATGTTAATGTGAAAAGTATAGAATACTCTTTGACTATCATTTTAACATAATAGGTGCAAAGAAATGAAAAATATATGAGTATATAACAAATCATGGGTATGAAAAATATAATAAATTCTCCATTGTGTTTTAAATGGATTTATATTATACAACAAATCTAAAAATCTAAATAGACTAATATTTTGGAACAGACAGGAGCGACCGTAGGAATTGTTTGATATGGGTGAAGTATCGATAACGACATATCGTATTACAAATTTTCTAATGCATTATATAAAAATATATGCATAATTATGGGTTAATAGTCAATATTTTAAAATATTAACGGATCAATTAGTAGATATTAATACATAAATTTTTTAAATATTATAAAAAATACACTGTTTTTTTTTTTTGGATTGTGGTCAAGTAACCCAAACCCTTCAAGGTGCCTCCGCCAGTACACATCAATCGTTGCACCTCTTAACAAACTTAGGCGGGGCCATTTACATGAGAGCATCCACCAATTGTTTTTTTTTTTTTTTTTTTTTTTTTTTTTTTTTTTTTCGAAAGGAGGCGGGGATCGAGCGCCCTGGGCTCTCTCACTGTAGCGCCAGTAGACGCAGTATCATCATCATGCAGCAGATGATGAGCAGCTTCATCCACCAATTGTTTGATTGGCTCAAATTTCTTCCTGAAAAATCATAGCTTTTTGTATTTGTCCACATGTTTAAAAATGATACCCGCCCTCAAGAAAAAGAATTTTGATACTACCCGCCTCACAAAAAATATTCATTTTTCTTGTGAGGTATATAGATTGAAAAACAATTAATATGTTGTATTTTGAGTAGTAATGAATATACATATCACTATCAAATATTAAATGTTTTTTTGGAAAATGAAATAATATGTTGTACTACAGTACTAGTATGTTGTATGATAGGGGTATGATAATGCTGAAATTATCACGGGGGTTTAGCGGAGGGTTAGGTGGTGGGTATCTGTCTATAAAAGTGTACGAAGGTGATGCTAGCCGGTGGTGCACGGCGGTGAAGTGGTGGCGTAAGTGAACAGTAGAGAGAGTATGAAATTTGGTAGAGTGTTGCCTTGTTTTCTATTAATTGTGTCTAACTCCATAATGGTTACATTGAGCTCATTTTATAGGAGAAGAGCAAGTTAGGGTTTTAGCTACAGACAAACAAGTACGATAGTCTACGATGCAGCGCTAACTGCATTCCGGGCCGCCCCGGGCGAGACAGAACATAGCGGGCTCATTATGTGGTCGATGGTCGTCTTTCTTGTTATCTAGCTGATACCTTGCTCTCTCACGTGCGGGCTCATTTGGTCGCCGGCAGACCATATATTTGGGGAGATCTGTGAGTCGGCCCCCTAGCTTTTTATGGCCTCCCAGGGCTATGTGCTTAGAACGGGGCCGATCACCGGTGACCTCTATTTGATTTGCGCACTCCCGGGTTGTGTTGGCCATTGGCCTCACCCGCCACTATGGTGGTTTAGAAGACCCGAATAAGGATCCATGTGTTGGATTACGGTTTAGACATATCAGAGTATGTTTGAAAAAATACATTAAATGATTTATTGATTTTTTAAATAAACACATTTTTATGAGACAATTTATTTTTAGAAAAAAATGCAAAGGGACAGAGGTAGTAATACATTAGATAAAAAAGAATAAGAAAAATTAAGGTTTGTGTATAAGACTTGTTTCAACGAATAGTAAATACTTTATTACCGGCATACTACATACAGTACATTGCACACAGTATGTTTTACTCCCTCTGTTTTTTTTATCTGTCACATTTCAGTCTTTTGTCATTTTTTATTTATCTGTCATTTTACATTTTCAATACAGTGTTTATTATTTTTTCCTTTTTTACCAACAAAATATTTACATTTCCAATAAAAAAAACACAATTTCAATACTAAAAACTCTTTTACCAACAAAACATTTACATCTCCAATAAAAAAACACATTTCAAATACACATATTAATTACTTTCTTAATCTGTGTGATTCTTCTCTGTGCTATATATATATATATATATATACTTATTTATAATAACCAGTTGGGAAACTCCAAAGGGGGTGTCCACGTGTATTTTTTTTTTTTTACTGTTCATCAGTGCTACCTTACTGTAAAAAGTTTTTTTTTTTTTTTTTTTTTTTTTTTACTTTCGGCTAGTGTGAAAAAAAAAGAGGTTAGGAAACTCCAAAGGGGTGTCCACGTGTATTTTTTTTTTTTTTTTTTTAATCATCGGAGGCCCGGCCTAGAAAAAAATCTTTTTTTTTTTTTTTTTTTTTATTATTAGTCAAGCGCCCAAAAAAAAAAAAGTTTTTTTGTGAAGGGTTTGAGTTAAATTGTTCCATTTTAGAGACTTTCAATTGTATTTTTAATCTATACATTAGCTTTAATTTATTCTTAATCTTATTATGTGTGTTGTCTTAAGATGTATCCGATTCCAATTTAATTACATTTGGAAAATGTCAAAAAAGCAGCACAATTATGTATCCCTATTTCATATCCAACGAGTGTGTACAAGCCGCGCGTTGTGAGGCCTTCCCATCTAGTATATATATAAAAACGGAGGGAGTATATATTAAATAAATAAATAACGCGCCGTGGTGTCCGTGTATTGATTGGAGTTGAGTTGCTCTCCACGCTTTTTATCCCCGCAATTACAGCGTCCCCACCGCTCTATGTTTTAGTCAATCAGACCGACCACCACCTATATCCTCGATTTTCACAAAATATTCCTACACTAAAACGTTTCGCTAAAATCTTCAGAAAAATCAGCCTAAATTAATTCCTTTTTTCCTATTTTATCCGTATGTTGTTTTATCTCTTCATCAATAACAGCACATCTACCGCTTTTAAACTTCAGTTTTTAAAAATAAAATACAAATAGATAATTTTTTTTTTTACCAAATTCATTCATTTTAATATTTTCTTTTAAAGTTGAAATGAATGAGTTAAGTATTAGTATAAGAATTTTATTTTCATTTCTTTCCTCTGTTGTTTCTGTCATCTGAACCATCTTACTGCTTCTTGTTTATATTCTATTAATTTTCTCCTGAGGTGGGTTTTTGTCGTTCATAACCGTGTAGAGCCTGCCGGGTCGCTTGGATTTTATCACAAGGTTGATTTTTTCCCCTCATTTTAGGCCTTAATATTTATTTTTATTTTAATTATTTTTACTGTTTTCTTTAGCCGGCGATGGAGGTCTACATTAAATGTTTAAATCCTCAAAAGGGTTTTAACTTTCTACGATTGATTTTCACTAAGTCGGATTTTATTTTATTTTTAAAGTCCAGTGGATGAATACGATATCCTTGTCATACAAAGATTCGAGTTCAAGTCATGTTATATTGATCTTTAATTAATAAAAAATGACAATTTTTTTTGTATAATGTAAAAAAAGGAGGAATTTTATTGCTGTCTGAGTTTTTGAGGTGCCAATTGAAATAGTCATAGGAAGAGTTTTTAGCTTTTGTTTCACCTCCAAATGTTGGTAAATAGTAAATAATAAGTGGAGATTGATTTAATTATATATATATATATATATAAAATAAAGCTGACCATAATACGCGGAGAGGTGGATCACCTGTTGATGTTTACTCAAAAGACTAAAATAATAAAATTTTGACAAACTTGTTTTGTGGTCCGCCCATTAGCTTTGTTTAAGTTGTAAGAATTTGTATCATTATATGTTTCTTGTACATTTGTGCTTAATTCTGTATTTTCAATTACTTTTTTCTGATACACCCTTTTGAATGTTTCCTTCACGTTTATTTTAGTCTTTTTGGCTAATTGTTTAAGAAGGGGGTAATGAGATCAGATTTCTTTTAACACATGCATATGTAGCTCAAAAAAGTTGATGCTCTCACGTTATTTAGTGAAAGGGGCCATCTCCTCTTTCTGAAGAAGTTCATCAACTTGTTTTCTTTTGCAGAATTGCACTTTTTTTCTTTCCTTTTGGTGATTTTGCTCCTCTTTCTCTCTGTTTTTGTTTTTGGGTTCCTGAATGTTTCAAGATTTGAGGTACTTTTTTTGCCTTTTGGTGTTAACTTTGATTTTTCCTTCTTCTTTCTGATTTGGGCATTAGTGGAATTTGGGCTTTAGTGGAAAAGCTTCAATTTTTAAAGCTTGAAAGCATGCATTTTGTTACTGTTGAAGTAAAAAAATGGAGAATGTAGTTAGAGGGGAAAGTGATTAAGTATTTGATTTCTTGGTTTTGCTTTGAATAAACTAAATCTAATGGGGCAATATGAAGGTTTTTTTGTTGTATGAATCTTGTTATATCTCCTTTGATGGTTTTTCATATTTTGATGTTTGAATTTTAGGTTGTTGGATAAAAAGTTCTGATTTGATTCTGCAAATTTAAGTGAAATGGCTGCAAGATCATCTCAGCCAGGCAAAGGTCCAGGCGCCAATGTCGTGACTTTTGCAAGAAGAACATCATCGGGTCGGTATGTGAATTTATCAAGAGATTCTCTAGATTATAGTGATGTTGGCAGTTTGGAATTCGCAAATTATACAGTTCATATGCCTCCAACGCCGGATAATCAACCTATGGAAGAACCAATGGATCCATCTATAACACAGAGGGTGGAAGAACAATATGTTTCAAGTTCATTGTTTACTGGCGGATATAACAGCGTGACTCGTGCCCATTTGATGGATAAAGTGATTGAAACCGAACCTAATCATCCACAAATGACTGGTGCAAAAGGTTCGTCTTGCAAGATTCCGGGTTGTGATGGAAAGGTTATGTGCGATGAACGTGGTGAAGATCTTCTTCCTTGTGAATGTGATTTCAAGATTTGTGCAGATTGCTATATAGATGCCGTAAAGACGGGAGACGGGGTTTGTCCCGGATGTAAAGAGTCTTATAAGAACACAGATTTAACTGAGGATGTTATGCAACAACAGCCTGCAAGAGGAGGAGGGCCTTTGCCTCTACCATCAAATGTTGGAATGTCGAAAATGGAAAGAAGGTTATCGTTGATGAAATCAAATAATCGATCTATTGTTAAAAGCGGGTCGGGATTGATGAGGAGCCAGACGGGTGATTTTGATCATAACCGTTGGTTGTTTGAGACGAAAGGAACGTATGGTTATGGAAACGCTATTTGGCCTAAGGAGTCGGGTTTTACCAACTCTAACAGTGATGACAGTTCGACCGTTGCTAGTGGCGAGCCCTCTGAACTTCTTCTCAAGCCGTGGAGACCTTTGACTCGTAAATTGAAGATACCGGCTGCCATTTTGAGCCCATATAGGTTTGTTTGTTACTTTTTTCTTTCAATAATTTGTTTCGAGGCAATCGTTTATTTACTGAATTGTTCGTGTCTACGTGTACAGGCTACTGATTTTGGTTCGTGTAGTAGTTCTTGGGCTATTTCTCGAATGGAGGCTTACAAATCCGAATAAAGATGCTATATGGCTATGGTATATGTCGGTTATTTGTGAAGTTTGGTTTGCTTTCTCTTGGCTACTTGATCAACTTCCAAAGCTTTCCCCGATTAATCGTGCAACGGATCTTAATGTTTTAAAAGAGAAATTCGAAACACCGAATCCGGCAAACCCGAGTGGGAAATCTGATCTTCCAGGGATTGACATCTTTGTTTCAACAGCTGATCCCGAAAAAGAGCCGCCTCTTGTAACATCAAACACTATTCTTTCAATTCTTGCTGCTGATTATCCTGTTGAAAAGCTTTCGTGTTATGTTTCTGATGATGGAGGTGCGCTTTTAACTTTCGAAGCCATGGCGGAAGCTGCGAGTTTTGCAAATATCTGGGTCCCGTTTTGTAGGAAGCATAATATCGAGCCACGAAACCCTGAATCTTATTTTAGTTTGAAGAAAGATCCTTTCAAGAATAAAGTTAGACAGGACTTTGTGAAAGATCGTAGACGGGTAAAACGTGAATACGATGAGTTTAAAGTCCGAATTAACGGCTTGCCTGACTCGATTCGCCGGAGATCTGATGCGTATAATGCTCGAGAGGAAATTAAGGCCATGAAACTTCAGAGAGAGAACGCCGGAGATGAATTACCGGTACCTGTGAAGATCCCCAAGGCCACGTGGATGGCAGATGGGACCCACTGGCCTGGTACATGGATGATTTCATCTCCTGAGCATTCAAGAAGTGATCATGCAGGAATTATTCAGGTAATTTCATTAACATTTCATCTACCATTTGTTAAGTAGTGATTATTTTTATAAGTTGGATACGGAATCCAGGTATGCATATTCATAACTTCGATTTCGTAATCTTGCAGGTCATGTTGAAGCCTCCGAGTGACGAACCACTTAATGGAATCACTAGTGATGGCAGTCCTTTGGATTTCGCTGAAGTTGACATACGGCTTCCAATGCTCGTTTACGTTTCCCGTGAAAAACGTCCTGGTTATGATCACAACAAGAAGGCCGGAGCTATGAATGCTTTGGTTCGAGCCTCGGCTATAATGTCGAACGGTCCCTTTATTCTCAATCTTGACTGTGATCACTACATCTACAATTCCGAGGCCATACGTGAAGGTATGTGCTTTATGTTGGATCGTGGTGGTGATCGTCTTTGTTATGTCCAGTTTCCTCAAAGATTTGAAGGGATCGACCCTCTGATCGGTATGCGAATCACAACACAGTTTTCTTCGATGTAAACATGCGTGCTCTTGATGGGCTACAAGGTCCGGTTTACGTAGGAACCGGTTGTCTCTTCCGTAGGATCGCCATTTACGGATTTGACCCTCCTAGAAACAAAGAATACACCCCTGGTTGTTGTGGCAGAAGAAAGAAATCATCTGTTGCTTCAGTATCAGAAGAAAACAGAGCTCTAAAAATGGGGGATTTTGGTGACGACGAAATGAACTTGGCTCTTTTTCCGAAACGATTCGGAAACTCGAGTATTCTTGTGGATTCAATCCCTGTTGCTGAATTCCAAGGTAGACCACTAGCTGATCATCCGGCCGTTAAAAACGGTCGCCCTCCCGGTGCATTAACTATCCCTAGGGACCTTCTAGATGCTTCCACTGTAGCTGAAGCCATTAGTGTCATATCATGCTGGTACGAGGAGAAAACCGAGTGGGGTAACCGTGTCGGATGGATTTACGGTTCCGTAACAGAAGATGTGGTCACTGGATATAGAATGCACAATCGAGGTTGGAAATCCGTGTACTGTGTTACAAAACGAGACGCTTTTCGTGGGACTGCACCGATCAATCTTACTGACCGTCTTCATCAAGTACTCCGGTGGGCTACTGGTTCAGTCGAAATTTTCTTTTCGCGTAACAACGCACTTCTTGCTAGTCACAAGATGAAATTCCTACAGAGAATCGCTTATCTAAATGTCGGTATCTACCCGTTTACGTCGATCTTTCTGATCGTTTACTGCTTCCTACCGGCATTGTCTCTGTTTTCCGGTCAATTCATTGTTCAAACACTCAATGTTACTTTCCTCACATATCTACTATCGATTACCTTAACTCTCTGTCTGCTTGCTATACTCGAGATCAAATGGTCCGCCATTTCGTTAGAAGAATGGTGGCGTAACGAGCAGTTTTGGTTGATCGGTGGAACGAGCGCTCATCTTGCTGCTGTTCTTCAAGGTCTACTAAAAGTGGTTGCTGGTATCGAGATTTCGTTCACATTGACATCGAAATCAGCCGGAGATGAAAACGACGACGACTTTGCAGATCTATACATAATCAAATGGACAGCATTAATGGTTCCACCGATCACGATTATGATTACAAACTTGATTGCAATCGCGGTTGGTGTTAGTAGGACTATATACAGCACGGTACCGCAATGGAGTCGATTACTTGGAGGCGTGTTCTTTAGCTTCTGGGTTTTAGCTCATTTGTATCCTTTCGCTAAAGGGCTCATGGGACGTCGTGGAAGGACACCGACGATTGTTTACGTATGGTCGGGGCTTATTGCCATTACAATCTCTCTTCTTTGGGTTGCAATTAAACCTCCTGCTGGTAGTACTGGTATTGGAGGTTCATTCCAATTCCCATGATTTCTTCATACTGATTAAAAGATCATTATGAGTTTTACAGTGACTTTTTATTTTTATTTTTTAAGAAATATTATATCTTACACACAGGAGACTGCAATGGCATTTCTCTGTAACTTTTGGGGACATTGATGTAGAAAAGGAAACTGGTTCTTTCTTTCTTTAATTCTTATTTGTTTGTTTTTCACTCTTGTTGGATTTGGTTTTTGGTTGGATATATGACAATAGAACCAGGTTTGGCTGGCTAAAACAGGGGATTAAAGTGTGTACTATCTTAAAATTGCAGGTCACATTTTATACATGGTAAAATGGAAAGATTTATTATACCTAGGGTGAACAAAAAAAAAAAACCCGGAAACCAAACCAACCGGCCGAACCAAACCGTTCCAAACCGAAAATACGTAAACCATGGTTTTTTTGTTGGTTTTTGTATTGTTAAAAACCAAACCGTGAAAAACAATTTGGTTTTGGTTTTCTAAGATGAAAACAAGACCAAACCGGAACCGGATGTACCGCTCTATGAATATCGACACTATTAATTAAGGGGCTTTTATTTACACCACACCAATCCATTCGTGTACCACTCTACCTGTGCACCACAGTAAAACCGACTTTTCGTCATTACATTGTTAGAACTGATACATTGAGCTGACTTTTCGTCGGTCCCCCTCGATTATCACTACATGTAAATAAGTAATATATTAGTCCATGATCAATTATTACTTCAATCAACTATCTCACACATGTAGTTTGATGTCCATCATAATAGGACATATGACAAGATGAAATAAAAAAGTTTACATGGTTTAAGATGATCATCTCAATTGGAAAATATGATTATATAATGTTGTGTGTACACACACATATATAGAGAGAGAGAAAGGACCCAGTGACGTTCGAGTTATGGTGTATAGTAGGACATATGACAAGATGAAATAAAAAAGTTTACATGGTTTAAGATGATCATCTCAATTGGAAAATATGATTATATAATGTTGTGTGTACACACACATATATAGAGAGAGAGAAAGGACCCAGTGACGTTCGAGTTATGGTGTATAGTAGATGGAAATGAGAATCTTGTATGATTGTCGTATGAATAATGACATGAATTCGCTGAACTGTGATAATGTCCTTTCAGTGAATTATTTGTAAAAAAAAGGACTAAAAACCGGAAAAAAAACCGTAACCAAGTCGATCCAAATCGGACCGGATAAAATGGTTTTACCTAGCTATGGTCCGGTTTTGGTTTGTAAATTTTGAATTCGCAAAAAATGGTTTGATTTTAAAAGTGGTTAAAAACCGGACCATGTGCACCCCTAATTATACCCCTACAAAAACAAAATGTTTTTGAAATGCGAGGGGTTTTCAAGCCAAAAAAAAAAAAAGGTTTGTTGAGTGATGATCATCTGAAATAATAGTTTTAATGATATATCAAATACAGGTAATATTAATATAGTCACACACTTAAAATGCGAAAATAATTAAGCTGTATATTTTTATTTTAAACACCAAGTTTGATAATATTTAAAAACACATGTATTTGAGGTGTTAATTAAGGTTATTAATTGAGAGGATCCATGATCAGGTTGGATGTATTTAACTAAGCAATACTGTACCTTATAATCAATGTTAATTAAGTACTAATACATTATATCCTAAAAAATAAAATTACTAATACATCATGATCAATATTGTAAAAATGTACTATTTCTTTTGTTAGAATTTAATTCATCACGACCCGTAGTTATGAGGGGTATATTTGTTTGGAAATATAATTCCGGTACTTTAATTATACTATCTTTGACCTTAACCGCAATTAATTAAGGACATGGCCCATTCAAAAATAAAAAGTGTTATTTGTTTATAAGGACGTGTTTTGGGACTTAATTAGGCACTTAGGACACACTTAAAAGATCATTAGTTATAAGGACAAAATAACACTTCTCGGACAAAATTAACCCTTTCCCTAATCTTCTTCCTCCGTCTTCAGCCATTATCTCATCTCATTCTCTTCACGGCTGAAAAATGGGCAACACAGAGAAATTGATGAACCAGATCAAGGATTTGAAATTCACTTCAAAGAGTCTTCAAAGCCAGGCACGAAAGTGCGGAAAGGATGAAAAATCCGAGAAATTGAAGGTCAAGAAGGGAGAAAGGTAAGATGGATTGAAAGCAGCATCGCCGTCTCTATGAGCTGATCAATTCGATGAAAGATTGTGACTATTCTTGACTGTATCTCCATAATGTTTGAATTCATGTTGTACAGGTTTTTGATTCATTGATAATAAGAAAAATGAGGATTTATCTCTCAAAAAATGCAGCACCACGTACTATTACCCCGTCTTTAGCTATCGCGGTTCATAAGTGGTTTCTTATTTTTTTTTTTGCTGTTAATCGATGCAACTTTCTCGTATTTGATCACGAAGTTTGCTAGCTATTATCATTTACAAACTCCTCGTTATTGTGTTCAAGAATTGATCACATTCTACGTAACGAAAAAACAGAGTTCTGTTGGGATTTACTTTGTAGAAGCATAAAGTAAAAATATCATCTTTAGTTCTTTGTTCTCTTCAGCAAAGCCTTGTTGATGTTCATGAATTGAGTGAAAATTTCCTCTTTTCGTTTGCTACGGCAAATAAGTCTAATGCAGAGACATATAGATTGTTAGTAGGGAAGACTGAATTGCATTTGCTGAAACTGTTACAGCATGTTGATCTGTTTGCTTTTTGATTTGGACAATATATGATATTGTATGTAAACCTTTCTATCTTGTAAATTGATACTTTAAGCATTAGTTATTCTGTTTCAGCTTTATGTGAAGGAATCTGATCTTGAGCTTCTTAACTAGCATTTTGTTTGATGTTCCATATTGCTATAGTCGACCGGCAATCATTGATATGCAAGTGATACAAAGTTGAAAAAGATGCAGATTAAATGCATCTGTACTGCTTAATTACGTTAAAACAAATCTAATATTATATAGAACATCAATATAAGTTCAAGTGGTTCCTTAACATTGGCTTGCATCGGTAAACTTTAATTTTCTAGCTAACATTATAATTTGAGTAATTTGTTATGCTGGCTCTTTTATCAGTTATATGCATTGCACTGCAGATAAAATGTTGATGTCACTGCATATATGATTACCGATGTCACTGCATAAATTGTTGATGTCATTCATATATAATTGTTGATGTCACTGCATAAAATGTTGCCGATGTCACTGCATAAATTGTTGATGTGACGCATATATGATTGTCGATGTCACTGCATAAAATGTTGATATCACTGCATATATGATTGCCGATGTCAATGTATAAAATGTTGATATCACGGGTCTCTTTTGCTTAAAAGTGTGGTAACTTTGTAAAATAAGTATATTTTCTTCCAAAGCCAATGAAGGAGAAAATATACCGACACTTGATGGTGAATATACGACTGTTTTGATTGCGTTCACACTGAGTTTTTGGGTGTGGTTACCATTGCTAAGTTGAGTTTACTGCCATATATACTACAAAGTAAGTAGCTCCCTCTTCTACAATTTCCTCCTAGAAATGCTCATTCTTGTAGTTTTCTTCTTCTGGGAGGAGAGGTTGTTGAGCAAAACCAATGTTGGGTATTCATGTATTAATGCAAAACAGAGCTGATTCATTGACTATTCTTAATTTGCATAATAAACAAAAAAAAATACATGCAGCAATGTGCATAATATTATAAGCAATTATACAATCACATAAGCAGGGAAACTTACTTATTTGTTTATTTTGGGTAATAATGTAAAACATAGCTGATTCATCGACTAATCTTGATGAGCTTAATAAAGAAATAATCATGCAGCAGTGTGTATATTATTATTATAAACAAATATACAATCATATTAGCAACTAGCAAGGGAACTTAAGTAAAGGAGTGGAATTGAAGTAAATTTTGTTTATTTGTTTATTTATTTTAGGTAAAGGACCAGAATGGTGCATGCTTTCACGTGAGAACCCAAGTTGAAGGGATTGCTAGAGCTGCATTTTTCTTTTTTTTTTTCTTAACGTTGTTGCTTATTACATTGTAAATCTTTGTGTTTAGTTGTCATTTCTTTATTTACATACTACCTCTGTCTCAAAATATAAGTCCATTTAGCTTTTTTGATTTGTCCTACACTCTTTCCGTAGCACACGTTTTTTTGCCAGCTAGGAATTGATGCATTGACACTTCATTACAGAATTGATGCATTGACATTGATGTCACTGCATTTACAATCAGAGAATTGATGCAGTGACATTGATGTCACTGCATATACAATTTGATATACAAATTTGGTAACTTTGTAAAATAAGTGTAGTGTCATTCACAATATTAGGGGTTACTCGAGCCGAGTCGAGTCGAGTTGATACTCTCTAGGGTCCAAGCTTTAATCGGCTAAAAAAATTTGGGCTCGATCGAGCCATAAAAAGGCAACATCGAACTCGACTGGCTAAGTACTCGATATAGCTCGACGCGGGTCATAAGCTCGATTTCCTCTGAAAAATCTTCCTAATTTCGGGACAAAAAGTTCAACAAAAATGTTGTATCACTACATATTTGATTGCCGATGTCACTACATTAATTGTTGATGTAATTCATATAGATTGCTGATGTCACTGCATAAAATGTTGATGTCACTACATATCTGATTGCCGATGTCACTGCATAAATTGTTGATGTCACGCATATATTATTGCCGATGTCACTGCATATCTGATTGCCGATGTCACTGCATAAAATGTTGATGTCAGTCATGTCACTGCATATCTGATTGCCGATGTCACTGCATAAATTGGTGATGTCACGCATATATAATTGCCGATGTCACTGCATAAAATGTTGATGTCACTGCATATCTGATTGCTGATGTCACTGCATAAATTGTTGATGTCACGCATATATGATTGCCGATGTCACTGCATAAAAATATGAATTAAGGTGAAAGATTTATGTTGATCGTAGTTTTATATCAAATGATATAGCCATTTGAAGTCGATTTTATGAAGAAATAAACTGATTTTATGAAATTAAGTAGGAAAAATATCAAATGTCGTCACGGTGTTGCTTCATCAAATGTCACTGCATCCCGATGGTCTCTGCATCACGGTCTCTGCATCGGGGAAGGCCACTTCATCGTGGTCTCTGCATCGGGGGTGGCCACTGCATCGCGGTGTCACTTCAGCGCGATGTCTCTGCATATATGATTCCCGATGTCACTACCAAAATTGTTGATGTCATTCATATATGATTCTTGATGTCATGCGCGATAAATGTTGATGTCATCAGATATATGATTGCCGATGTCACTGCATATATGATTGTCGATCGATGTCACTACATATATGGTTAATTAATCGGGGTGGTGACTGCATCGCGGTGGTCAGTGCATCGCAATGGTTAATTAATCGGGTTGGTGACTGCATCGCGGTGGTCAATGCATTGAGGGTGGTCAATGCATCGCGGTGTCTCTGCATCGCAGTTGTCAGTGCATCGCGGTGGTCAATGTATCACGGTGGTCAATGAAAAAAATGAAAAAAATTTCATCGTCCGCCAAAAAAAAAAACTTTCAACGTCCATGTGAAAAAAAAAAAAAAAAACTTTCAACGTCCAGGTGATGGTTGTCACATCATCAAATGTCACTACATTGCGGTGGTCACTGCTTTGTGGTGGTCAATGCATCGGGTTGGTCACTCTATCGCAGTGGTCAATACGTCCTGGTAGTCACTGCATCGGGTGGTCAATCTATCTCGATGGTCCGAAAAAAAAAAAAAAAAAAAAAAAAAAAAACCCTCTTTTAACGTCCACCAGATAAAATGAAAATTTAAAAAAAAAAAAAAAAAAAAACACAACTCTTTCAGCATCCAGGAAAAAAGAAATAAAACAAAAAAAAATAAAACAAAACAAAACACAACAACAACACAGCGCTGTTCTCTACCTTCTCTTTTTTTTTTTTTTATTTAAATTTTTCTTCATTAAGGATATTTGGGTCTATCTATCTATTTTTTATCCTTATAACTAAGTGTTTGTTTTGGATGTCCTTTTTGCCTAATTAAGTCCAATATATGTCTTTTTGGATAATTGTCCCTAATTTTTATTAAGGACATGGCAAATTGATATTTTTCCTTCATTTTCCGGTAAACTGAAATTTAATAATAAAATAAATAAGTATATCTATTTCCCTCTAAGATAATTTTACTTTAAATATCTTTTTTAAATAAAACACATCATTCCAATAAAGAAATGAAAGGCCACATCTTTTAAGGAAAATTAGTGATAAGGACAACTTTTGGAATATTTTTGAAGAACATGACCACCGCATATTTTTTTTATTAGGGGACTGACCAATTCTATAATTTTTATAGTAAAAAAGACGAAAAAAAAAAAAAAAAAAAAAAAAAAAAAAAAAAAGAAGAAAAAAAACACGCCCTCCCTCGGACCTCTTTTTTTTTTTTTTTTTTTTTTTTTCTTTTTCCTCCTCTATTTTGAAACACTCATATCTTTTGATCTAGATCTCAAAACGTGATGAAAATTTCACTGATTTTTTTATTTTTTGATGCTCTTCATTTTGAGACTTGGTTCGATATCATTATATCGTTTTTCGTGAGATTCACTATCGAAATTCACTCACTGAATCTCCCCAGTGAATCCCGAAAACTAGTATCGATAGCGAATTTCGAACAATAGTGAATTTTGACAGCAGATTTTTTGAAATCACGTCAGAATATGTTGAATGTGGTCTCAAAATAATAATAGAAATAACATTTCAGAAAAGGCCTCAACAATGTTTTAAAAGAAAAGGTCCAAAAGAGGTTTTAAAGGAGTTGATAAATTGGCTTCTAGCATAATTAGTTTTTAAATGAGTCAATAAATTTATTGAAATAACAGAAATAACATTTCAGAAAAGGCCCAAAAGATGTTTTAAAAGAAAATGTCCAAAAGAGGTTTTAAAATAGTTGATAAATTGGCTAAAATAATAGGGAAAAAATGCAGCTCCCAAGCCTCAAACCCAGTCTATTGGATTTTAGTAATGAACACCCCAACCAAATTTACTATATATAAAAGTCATGTCAAAATATCTGAATAGAAAATAATTATTGAAAGTACGTTTTGCAAAACATGTAATTTCGGGCCCTCGGGACGGTTGGGCCTTAAGCCAATGCTTCCTCCGCCTACACATTGGGCCGGCCCTGTGTACAAATCAGAGTACTGTGATATTTCAAATTTACTGAATTTGGGCATATTGCTTTCAGTTTTCTAGATTAATTTTCTTAAATCAAATCCACACACACACACACACACAAAAAAAAAAAAAAAAAAGACGAACCGATCAAGCTTTTGTCTTGTGACAAGGATGAATATGAAAACAGATCTACGACATATTAAGCGAGATTGAATTAAATGGATCACCCGGATATTCCGTTGAGAAGGTTTCTTAATGAGAAAGGGAAGTATTTCGTTATAATTGTTGAGATTTTACAATTTATATATAGTTTCGAGATTATATTTTGTTCTATTGCTTATTATTCATCTATATTTCATGTTTCATTAATCCTTGTGGTCAGAAAATCGAAGTGGTTGCTTATTGTGGAGATACAATAAAAAAAAAGGATCAATGAAACAATTCCCCTCCGATGTGACAGACAAAAATGTGATTTGGTTGTGATACAATTCCCCTCCGAAATTTCGTCTTGGCCATACAGACGTGAAATCAAAGTGGTCACCAAAATCAGGAAAGTACTTATGTGATTTTAATTTTTGAACAAGTTTTACCCAATGTGCTTATTTTGTTGCCTGGTACCGCTCCTACGTAATACATTTGGTGTTGTATTAGTCCATTTCCATGGAAATACAAATGCAAAACTGTCGATTAGTAATACATATAACCGGTGTGGTTTTGAAAAAAATTGGTAGCTGACAAAGATGATTCATTTCAACACAACCATAGGATTAAGATGATTGAATATTTATGAGTTATGTGCTTTGATAAAATAGACATGATAGGTTTAGATTAGCAATGGATGTGAGAAATGGTATGCCAAGAATTGGTTCCTATTTTTAGATCTAAGTCTATTTATGTTGATATGACTTTGAGACTCAGCAAAATCATTACACGGGCTGATATGGTGCCAAGAAGGTTGAACGACTATAACAAAAATGCTTGTCTTTTGGACGCTTATGAATATGATCAAAGGCATGAAGTCCAACAACTGCCTCTGAAAAGCATAAAAGTGAATATAAAATCATCAGAAAAGAAACAAGAAGTTCGAGGATGATTATCATATTTGCCTCAGTGATAATGTGACAACGCACATTATGATGAGAATAAAAAGAATTCCTCAAAATAAAGTGTGGGGAGAGCAAATGTCGAATTCAATATTTGCAAGTGCTATAGTAATATAAGGCTTCGAAAAGCCATTGAATTTGAAATGAAGCACTATATATGCTCTCCCAAGTCTCGATTTTTTTTATTGAGTTTTAAGGATATCCATTAATTGATATCATATCGAGATTGAGACAAATAAAGAGCAATATGCTCAAAAATGATGAGACATGTCCATTCTTAGAAGAGAATGTGACTAATACTAAATTCATTGGTTATGCAATGATATGTGTATCAGATTATATAAGATGCATCATACAAAGTCCATTCAATGAAGTGAATGCGACCAAATTAAAAGTAAAGATGCATCAATCCTTCCATGAAGCGAACATGATAGAATAAAATTATTCTGGCGATATCAATTACTATGGTCATATCCAAATGAGACAATGGATGAATCGGTATACAATTATCAATCTCTATAAATAATTATCTAAATTCCCCGATTGGAAAATATGAAAGAGGTTTGTTGATACCCGCATAAGAGGATTTTATATTGAAAATTGAATTTATTATGAGGTGTATTACAAATCCTCTAATTATCTTTTTGCGATAAAAGTGTTGTCCGAGATTAGGGGGAGGATACATCAACGCAAATAAATTATATCTCGTGACAAATAATGAAATAAATGAACTTGAAATTCATTCATATAGTCGTGATTAAATCACGTAATATTAATGCACATCAGTGTTGATACAATTTACCAGATGAATTAAAGACTCTAAAAGTGTTATCAATTATGAATGTTCTTGTAATATAGAAGTCCGGGAAGGACATGTCCTAAAATAACTATATAGCATATTAATATATGGGACACAATATGCATAGTCAGCCTCATGAGGGGAGAAAATGAACATGAAGTTCATTATATTATGTTGTTTTATCGAAACCCTCAAAAGAATGTGAAAAATAATTTAAATGATTCTTGAAGAATGCAATCGACATAGTGATATGTCGATATTTATTATGATATATATTGTTTCCAACATATATAAATCTCATAGATATGGGATAGTTAAAAAAAAATATTACCATTGGAAACAAAAGTGAAATAGCACTTGATAATGAGGTTGATTTAGCGAAACCACTATGTTTTAAATGTGTAAATCGCTTGAAGAATAAAAGAGCATCAAGGTATAGAAAAAAAATCTCAGTGGGGGCACCGGAACAAATTCAAAAGGCGAGTGGGGGCATCAATAGTGTTTTTACATTTTTTACCTACAAAAATACGTCGATTTTCGGATCTCAGGGGGGGGCACTGGCCCCCACCCATTACACATTGGGTCCGTCCCTGGCTCTGTGCAACATGTTTGATGAAGATCGATTCTCGGCATTAGGGGGAGATAAAGAACACCCCATGTTAATATAAAAGAATGCCGATAAACTTTAACAACATAAACGATCTTCCACGCATCAGTTTAATTGATTCGCGAAAATAATTTACTTGTAGTATTTAACAAGTAATCCGCCAGATGCCGTTATTGAAATTAAATGAGTGACTATTTATAAAGGCACCAACAATATGATTGATGATACTTCTCTATGCCAGAAGCGTAGAATACCGATCGGCATAAAAGATAAAAATCCGCGGAAAATAAATTCACATCCAGTCACTCATGAAATCTCTTTAAGAGATCCGTCTTCAAGGCGAAAACCCCAAAATAAAATTGCACGTGCGACAGATGATTAAATATTGGGGTTGCGGAACTACCAATTCATACATTGATAAGGAATTGGTTTATGCTAATATTGAATTGGCAATGAAATTTACGGGAGAAATTTATAACAAAACATCATAGTCGTCGACGACATATTTGCCTCTTTAATTGCTATTATTATATATGGATCCAGTACCTGAGTCAATAGCAGAGTGTCAGAAACACTCTGACTAGGTAAAAAATGAAAAAAGCAATTGAGGTTGAGTTTGAATTGGAAATATTTATTTGTTAATGATCAAATATATGCTTCCGTTATAGATAATGTTATGTTCCGCTAAGTAATATATCTGGCAGTAACTTTGAATTTTCATATGTCATGACCACATATTTATGGGTCGTTGGACATGAATATTGATATGGAAATCCATGATGGATTTCAAAAATGAATTAATATGACAATCGCAACATGCATATGGTTAAGGTCGTTAACATTCATGTTGAATGTAGTATGACCAGTTGAGTAGAGTCCTATTGAGAAAAGAATATATAAGTAATTCATGGTTAATGTCATAAATTTTAAGGAACTACGATGCGTGATAGTGGAAATATGTGCATGCAAATTTCGATTATATTACTTCCCCCATTATTTAGCTGATTACAGTGTTGATTGTGTTGCATGTGTTGCACAAGTGAGTAGTGGGAATGACAATTATTAGCCCCTACATTCGACTATCCAATAAACTCTAAAAGAGAGTGATATGCAAAGGTACGCTCTAGTGACAATCTCATAGATTTGTTCACTAAGATTATTCCTACTCGGTTTTGGATAATAAGTGTTTATAATAATTGAATTCGTACATCTGAAAGATTGTTGTCGTTGGGAAGAGCGACAACTTCGAAACTTTTGTGTGGATTTGGTCTTAAAACCAATAATTGTACTCTTTTTCCCTTTAACCAAGTTTTTCCCAAAGGGTTTTCTTAGTTAAAGGTTTTTTGTGTATACATGATATGTGGATTATCTATTAAGGTAGCATATGAAGTAATAGACTTGGATCATATATACTCTGACTGATATAATTTCCCATTACATATAACTGTATAAAACTATATAATTGGAATAGAGTTTGAGCACTCAG
The DNA here is from genome assembly GCA_026214975.1 of Gentiana macrophylla. Classification (NCBI taxonomy): domain Eukaryota; kingdom Viridiplantae; phylum Streptophyta; class Magnoliopsida; order Gentianales; family Gentianaceae; genus Gentiana; species Gentiana macrophylla. Next base: position 103,676,781 of record CM047806.1, on the reverse strand, counting down.
CGGGTGTTAAGTAATATTATTTCCCTTTCAAATAATAATTGTTGAATAACAATATGTTGTGATCTGCACCTTCTAGATAATTGCTTCTTTTGTTTATGTTCCAATTTGGGCCTCTCTGTGTTAATGTCATTTTCTAGTATGTTTAAATTGGTTACACATGAATTGTTGGAAAGGTGTCCTAAACCCAATCGGGTTGGACCGGATCCGACCGGTCGGGTCGTTCTGATCTATTTAGTTCATGTAATAACTTTATTATGATTAATAAAAGCACTTATGTTATTATATATTGTTTATCTTCATATTGTTTGTTGCATATATGTATAGTAACGTCCCTAGTATCAATCATGATAGAGAAACCATGATAGTGATTATGGTTGATGAGATCTCTAATCACTATAACAAGGTTGGTACTTAAATGTCTCTCGGTCTTATATATTGTCAAATGGGACATTGATAGTATAATCGATCTAGCACGTATTGGATGTCTTCTATCTTTTAGAAGGTAGGGATAGATCTTGTCTATCGAAGTGTATGAACACTTGGACCGCGTGGGCGTGTATTAGAGAATGCGACGTTAGGCCCGACCCACTTACATTAAGTGTCACACTATGTGGCGGTTGTGTAATTATCCTTTTGACCGGAGTCTTCATGGCATCACGGTGTGGATTGTTATGCTTTGACACTATTGAGATTTCTCCTAACCACGGGCGATCATGCATTAGTGATTGGGTATGATATTGAAGCATCGCGGAGTATACATGATTGGTCGTCCGGGAATCGCGTATCCTATGATTGGGATCGAATATCCGAAATGGCCTTCTTATAAGGAATGTCTAGCTCTCGAGAATCTTTGCAAAGTGGGAGTAAATGTGTTATTCGAGAGGCGTGATATCCAGATTATAAGATACGATCGTCAATGTATTGACACTCTGAATACGATCGTATGGATATTGTTACAAATGATAGGATTGTAAGTTACACGATAATCGCTTCACATGAAAGGTAGTAGTCATTGCTTTTGACTCTTCCGATGATTGGGGGTCACGGTGTGTTGCTGACGCTATCCCGTGATCGTTAGGTATGAAGGGCATTTTAGTAAATTGCACTTTGTGTCTCACGACCAACATATTCGAAGCCTATCGGGTCACACACATATGAACATCGAGTCGGATTAAAATGCGGTTATAGTTGATAACCAAATAAGGAAAGTTTATCTCTAGACTATAAAGGTTATAGTGGTAAATTAATATGGTGGTATTTATTTATTATGAATAAATTAAATACAAGATATTAATTATATACAAATTATATTAATTAAAGAATATTCCGGAAGCCAATTAATTGGTATATGGGGCGCCACTTTTGAGTGTATAAGATACACTTGGATTGTGCAATTTAATTAATAAAGATTGCCATAATATTAATATAAGATATTAATTGATTTTGAAAAATAGATTTATGGTAATAAGATAATTATAATCAATATAGGATATTGGCAAAATAAATTATAATTAAAGAGATAAATCAATCTAGTTGATTTTCCTTATTTTATTGGGAAAAGGTTTTCTTTTCCTACACACCTTTGGGGCGCCACCTTCTACTATATATAGGAGGTGGGTGTCAAGCTCTTTTGTACATCACAATTGCAAGAGTTCATATTTCTTGTGTAAAATAGAGAGCCTTCCATAGTGAGTTTGTGAGGGAAGAAAAGGTCCGGTCTAGCAGCCGGAGTTTTTCAATAGCAATCCAAGGAGGATTCCGGCAAGGGGTTCGTGTGGATTAGCGATAGAGGCCGGACGCGTGGACGGCTTGCGCATTGAACTACTCTCCGTTGGCGGTCAAAGCGACGATCTATTAGATCATCAAGGTATAACCGTCAAACTACTTAACGTGTTTATTGCATTAAACGAAGAACGATCTTAGTAAAGGAAATCAAATTTTAAATTCATTTGCGTTAAACTAGTGATTTCTAACAAAGGTATCGAGAGATGTGTTTCGAGCTTAAGCAATAAGCATAATTTAAATGCGTAGTATTTAATCGATAGATGCAAGATTTAAATCACGAAGCGTTAAAAAAAAAAAAAAAAAAATTAGGTTCTTGGGGTCGGCCGATCGGCGGCGCCTCTCTCTCTCTAACGGCGGCGGCGGGCGGTGGCCTTGGGGTGCCGTCTGTCGATCGTCATCTTCCAATGGGGAGATCGACCCTTTTGTTTTGTGATATTTATTGTGCATAGATATCTCGTTTGTTTAGTTGTGTCAGATGGCCAACCAATGGTTCAAATAGTTTGGACCATTGGGAAACCATATGGCATATTGGCCTTTCCAAATTTTGATTTGGAATAGGCTGAGTCCTTTCCAAATATTTGAAATTTTGGAAGGTGGCGAGGCTTAAACCAAAACTATTTGGCCTTTCCAAATATTTGATTTGGAATAGCTTGTTTCCACTTCCAAAATTTTGATTTTGGAAAGTGGCACTGAACCTAGACTAAAATAATTTGGCCTTTCCAAATATTTGATTTGGAATAGCTTGGCCCTTTCCAAATATTTGATTTGGAATAGGCTGGCTTGGCCACTTCCAAAATTTTGATTTTGGAAAGTGGCCAGGCCTAAGCTAAATTTAGTTTTGGAAAGGAAACAAATAGGAGACTTTATAATTTTAATTCTATATTTTGAATAGTTCAAATTTAATTAAAATTGAAATCGATTTAAAATTAAATGTTAATTTTAATTTTCGATTAAGTCATATAATTAATTAAAAGTTATTTAATTATTTGGCGTGATAAAATAAAGACGCATGAGTAGTAGTAGTTAAAATTAGAATTTAATCTTTTTCATAAGATAAAATTGTATGGATTAGAAGTGTAGATATAATGTGATTATATGGACCTCCGATTGATCGCTGACTCACCAATAGGATAGATGGGAATGTTTTCTTTATGTTGGTTTTTGAAAAATTGTCCTAAGCCGTTATGAAGAACGTGACCTAGTTTACTTTTTGCAATTATCCCATTCCCGTTAGCCCCCCCCCCTCCCCCCGTGTGCGGCGGGTGTAATTATTTATTTTGTAACAAGAATGGAGCAATAAGTTGAAGGCCAAGGAGAGATAAAGAACCCATTGGCGTACAGCAATAAAGATCCTTTTGGCGGTTGCAGATACCCTTATTTTGTGACCCGCGGTTTCGTCAGTTTGTATTTGAAACCGCACCTAGGAAAAGTCCATGATCATACCGGTTATTTTATGCGCGGAATGTTGTGTATGTTTTACTTTATATGATATCGTAGCAATATGCACATAGTAGATGAGACCATAATTAAATCAAATTAATTAAGTGAATTAATTTAAAATTATTCCCACGCCAAAAATCGAGCCAAAATTGTCTCCCAATATTATAATGACGGTGAAGAGCCTTTGTTCGATCCAACTGATCGGCCCACGTCGGGAGTTGACCTACCACGGGTATATCGTCATTATTGAGATATGATCGCTATGAGATCTCATGAATATTTGGGTTACGACTCGAATAAGAATCTTGCGGTGATTGGCCCACGTCAGGACCGTTTGATTTTAGAGACAAGGGGTGGCTATCACATGTAGAGATGTGAATTGTCAAAGAGTTGACTAGTCAACCAATGGGAATCGAATAAGATTCGATCGGTAATTAGTACCCACCTTCGAAATTGACCCGATCGATCGCCTACGCCGGGGATCGAGTCAACTAGATAGATTCCATCCACTAAAGAATTGTTTAAATTCTTGAAAGCCAATTGGGAATAGTTGGCTAGTGGGAGTAAAACCTTATAAAAATTTTAAGTGCAAATTTAGGGTTTTTATACATGAGCTTTTACTTATTCTATCTTTATTTATTGTTGTAGAAAATGTCAAACAAATTGAACCTTCGTTTTATCATCGAAAACAAGCTTGACGAAACTAATTTTCTCGATTGGGAAAGAAACCTCAAAATTGTTTTGAGGCACGAAAGATTGGCTATGTCTTGGGCGAGAGGCCTTACCGGAAAAGCCCGCGAGGGTTCGGCCGCAGATGTTGTCGAAAGTACAACAAGCAATCGCTCGACAAAGATCGATGATGCTTCATGCATCATGCTTGCTTCTATGACACCGAATCTGAAGCAAAGATGAGTCTATGGACGCCTACTCTATCATGGTCCACCTGAAGGAACTTTATGCTTCTCGGTCCTCGAATCGAGAGTACGAGGTCTCGAAGGCCTGTTTAGTTGTAAGATGGCATCCGGGGGCTCGCTGTGGGGTCACACGTGCTTAAAATGATCGGGTACATAGAGAGGCTTGGGAAGCCGGGCCGCAAGTTGGAACGAGTTGAGTATTGACTTGATTCGCAATCTCTACCGATTCATTCTCGTAGTTCGTGATGAACTATCACATGAACAAGATAGATTGCTCCTCTGCGGAGTTATTGAACATCTTTGAACACCGCCGAGGGCACCGTGGGGAAGCGGAAAGCAAGTGTTGCCGGTCACTTCAAGCAAGGGCAAGGCAAAAGCCCGTAAAAGTCCAAGAAGGCGCGAAAGGTCGCACTCTAAGCCAACGCCTAAGATAGCAAAAGACAAATCCAAGGATGCTTGCTTCCATTCATGGTGAGACCGGACATTGGAGGAGAAATCGCAAAGGCTTCTTGAGTACCAAGAAGAAGCATTCGATGCTTCGACATCGTGTATATTTATGATTGAGATCAACATTACTTCTTCTAAGTCTAACCACCGGGTATTAGATCTCGGTTGTGGTTCTCATATTTGTACTGAATATGCAGTACTAAGAAGAACTAGAGATCCGAGGAAAGGAGAGGTGGACCTACGCGTTGGAAATGGAGCAAGTGTTCGCTTTGCTACCGGGCCGTAGGAGTTTATTTTCTTTCATTGCCCAAAGGGCTAGTACTAGAACTTAATAATCATTATTTTGTTCCTGCTCTTACGAAGAGCATTATTTCTATTTCTGCATTAGATGTTGATGGATTTTCTTTTACGTTTGAGAATAAATGTTGTTCTTTTTCACGTGATGGAATCTTTTATGGTACCGGCATACTTAGCAATGGTCTCTACATATTAGATATGAATGTTGACGTACTTAATATAAATAACAAGAAAGCCAAAACAAATGACTTGAATGAATCCTACTTATGGCATTGTAGACTTGGCCATATAAATAAGAATCGCATTTCCAAACTCCATAAAGATGGAATGCTGGATCAATTCGATTATGAATCGTTTGATACATGCGAGGCTTGTTTACTTGGCAAGATGTCAAAGTCACCTTTTAGTGGCAAAGGGATAAGATCCAATGAATTGCTTGAGCTCATACATACTGATGTATGTGGCCCAATGTCAATCCAGGCCAAAGGAGGATACTCTTATTTTATCACTTTCACTGATGACCATTCTCGATATGGTTATATATACTTAATGAAGTATAAATCTGAAGCCTTTGAAAAGTTCAAGGAGTTCGTAAGTGAAGTGGAAAAGCAACTAGTAAAAGAAATCAAAACACTTCGATCCGATCGAGGCGGAGAATACCTAGATGGAGAGTTTCAAGATTATTTGAAGGAGAATGAGATTCTACTGAATGGACCCCTCCCGGACGCCACAGATGAATGGCGTCTCTCGAGAGGAGGAACCGCACCTTGTTAGACATGGTGCGATCCATGATGAGCTATGCAGTTCTTTCCAAAATCGTTTTGGGGTATGCTCTAGAAACCACATCCTATACACTGAACCGAGTTCCATCAAAGACGGTTGATTCTACACCATACGAGGTATGGGCCAAGAAGAAACCAAATCTGGCATATTGTCTACGGATTTTATCTATGCAAAACAAACAAGTAATAAATTTATAATCCGGTTAACCCCAAGTATAAGGATCGTAGTACTAGTGGTTAATGCCGGGTCGATCTTACGGGGAACTAGACGGTGGTGGTTCCTAGTTTTTGTCTAACTAAGTTATGTCACGGAAAACTAAACTAAACAGCGATTAAACAAAAATAAACTGAACATTTATGCTGAATATAAACTAGACAGAGGACGAATCCAAAGCTAGGGAGGTTTGGTTGCGAACAAATTACTCTAAAAGTGCAAACAGAAAATAAACTAACTAAACAGTTCAAGTCTCAAGGGTTAAATCAAGTTTAATATGGGCAAACGAGTATTGATCCACCTATCCAACAAACACTAATCTCTCATCCCGATTAAATTGCAGTTTTTATCAAGTTGTGGTTCATCTTATCAAAGGTATGAATCCTACTTTCGTAGATGATTCGCCTATTAATTTCTATCTTTCGATTTACGGAAATTAACGCCATCATAACATAAACAAAGATGTAAACTTTAACGCTTTAACCTAGATTTCCAACCTATCAACTTTCGTTTGACATAGATTAAAGATCTATTCCTAAATCATGGTGATCTAATGTTTATAAAGACTTTCATCAAATATAAAACATCATACATGCACATCTTTCGATATAAATGCAATTAATCAACATAAGACATGATAAAGGATACAACTTGATTAAAAACTTACAAAATAACCAAGAATCAAAAGTAATGTAAGTTGGATGGCTTCACAATGCTCGCTTTGATTGAAGCCTAGCCTCTTAGCATCCTTGAATAGCTTGAATTGTTGAAGTAAATTGCATAAATTAAACTAATTTTATCTAGGAATTTAAGAACATAAAACTGGGAAAAAACTGAGTAAAAACGCAGCCTATAGCCGCCCCTAGGGTTTAGGGTTCGAGAATTGTAGAATTGGTATCTCAATGTGTGAAAATAGGCAAGTATTTATAGAAATTTGAGGCGGTTTCACTAAGTCGGCGATCCGGACGGTCGTTTGGTTAAGTAGACGCTCGTTTGGTTGCTTTGAACTCCAACGCAGACGTTCGTTTGCATAGCGTCCAAACTCTCTCGATCTTCTTTTTGCACCTTGGGCGCTCGTTTGCCCCTTCCGGGACGCTCGCTCAAGAAGTTCATGATGCCTCAATATTGAATACTACCTCATAGAAAATTACAGTTTCACATCAATCGAGATCGCCAAGGTCGAATCCAAGGTTCCTTGACCGTAAGAAATCGGCCCCAAAGCGAAAGACGATGGACAAAGATTTTTAAAACTTTCTTAATATAAATGGGGGCAATAAGTTTACTCGATTAATCGTTGAATTCGGCTTTCAATAAATTATTGATTTTGTGAAAAGTCGATTTTCAATGTGATGTCCAATAGATGTGATGCCGTCCGTGCCTTCAAAAAGAGTCATATGTATATATATCTTGGGACTAACAATGTCAATCTAGACTAGAATACTATATAGTGATTATAGGACTTTCTCTACTATAAAGAGTCGTTTAGGTCACGGGAATCATACGATGTCAATCGGGCTACGCCACGGATCATTAAACCTCACCGCATATGCTCTGGGTTGCGTAGAATAATGAGAATCGCCACCACACACACTATTATACGCGATATCTCTGCATATATGATTGCCGGCGTCACTACGTAAATTGTTGATGTCATTCATATATGATTGCCGATGTCATCGCATATCCGATTGCCGATGTCATCGCGATATATGATTGCCGATGTCAATGCATCGCGGTTGTTAGTGCATCGCGCGATCTCTCAGATCGAGGTGGTCAATGATCGCGCGTGGTCATTTCAGACGGGGTAATAATGATCACGATGGTCAATGAAAAAAGAAAAAATAAACTTTCACCGTAAATTTTAAAATAAAATAAAAATAATAAAAAAAAAAAAAAAAAAAAAAAAAAAAAAAAAAGTCATTCAACGTCCAGGTCCAGGAAATAAATATTATAAAAATAAAAATAAAACACAAAACATTAACGTCCAACAGGAAATAAAAAAAAAAAAAAAAATATACATTCAGCGTCCGCTTCTTTTTTTTTTTTTTCTTCATTAAGGATAATTTGGTCTATATACCTAATTTGTGTCTTTATAACTAAGTGTTTGTTTTGGATGTCCTTTTTGCCTAATTAAATCTAATATGTGTCATTTTCAATAATTGTCCCTTTTTATTTTTATTTTTATTATTGCTGCAGGCTTTGAGGGGGGCTCTTGTCGGGCGAGTTTCTTTGCTTCTTTTCAAGTGGTTCACTAATGCTTCGTTTCCGCTGCATACTTGGGTGTTTTTGGGTTAGTACTACCCGAGCATTCTATGTGTGATGGAAACAAAATAGGTGAAGATTAACAAGAGAAAGTAGATGAATGTCGTTTTCTTATATACATTTTTTGTGTGATGTTGTGCTTTTCCAACCTTTGAAAATGATGAGAATGAGCTTTTATTCTTATTGAGCTCAGCATGCAGTGTATTTGATTAGCTATCTATTTGTTTATTTTAGGTGCTTTTATATGTATGCTTTTCTTTTGGTGGATAAATTTCTGCACATCAATATGTAAAGCATGATAGACAAGAAAATATGGAATTTTTTTCATTTTCTGGTTGACCATGTGCAGGGCAGGCCCTGACATATATTGAGTTTTTTAGTTGAAGTTGTTTATTTTTTTTTAAAAACATATTTATCGCGTTTTTAACATCCGTAAATACAAAATTCAATTTATTGATAGTTTCAAACATACCAAGTAAGTAGTCTTTTAGTAAAGTAAATTTTTTATTGACCTTTTGTTGAGATATTTTTCATAAATATTTTTGTAATCTCTTGCATACGAGTTGCTGAACGAAATAATGTTATCGCAACGAAACAGGGTTCGACCTAAACCAATACATGCATCAGTTCATGAAGGGAGTAAAAAAAAAATTGGGCATTTATTAAAAAAAATTAACATATTATATTAAGTTAGATCGGATTGATATTACACGAATTTTTTTTTCTTTTAACGAAATATACCGTTGGGCCCTACCGACACTGTTGGGCTTAAGACCGCAGTCTCTCTGGCCTCACTATAGGGCCAGCCCCTGACCATGTGAAATGAGGATGCAAGAAACGAGAAAAAGCTACCAGTACGATTCGATTCATCAGCCTTAGTTTACGATTCATGATTCTCATCATATTGGGTCACCCTAGCTAGCTAGGGCACAGAACATGGATCAGATTCATAATCCAGTCAGCTTACTTGTTTGCAAATTGGGTTCCTCTTGGAGTCATTTCACACAACACCTTTAAGTGATGATGGTTGTGACAGAAAAAAGATGATCCACCACTTGATGAGCTCATGTGTTTCTGGGCTCAATTTCTTTTGCTTCATTTAGGTGGTCCACACACTATTAATTACTGCTTAATTATGCATTAGAAGATAATGACCTTTGGTAACAAAACAAAAATCATGACTCCATTAAAAAAGGAACAAACCAACAGCATTTGATTCACATCTAACTTAAACATTCAATATCTTATTAACATTGATTTGAAAAGAAATGAAACATCAAATTACAAAGTTATTTGAATCGGCCGAAATAAATAGACACCAATAAAATTTAAAACTCAGCAAGTGGAACCCGGCCTCCCTCATCTCAAGATTTCCGACTCCAACAACTTCCTTATATTTAAAGAGGAGAGTTTACCATTTCTACTATGCGCTTCCACATGACTTGGTCAGCCGGCTTTGCCTGCACTCAACATACCAGAAGAAATGTCCGACTCTAATAGACTTAGCTCTTCTTCCTCCACCGGATTTTGCATCACAGAAAATCAACTATCCGCAATCTGGAAACTATGAACTGGGTATGATCGAAATTAAGACACATAAAACCTACCAGCGGAGAAAATAGAAAACCAGAAGGAATGGTTGAACGAATATGAGGAGTAGCGGAGAACACGGAGTGCGTTGAAATTTTCCAATATCCCACAATGAAAACATCACTGATTCTTAATAAGAGAAAAAAAAAATGAAGTGGTTAATGACACATGGTAAAAGTAAATGAACCAGCAAAAATACCTTTAAATTGAAATGCTAAGCCAAATCACTCGTAGAAGAAAAAAATGAGCTTTCAGTGTAGTTGATGAAAATCTGATAAAAACTCGAGCCTTTGTTGTCGACTGGCTGACTTTTATTCTTCAAGTAAAAACAAAAGGAACAACATGAATCCAAGAAACATAAAAGCTTTAAAAATATTGTGAACCATTTACATAAACCTTTGACCGAATGAGCTCAACGCATACTAATATTCCCAAATGCAATTTAGTGGCATGATTATGAATAAAACCATGCAAAGTTAAAAATTAGTAGCTAACCATACACTAAAAAATTGATTCCGGCACATTTTAGCCATAAGGAAAACCAACATAAAAATAGCACATTTACTTTACTTGCATAGACCAATTTGAATTCTTTTAACATGATATGACTAAGATATCAAATTAATTTTACCATATACGATCCAAATATTCTTGTACAACTGCATTATACACTTAATCTACAACCATTAGCCAAGCACTAACACTCAGAAAAGAAATATTAAGATATAGTAATATATTTTAACAAAAAATTGTTAGAAAGGTCAGAATAATATTTTCAAGCTAACAACGACGATTTTTCCAGTTCACTATTGTTTATAAAGAAAAAGGAAATACATAAATTAAATAAACAAATAGAAAGCTGTAAAATTATGCAAGAAATTTGTATTACTCGATGGTATGAAACCCCAAAGCCGAATCTGCAAGGCGTTCATACAGTTGTATAAGAAACAGACGGATAACTATAAACATCAAAATTAATTATGCGTTATGAAATAATATCATTGATGGATTATCTATTATTCTGATTGATTTACATAGATTTGAGATTAATTCAGATTATTGTGTTCACGTTGTAATATCTACTATAAATACCCTCTTATACTATTGGAATAAGACACAAGCAATTTTCCCTTTTATACTTGTATTTCCTCTTGTTATTCCTCCATTATTTTCATAGTTTTATAACACGTTATCAGTACGAGTCTCTACCGTTATGGGATTATTTGTGTTTGTATTCAATCGATAACCCATATCACTCTGCATCAACTTAGATTTGTCAGTGTCTAACACAAGAAAGGGGTTGCACGATCCCTTTGCATCATTAGGATTATATTTGACAAGTTTGCCGGTGCATCTTTATAGATCCGGGAAGTATATCTCCGATATTTGATTAATGAAACATATTTTTGTTTCTATTTCATAATTATTTGTTCCTTTTCTCATTCATCATCTCGTTTCATTGTTTTAGTTAAATTTTTGGATCAAGATTGTATGATTATAATTGTGTTTTAGGCTGGTTGGATAGTTTTGCATTTTATGTCATCACCATAAGGACGATTTTGATATGTACAAACAGGGCCGGTCCTGGAAAATTTTTGGCCTTCGGCGAAGTCGCCGAATTAGGCCTATTAGTTCGAAGTTTTTTTTTTTCTTCGAAAAAATATACTTACAAAATATTACTTCAATATCGCTCTTTTAACATCCTTAGATACAAAATTCAATTCATTGATAGCCTCAAAACATACCTACAAAGTAGTAAAATTCAACATATCTTTTCTAGCATAATTAGGTTTTAAAGAAGTCAAAAAATTTATTGAAATAATAATAGAAATAACATTTCAGAAAATGCCTAAAAGATGTTTTAAAAGAAAATGTCCAAAAGAGGTTTTAAAGGAGTTGATAAATTGGCTTCTAGCATAATTAGGTTTTAAATGAGTCAAAAAATTTATTGAAATAATAATAGAAATAACATTTCAGAAAATGCCTAAAAGATGTTTTAAAAGAAAATGTCCAAAAGAGGTTTTAAAGGAGTTGATAAATTGGCTTCTAGCATAATTAGTTTTTAAATGAGTCAATAAATTTATTGAAATAACAGAAATAACATTTCAGAAAAGGCCCAAAAGATGTTTTAAAAGAAAATGTCCAAAAGAGGTTTTAAAATAGTTGATAAATTGGCTAAAATAATAGGGAAAAAATGCAGCTCCCAAGCCTCAAACCCAGGTCTATTGGATTTTAGCTGAACACCCCAACCAGCCCGACTATATATAACAAGTCATGTCAAAATATCTGAATAGAAAATAATTATTGAAAGTACGTTTTGCAAAACATGTAATTTCGGGCCCTCGGGACGGTTGGGCCTTAAGCCAATGCTTCCTCCGCCTACACATTGGGCCGGCCCTGTGTACAAATCAGAGTACTGTGATATTTCAAATTTACTGAATTTGGGCATATTGCTTTCAGTTTTCTAGATTAATTTTCTTAAATCAAATCCACACACACACAAAAAAAAAAAGGACGAACCGATCAAGCTTTTGTCTTGTGACAAGGATGAATATGAAAACAGATCTACGAGATATTAAGCGAGATTGAATTAAATGGATCAACCGGATATTCCGTTGAGAAGGTTTCTTAATGAGAAAGGGAAGTATTTCGTTATAATTGTTGAGATTTTACAATTTATATATAGTTTCGGGATTATATTTTGTTCTATTGCTTATTATTCATCTATATTTCATGTTTCATTAATCCTTGTGGTCAGAAAATCGAAGTGGTTGCTTATTGTGGAGATACAATAAAAAAAAGGATCAATGAAACAATTCCCCTCCGATGTGACAGACAAAAATGTGATTTGGTTGTGATAGCATCTAGCTCAATGATTTCGTCTTGGCCATACAGACGTGAAATCAAAGTGGTCACCAAAATCAGGAAAGTACTTATGTGATTTTAATTTTTGAACAAGTTTTACCCAATGTGCTTATTTTGTTGCCTGGTACCGCTCCTACGTAATACATTTGGTGTTGTATTAGTCCATTTCCATGGAAATACAAATGCAAAACTGTCGATTAGTAATACATATAACCGGTGTGGTTTTGAAAAAAATTGGTAGCTGACAAAGATGATTCATTTCAACACAACCATAGTGTTAAGATGATTGAATATTTATGAGTTATGTGCTTTGATAAAATAGACATGATAGGGTTAGATTAGCAATGGATGTGAGAAATGGTATGCCAAGAATTGGTTCCTATTTTTAGATCTAAGTCTATTTATGTTGATATGACTTTGAGACTCAGCAAAATCATTACATCAAAAATATGCTGATATGGTGCACATCATGTTTACATATTTGAACGACTATAACAAAAAAAACTTGTCTTTTTTAAGCTAAAATATGAATATGATCAAAGGCATGAAGTCCTTCTAACAATTGCTTCTTTTGTTTATGTTCCAATTTGGGCCTCTCTGTGCTAATGTCATAAAAGTTTAAATTGAATATAAAATCATCGAACATTTTGAACCATCCTTGTATCACAAACAATGAATCTATTTCATCAATTATTTTGTTCGATGGATGATTATCATATTTGCCTCCATAGCTGATAATGTGACAACGCAAGTCCAACAACAACCTTATGATGAGAATAAAAGAATTCCTCAAAATAAAATCAAAAAGAAACAAGTGTTCGAGGATGATAAAGGAGCAAATGTCAACGCACATTATGAATTCAATATTTGCAAGTGCTATAGTAATATAAGGCTTAGTAATATAAGGCTTGAAAAGCCATTGAATTTGAAATGAAGCACTATATATGCTCTCCCAAGTCTCGATTTTTTTTATTGAGCTTTAAGGATATCCATTAATTGATATCATATCGAGATTGAGACAAATAAAGAGCAATATGCTCAAAAATGATGAGACATGTCCATTCTTAGAAGAGAATGTGACTAATACTAAATTCATTGGTTATGCAATGATATGTGTATCAAGATTATATAAGATGCATCATACAAAGTCCATTCAATGAAGTGAATGCGAGCAAATTAAAAGTAAAGATGCATCAATCCTTCCATGAAGCGAACATGATAGAATAAAATTATTCTGGCGATATCAATTACTATGGTCATATCCAAATGAGACAATGGATGAATCGGTATAGAATTATCAATCTCTATAAATAATTATCTAAATTCCCCGATTGGAAAATATGAAAGAGGTTTGTTGATACCCGCATAAGAGGATTTTATATTGAAAATTGAATTCATTATGAGGTGTATTACAAATCCTCTAATTATCTTTTTGCGATAAAAGTGTTGTCCGAGATTAGGGGGAGGATACATCAACGCAAATAAATTATATCTCGTGACAAATAATGAAATAAATGAACTTGAAATTCATTCATATAGTCGTGATTAAATCACGTAATTAATATTAATGCACATCAGTGTTGATACAATTTACCAGATGAATTAAAGACTCTAAAAGTGTTATCAATTATGAATGTTCTGGTAATATAGAAGTCCGGGAAGGACATGTCCTAAAATAACTATATAGCATATTAATATATGGGACACAATATGCATAGTCAGCCTCATGAGGGGAGAAAATGAACATGAAGTTCATTATATTATGTTGTTTTATCGAAACCCTCAAAAGAATGTGAAAAATAATTTAAATGATTCTTGAAGAATCTGAACTGACATAGTGATATGTCGATATTTATTATGATATATATTGTTTCCAACATATATAAATCTCATAGATATGGGATAGTTAAAAAAAATATTACCATTGGAAACAAAAGTGAAATAGCACTTGATAATGAGGTTGATTTAGCGAAACCACTATGTTTTAAATGTGTAAATCGCTTGAAGAATAAAAGAGCATCAAGGTATAGCTCGGTGTAGTGACGGACCCAGAAAAAAATCTCAGTGGGGGCACCGGAACAAATTCAAAAGGCGAGTGGGGGCATCAATAGTGTTTTTACATTTTTTACCTACAAAAATACGTCGATTTTCGGATCTCAGTGGGGGGGCACTGGCCCCCACCCATTACACATTGGGTCCGTCCCTGGCTCGGTGCAACATGTTTGATGAAGATCGATTCTCGGCATTAGAGGGAGATAAAGAACACCCCATGTTAATATAAAAGAATGCCGATAAACTTTAACAACATAAACGATCTTCCACGCATCAGTTTAATTGATTCGCGAAAATAATTTACTTGTAGTATTTAACAAGTAATCCGCCAGATGCCGTTATTGAAATTAAATGAGTGACTATTTATAAAGGCACCAACAATATGATTGATGATACTTCTCTATGCCAGAAGCGTAGAATACCGATCGGCGTAAAAGATAAAAATCCGCGGAAAATAAATTCACATTCAGTCACTCATGAAATCTCTTAAAGAGATCCGTCTTCAAGGCGAAAACCCCAAAATAAAATTGCACGTGCGACAGATGATTAAATATTGGGGTTGCGGAACTACCAATTCATACATTGATAAGGAATTGGTTTATGCTAATATTGAATTGGCAATGAAATTTACGGGAGAAATTTATAACAAAACATCATAGTAAATCGATTTACATATTTGCCTCTTTAATTGCTATTATTATATATGGATCCAGTACCTGAGTCAATAGCAGAGTGTCAGAAACACTCTGACTAGGTAAAAAATGAAAAAAGCAATTGAGGTTGAGTTTGAATTGGAAATATTTATTTGTTAATGATCAAATATATGCTTCCGTTATAGATAATGTTATGTTCCGCTAAGTAATATATCTGGCAGTAACTTTGAATTTTCATATGTCATGACCACATATTTATGGGTCGTTGGACATGAATATTGATATGGAAATCCATGATGGATTTCAAAAATGAATTAATATGACAATCGCAACATGCATATGGTTAAGGTCGTTAACATTCATGTTGAATGTAGTATGACCAGTTGAGTAGAGTCCTATTGAGAAAAGAATATATAAGTAATTCATGGTTAATGTCATAAATTTTAAGGAACTACGATGCGTGATAGTGGAAATATGTGCATGCAAATTTCGATTATATTACTTCCCCATTATTTAGTGATTACGTTTGTTGATTGTGTTGCATGTGTTGCACAAGTGAGTAGTGGGAATGACAATTATTAGCCCCTACATTCGACTATCCAATAAACTCTAAAAGAGAGTGATATGCAAAGGTACGCTCTAGTGACAATCTCATAGATTTGTTCACTAAGATTATTCCTACTCGGTTTTGGATAATAAGTGTTTATAATAATTGAATTCGTACATCTGAAGAGATTGTTGTCGTTGGGAAGAAGCGACAACTTCGAAACTTTTGTGTGGATTTGGTCTTAAAACCAATAATTGTACTCTTTTCCCTTTAACCAAGTTTTTCCCAAAGGGTTTTCTTAGTTAAAGGTTTTTTGTGTATACATGATATGTGGATTATCTATTAAGGTAGCATATGAAGTAATAGACTTGGATCATATATACTCTGACTGATATAATTTCCCATTACATATAACTGTATAAAACTATATAATTGGAATAGAGTTTGAGCACTCAGCGGGTGTTAAGTAATATTATTTCCCTTTCAAATAATAATTGTTGAATAACAATATGTTGTGATCTGCACCTTCTAGATAATTGCTTCTTTTGTTTATGTTCCAATTTGGGCCTCTCTGTGTTAATGTCATTTTCTAGTATGTTTAAATTGGTTACACATGAATTGTTGGAAAGGTGTCCTAAACCCAATCGGGTTGGACCGGATCCGACCGGGTCGGGTCGTTTACAGTCTATTTAGTTCATGTAATAACTTTATTATGATTAATAAAAGCACTTATGTTATTATATATTGTTTATCTTCATATTGTTTGTTGCATATATGTATAGTAACGTCCCTAGTATCAATCTGTGATAGAGAAACCATGATAGTGATTATGGTTGATGAGATCTCTAATCACTATAACAAGGTTGATACTTAAATGTCTCTGGTCTTATATATTGTCAAATGGGACATTGATAGTATAATCAGACTAGCACGTATTGGATGTCTTCTATCTTTTAGAAGGTAGGGATAGATCTTGTCTATCGAAGTGTATAGACACTTGGACTGTACGTGGACGTGTATTAGAGAATGCGTACGTTAGACTGACCCACTTACATTAAGTGTCACACTATGTGGCGGTTGTGTAATTATCCTTTTGACCGAGTCTTCATGGCATCACGGTGTGGATTGTTATGCTTTGACACTATTGAGATTTCTCCTAACCACGGGCGCGATCATGCAGTAGTGATTGGGTATGATATTGAAGCATCGCGGAGTATACATGATTGGTCGTCCGGGAATCGCGTATCCTATGATTGGGATCGAATATCCGAAATGGCCTTCTTATAAGGAATGTCTAGCTCTCGAGAATCTTTGCAAAGTGGGAGTAAATGTGTTATTCCGAGAGAGCGTGATATCCAGATTATAAGATACGATCGTCAATGTATTGACACTCTGATAATCTGATCGTATGGATATTGTTACAAATGATAGGATTGTAAGTTACACGGTAATCGCTTCACATGAAAGGTAGTAGTCATTGCTTTTGACTCTTCCGATGATTGGGGTCACGGTGTGTTGCTGACGCTATCCCGTGATCGTTAGGTATGAAGGGCATTTTAGTAAATTGCACTTTGTGTCTACGGCCAACATATTCGGAAGCCTATCGGGTCACACACATATGAACATCGAGTCGGATTAAAATGCGGTTATAGTTGATAACCAAATAAGGAAAGTTTATCTCTAGACTATAAAGGTTATAGTGGTAAATTAATATGGTGGTATTTATTTATTATGAATAAATTAAATACAAGATATTAATTATATACAAATTATATTAATTAAAGAATATTCCGGAAGCCAATTAATTGGTATATGGGGCGCCACTTTTGAGTGTATAAGATACACTTGGATTGTGCAATTTAATTAATAAAGATTGCCATAATATTAATATAAGATATTAATTGATTTTGAAAAATAGATTTATGGTAATAAGATAATTATAATCAATATAGGATATTGGCAAAATAAATTATAATTAAAGAGATAAATCAATCTAGTTGATTTTCCTTATTTTATTGGGAAAAGGTTTTCTTTTCCTACACACCTTTGGGGCGCCACCTTCTACTACTATATATAGGAGGTGGGTGTCAAGCTCTTTTGTACATCACAATTGCAAGAGTTCATATTTCTTGTGTAAAATAGAGAGCCTTCCATAGTGAGTTTGTGAGGAAGAAAATGTCCGGTCTAGCGGCCGGAGTTTTTCAATAAAGAATCCAAGGAGGATTCCGGCAAGGGTTCGTGTGGATTAGCGATAGAGGCCGGACGCGTGGACGGCTTGCGCATTGAACTACTCTCCGTTGGCGGTCAAAGCGACGATCTATTAGATCATCAAGGTATAACCGTCAAACTACTTAACGTGTTTATTGCATTAAACGAAGAACGATCTTAGTAAAGGAAATCAAATTTTAAATTCCGCTGCGTTAAACTAGTGATTTCCTAACAGTGGTATCAGAGACAGGTTTCGAGCTTAAGCAATAAGCATAATTTAAATGCGTAGTATTTAATCGATAGATGCAAGATTTAAATCACGAAACGTTAAAAAAAAAAAAAAAAAAAAAAAGGGTTCTTGGGGTCGGCCGATCAAGCGGCGCCTCCTCCTCTCAAGGGCGGCGGCGGCGCGGCGGTGGCCTAGGGTGCCGTCATCGATCATCATCTTCCAATGGGGAGATCGACCTTTTTGTTTTGTGATATTTATTGTGCATAGATATCTCGTTTGTTTAGTTGTGTCGTATGGCCAACCAATGGTTCAAATAGTTTGGACCATTGGGAAACCATATGGCATATTGGCCTTTCCAAATTTTGATTTGGAATAGGCCTAGGTCCTTTCCAAATATTTGAAATTTTGGAAGGTGGCCAGGCCTAAACCAAAACTATTTGGCCTTTCCAAATATTTGATTTGGAATAGGCCTAGGCCACTTCCAAAATTTTGATTTTGGAAAGTGGCCAGGCCTAGACTAAAATAATTTGGCCTTTCCAAATATTTGATTTGGAATAGGCCTAGGCCCTTTCCAAATATTTGATTTGGAATGAGCTTAGCTTGCGCCACTTCCAAAATTTTGATTTTGGAAAGTGGCGACTGCCTAAGCTAAATTTAGTTTTGGAAAGGAAACAAATAGGAGACTTTATAATTTTAATTCTATATTTTGAATAGTTCAAATTTAATTAAAATTGAAATCGATTTAAAATTAAATGTTAATTTTAATTTTCGATTAAGTCATATAATTAATTAAAAGTTATTTAATTATTTGGCGTGATAAAATAAAGACGCATGAGTAGTAGTAGTTAAAATTAGAATTTAATCTTTTTCATAAGATAAAATTGTATGGATTAAAGTGTAGATATAATGTGATTATATGGACCTGCGATTGATCGCTGACTCACCAATAGGATAGATGGGAATGTTTTCTTTATGTTGGTTTTGAAAAATTGTCCTAAGCCGTTATGAAGAACGCGTGACCTAGTTTACTTTTTGCAATTATCCCATTCCCAGTAGCCCCTCTCCCCCGTGTGCGGCGGGTGTAATTATTTATTTTGTAACAAGAATGGAGCAATAAGTTGAAGGCCAAGGAGAGATAAAGAACCCATTGGCGTACAACAATAAAGATCCTCCTTTTAGCGGTTGCAGATACCACTTATTTTGTGACCAGCGGTTTAAATCGGTTTGTATTTGAAACCGCACTTGGAAAAGTCCATGATCATACCGGTTATTTTATGCGCGGAATGTTGTGTATGTTTTACTTTATATGATATCGTAGCAATATGCACATAGTAGATGAGACCATAATTAAATCAAATTAATTAAGTGAATTAATTTAAAATTATTCCCACGCCAAAAATCGAGCCAAAATTGTCTCCCAATATTATAATGACGGTGAAGAGCCTTTGTTCGGATCCAACCGATCGCCCACGTCGGGAGTTGACTACCACCACGGTATATCGTCATTATTGAGATATGATCGCTATGAGATCTCATGAATATTTGGGTTACGACTCGAATAAGAATCTTGCGGTGATTGGCCCACGTCAGGACCGTTTGATTTTAGAGACAAGGGGTGGCTATCACATAGAGATGTGAATTGTCAAAGAGTTGACTAGTCAACCAATGGGAATCGAATAAGATTCGATCGGTAATTAGTACCCACCTTCGAAATTGACCCGATCGATCGGCCTACGTCGGGGATCGAGTCAACTAGATAGGATTCCATCCACTAAAGAATTGTTTAAATTCTTGAAAGCCAATTGGGAATAGTTGGCTAGTGGGAGTAAAACCTTATAAAAATTTTAAGTGCAAATTTAGGGTTTTTTATACATGAGCTTTTACTTATTCTATCTTTATTTATTGTTGTAGAAAATGTCAAACAAATTGAACCTTCGTTTTATCATCGAAAACAAGCTTGACGAAACTAATTTTCTCGATTGGGAAAGAAACCTCAAAATTGTTTTGAGGCACGAGAAGATTGGCTATGTCTTGGACGAGGCCTTACCGGAAAAGCCCAGAGGTTCGGGCCGCAGATGTTGTCGAGAAGTACAACAAGCAATCGCTCGACAAGATCGATGATGCTTCATGCATCATGCTTGCTTCTATGACACCGGAACTGCAGAAACAGCATGAGTCTATGGACGCCTACTCTATCATGGTCCACCTGAAGGAACTTTATGCTTCTCAGTCTCGAATCGAGAGTGCGAGGTCTCGAGGCCCTGTTTAGTTGTAAGATGGCATCCGGGTCTTTGTGGGGTCACACGTGCTTAAAATGATCGGGTACATAGAGAGGCTTGGGAAGTCGGGCCGCAAGTTGGAGCGAGTTGAGTATTGACTTGATTCTCGCAATCTCTACCGATTCATTCTCGTAGTTCGTGATGAACTATCACATGAACAAGATAGATTGCTCTCTTGCGGAGTTATTGAACATCTTTGAACAACTGCTTGAGGGCACCGTGGGGAAGGGAAAGCAAGTGTTGCCGTCACTTCAAGCAAGGCAAGGCAAAAGCCCGAAAAAGTCCAAGAAGGCGAAGGTCGCACCTAAGCCAACGCCTAAGATAGCAAAAGACAAATCCAAGGATGCTTGCTTCCATTGCGGTGAGACCGGACATTGGAGGAGAAATCGCAAAGGCTTCTTGAGTACCAAGAAGAAGCATTCGATGCTTCGACATCGTGTATATTTATGATTGAGATCAACATTACTTCTTCTAAGTCTAACCACCGGTATTTAGATCATCGGTTGTGGTTCTCATATTTGTACGAATATCACGAGGCACTAAGAAGAACTAGAGATCCGAGGAAAGGAGAGGTGGACCTACGCGCGTTGGAAATGGAGCAAGTGTTCTTTGCTACCGGCCGTAGGAGTTTATTTTCTTTCATTGCCCAGTGGGCTAGTACTAGAACTTAATAAGCATTATTTTGTTCCCGCTCTTACGAAGAAGAGCATTATTTCTATTTCTCGCATTAGATGTTGATGGATTTTCTTTTACGTTTGAGAATAAATGTTGTTCTTTTCACGTGATGGAATCTTTTATGGTACCGGCATACTTAGCAATGGTCTCTACATATTAGATATGAATGTTGACGTACTTAATATAAATAACAAGAAAGCCAAAACAAATGACTTGAATGAATCCTACTTATGGCATTGTAGACTTGGCCATATAAATAAGAATCGCATTTCCAAACTCCATAAAGATGGAATCTTTGGATCAATTCGATTATGAATCGCTTGATACATGCGAGGCTTGTTTACTTGGCAAGATGTCAAAGTCACCTTTTAGTGGCAAAGGGATAAGATCCAATGAATTGCTTGAGCTCATACATACTGATGTATGTGGCCCAATGTCAATCCAGGCCAAAGGAGGATACTCTTATTTTATCACTTTCACTGATGACCATTCTCGATATGGTTATATATACTTAATGAAGTATAAATCTGAAGCCTTTGAAAAGTTCAAGGAGTTCAGAAGTGAAGTGGAAAAGCAACTAGGTAAAGAAATCAAAACACTTCGATCCGATCGAGGCGGAGAATACCTAGATGGAGAGTTTCAAGATTATTTGAAGGAGAATGAGATTCTACCTGAATGGACCCCTCCGGGACGCCACAGATGAATGGCGTCTCGAGAGGAGGAACCGCACCTTGTTAGACATGGTGCGATCCATGATGAGCTATCGCGCTTCTTCCAAAATCGTTTTGGGGGTATGCTCTAGAAACCACATCCTATACACTGAACCGAGTTCCATCAAAGACGGTTGATTCTACACCATACGAGGTATGGGCCAAGAAGAAACCAAATCTGGCATATTGTCTACGGATTTTATCTATGCAAAACAAACAAGTAATAAATTTATAATCCGGTTAACCCCAAGTATAAGGATCGTAGTACTAGTGGTTAATGCCGGGTCGATCTTCTGAGGAACTAGACGGTGGTGGTTCCTAGTTTTGTCTAACTAAGTTATGTCACGGAAAACTAAACTAAACAAATGATTAAACAAAAATAAAGCGAACATTTATGCTTTGAATATAAACTAGGCAGAGGACGAATCCAAAGCTAGGGAGGTTTGGTTGCGAACAAATTACTCTAAAAGTGCAAACAGAAAAATAAACTAACTAAACAGTTTCAAGTCTCAAGGGTTAAATCAAGTTTAATATGGGCAAACGAGTATTGATCCACCTATCCAACAAACACTAATCTCTCATCCCGATTAAATTGCAGTTTTTATCAAGTTGTGGTTCATCTTATCAAAGGTATGAATCCTACTTTCGTAGATGATTCGCCTATTAATTTCTATCTTTCGATTTACGGAAATTAACGCGTCATAACATAAACAAAGATGTAAACTTTAACGTTTTAACCTAGATTTCCAACCTATCAACTTTCGTTTGACATAGATTAAAGATTTATTCCTAAATCATGGTGATCTAATGTTTATAAAGACTTTCATCAAATATAAAACATCATACATGCACATCTTTCGATATAAATGCAATTAATCAACATAAGACATGATAAAGGATACAACTTGATTAAAAACTTACAAAATAACCGAAGAATCAAAAGTAATGTAAGTTGGATGGCTTCACAATGCTCGTTTGATTGAAGCCTAGCCTCTTAGCATCCTTGAATAGCTTGAATTGTTGAAGTAAATTGCATAAATTAAACTAATTTTATCTAGGAATTTAAGAACATAAAACTGGGAAAAAACTGAGTAAAAACGCAGCCTATAGCCGCCCCTAGGGTTTAGGGTTCGAGAATTGTAGAATTGGTATCTCAATGTGTGAAAATAGGCAAGTATTTATAGAAATTTGAGGCGGTTTCACTAAGTCGGCGATCCGGACGGTCGTTTGGTTAAGTAGACGCTCGTTTGGTTGCTTTGAACTCCAACGCAGACGTTCGTTTGCATAGCGTCCAAACTCTCTGATCTTCTTTTTTGCACCTTGGACGCTCGTTTGCCCCTTCTGGACGTTCGTTCAGTAAGTTCATGATGCCTCAATATTGAATACTACCTCATAGAAAATTACAGTTTCACATCAATCGAGATCGCCTAGGTCGAATCCAAGGTTCCTTGACCGTAAGAAATCGGCCCCAAAGCGAAAGACGATGGACAAAGATTTTTAAAACTTTCTTAATATAAATGGGGGCAATAAGTTTACTCAGACACTGTTGAATTCGGCTTTCAATAAATTATTTATTTTGTGAAAAGTCGATTTTCAATGTGATGTCCAATAGATGTGATGCCGTCCGTGCCTTCAAAAAGAGTCATATGTATATATATCTTGGGACTAACAATGTCAATCTAGACTAGAATACTATATAGTGATTATAGGACTTTCTGCTACTATAAAGAGTCAGGTTAGGTCACGGGAATCATACGATGTCAATCGGGCTACGTCACGGATCATTAAACCTCACTGCATATGCTCTGCTGGTTGCGTAGAATAATGAGAATCGCCACCCTGTACACTATTATACGCGATATCTCTGCATATATGATTGCCGATGTCACTACGTAAATTGTTGATGTCATTCATATATGATTGCTGATGTCACTGCATATATCTGATTGCCGATGTCACTGCATATATGATTGCCGATGTCAATGCATCGCGGTTGTTAGTGCATCGCGGTGTCTCTGCATCGAGGTGGTCAATGCATCGCGGTGGTCACTGCATCGGGGTAGTCAATGCATCACGATGGTCAATGAAAAAAGAAAAAATAAACTTTCACCGTAAATTTTAAAATATAAAAAAAAAAAAAAAAAAAAAAAAAAAAAAAAGTCATTCAACGTCCAGGTCCAGGAAATAAATATTATAAAAATAAAAATAAAACACAAAACATTAACGTCCAACAGGAAATAAAAAAAAAAAAAAGATATACATTCAGCGTCCGCTTCTTTTTTTTTTTTTTTTTTCATTAAGGATAATTTGGTCTATATACCTAATTTGTGTCTTTATAACTAAGTGTTTGTTTTGGATGTCCTTTTTGCCTAATTAAATCTAATATGTGTCATTTTCAATAATTGTCCTTTTTTTTTATTTTTTATTATTGCTGCAGGCTTTGAGGGGGGCTCTTGTCGGGCGAGTTTCTTTGCTTCTTTTCAAGTGGTTCACTAATGCTTCGTTTCCGCTGCATACTTGGGTGTTTTTGGGTTAGTACTACCGAGCATTCTATGTGTGATGGAAACAAAATAGGTGAAGATTAACAAGAGAAAGTAGATGAATGTCTTTTTCTTATATACATTTTTTGTGTGATGTTGTGCTTTTCCAACCTTTGAAAATGATGAGAATGAGCTTTATTCTTATTGAGCTCAGCATGCAGTGTATTTGATTAGCTATCTATTTGTTTATTTTAGGTGCTTTTATATGTATGCTTTTCTTTTGGTGGATAAATTTCTGCACATCAATATGTAAAGCATGATAGACAAGAAAATATGGAAGTTTTTTCGTTTTCTGGTTGACCATGTGCAGGCAGGCCCTGGCATATATTGGGTTTAAGGCCAAGTCCTCGAATTGAGTTTTTTAGTTGAAGTTGTTTATTTTTTTTTAAAAACATACTTATCGCGTTTTTAACATCCGTAAATCTGAAATTCAATTTATTGATAGTTTAAACATACCAAAGTAATCTTTTAGTAAAGTAAATTTTTTATTGGGACCTTTTATTAGATATTTTTTTCATAAATATTTTTTGTAATCTCTTGCATACGAGTTGCTGAACGAAATTATGTTATCGCAACGAAACAGGGTTCGACCTAAACCAATACATGCATCAGTTCATGAAGGGAGTAAAAAAATATTGGGCATTACATATTATATTAGGTTAGATCGGATTGAATCTACATGATTTTTTTTTTTCTTTTAACGAAATATGTACCGTTGGGCTTAAGACCGCAGTCTCTCTGGCCTCACTATAGGGCCGGCCCCTGACCATGTGAAATGAGGATGCAAGAAACGAGAAAAAGCTACCAGTACGATTCGATTCATCAGCCTTAGTTTACGATTCATGATTCTCATCATATTGGGTCACCCTAGCTAGCTAGGGCACAGAACATGGATCAGATTCATAATCCAGTCAGCTTACTTGTTTGCAAATTGGGTAGCTAAAAAGCAAATCTGCAAGCAAAAAACAGACAGAAAACAACAAATAAAAAATTTAATAGATTAATAAATCAAAGATGGGAAAACACTTAAGCTAAAATGAAACATGGATGAAGAACACGGATGGTAAAGGTGACAACAAAATGCAGCGAAAGTGGCGGTAGAAAGAAGAAACAGACGGATAACTATAAACATCAAAATTAATTAAGAGGTTAATAAATCAAATATGGCAAAACTTAACGTAAAATCAACTATAATATAAAGAACGTGGATGTGGACAAAATCAATTGTTAAAATCGCTGAAAAAGTGAATCCACAGAGATTTTGATTTTGTTGAGATTTTTATTTAAATTAGTGATATTCTCAGCGATTTTGATAGATATTGTATTTTCATTAAATGACGGAGTGAGTTAGGGAGATTTTGTTTTATCATACGTATTTGAAAATTGAAATGGGCATGAAACGGAAGGAAGAATGCGTTCGTTTCCAAAGCATTACTATGACGTTTTATTTTCCTTCCTCCATCTATTATATATAGATATAGATAAGCTCAATATTTTTCTAATACTCAATTTTATTTTATTTTATGAAAACACTTATACTACCGTTCATACTTCATGACATTCAAATGACGGTAAGTTTATGATGATCAGGGACTAAATCATTTGGATCACTATGTTATCAATTTGTAAAAACATGATTGGCGGCTGAATTTTATACACATGGGTCCACCATAAATGTTTTTATTCCTATTAGTTGGACACACCAAGTAAGATCTGGTCTTGGACCGTAGTAAAATTTGTGTGCAACTCAATCGTATAGAAGATATTACCATTGACTCACTATAATTACACGATAATCTAGAATCATTCTCATTAATGTTAAATTCCTTTATTGTAGCATTGTTTTCCTTTATAATATACTACCTGCTATAATGAGAATGATTCTAGATTATTGTGTAATTATAGTGAGTCAATGGTAATATCTTCTATAAAATCGCAACAACGTGTCAACTTGTAAAATATTTTAGGAACCTAAATACGTAATTGTAAAACCAAATATACACATTAAATTAAACATAATGTTGTGTAAATTTAAAATAGCATTTAACAACACACACCCACACCCACACAAAAAAAAACGATAAATATAATATTTAAGCTTAATCAAAATTTAAGATTTTGAATTAATGGATAGATTTCAACTTGTAATTCTATGGCTCTATTTAACCGAATCACCATTTTCTTTAAATTAAAAAGAATCAAACCGATTTGCATACGCTAAAGAATTGCTGAATCAAATCAAGGAGATCGATCCCAAATGGAAGATCGCAAAAAACTATTCTGGTTCCATCTATTTGGGACGATTACTTCCCTTCCAATGTTAATTTTTTCTCTTTTACTCGCCATATTTGCTTCTAATGTCGTCGTCGCAATAATGATGATGTTTTGCTGCATTTTAGTATGCCTGATTGGGTTTAGTTTTTAATAAAATCGTTACCAGGGGAGGAGAGGCCGGGCGGTGGTTGCGACTACGAAGACGGATTCATGGGGTTTATATGTGTGGTGTGCAGTCTTATGTTTTGCTATGTATCAGTTGAGTATTTCAAGTTATCTAAAGTTCACTATCATCGTCTCCCAGAAGAACCAACTCGAGAGGTTTCGGCGTTCATCTTTGGAGGTTCCTGCGTCTTTGTTGTGCTTTGTGTCGTTATGGCCTTAGGACATTTTGTAGAAAATTACCATCGGATTAGGGAACGAGGACGAGTCAGGAGTGTGGAAGATGGGAGGGACGACGGAACTTGCCACTAGTTCTTGATAGTAATTAGGTTGGGTACAAACATATATAGGTTATAGTAATTTGTGTTGAACGTATTTGCTCTACGTGCTTAATTATGTCATATATCATTCATGCATCGTGCCTAGTGCTGTTAACGAGCCGAGCCGAGCCAAACCGAGTATCACGTGTTGAAGCTCTGTTCGATTATGTCACGAGTGTGTTCATTTCGTTCATTTAATAAACAAACAAAAAAATATGTTTAACCTTGGTTCGTTAAGGTAACGAGCTTGTTCGCGAACTCGTGCTTAATAAACGAACATAAAATTATGTTCAAACTCAAATCATTTATAAAAAAAATATTTGTTCGATCCCGTGTTCAAGTTTGACATGCTACATGTATTTTTGCCTCTCAATTCGAGCTTGTTAAGGTATAAAAAATCAAATCCAACTGAATAAATAACAAAATACAAAGCAATGTTCAAACATTATAGTAGTAAAATCTTCATTATAACAACTCTATCAATATTTTATAAAATTACTCTATGGTATCCATTATATTAATAGACGTCTTGTCATCTTATGAGTCACTTAGGTTGTAGATTGATTTATCAATATAAGCAGGTTCGCGAACATAATCGAACGTTCATGAGTAAGTTTGTGATCGTTTGCTTAGGAAACAATCTTAAATTATTGTTCAAACTTGGTTCGTTAAACTAAACAAACGAACGATCACAAATACTAACGAGTTTGTTTGCGATCAACTCTATTCGTTTAACAACATTAATCGTGCCTTTGTCCAAGTTATTGGTAAGATGTGGTTTTTCATCGTAACGACTCATTTTTTGGAAATTGCAATATTCTTTAACGACGAAGCAAATCTTGCGACATATCGATCTTTTGACTTGGGACCTTTCGGATAGGGTCTTGTCCCATACAATGATACAGATACAAATACAATCATATACTAGTAATATAGCATAGTTTACGGTTCATAGTCATGCATTTAATAATCAACTCGTAAATTAGCATAGACAGAAAGAATGAAATCGACAGACATAGTTCTTGTTTTGCATTGCACATATATATTTTTCTACTATTAATGGGTAGAATATTTGAAACAACAACACTACCACATAGAAAAATACAGTTTCACATCAATCGAGATCGTCCTAGGTCGAATCCAAGGTTCCTTGATCGTAAGAAACCGGCCCCAAAGCGAAAGACGATGGACAAAGATTTTTAAAACTTTCTTAATATAAATGGGGGAATAAGTTTACTCAGACACTGTTTAATTCGGCTTTCAATGAATATTGATTTTGTGAAAAGTCGATTTTCAATGTGATGTCGAATAGATGTAATGCCGTCCGTGCCTTCAAAAAGAGTCATATGTGTATATATCTTGGGACTAACAATGTCAATCTAGACTAGAATACTATATAGTGATCAAGGACTTTCTGCTACTATAAAGAGTCAGGTTAGGTCACGGTAATCATACGATGTCAATCAGGCTACGTCATGGATCATTAAACCTCACTGCATATGCTCTGCTGCTTGCGTAGAATAATGAGAATCGTCACCCTGTACACTATTCGTTCATGCTAGACCTTGGATCGTCTTCTCCAGGACCTTCACCGAGTCTCCCCTGTAGAATTTCACGCATTTGATGCCAAAACAGATTCAGAAAAAAACCCATTTAAACAAAAAAAACATGAACCTCACCGGAAGCACAAAAAGTGGTATCTATCATATGAGCACTTGCCACAGTGTCTCGTGACAAATTCTCTATTTTACAAACTCAAACATCATTTTTTTATTTATTAAACAAAGTCGGTGAAATTTTAAATTATGTGAGCAGCGTAGAATATAAAGATTGTGTACTTTCACGATCCCGATCTGAGTAGAGAGATTCTGGTGCAAATGATTTCTGGTGGATCTACATGGTTTGGATGTCTAGTTTATAGGTTTTACCCTGTTTTGAAAATGCGAATGTAAGTGCTCATAAGAAACTTTCTAATCTCTGAATAAAGTTTCCATTTTGGAGACTGAAACACCACTTTTTATTTTCCATTTTATTGAGTCGATTCAGAGTGAAATGCATCAGAATCTACAACGCATAATTTGAATAGAGATGCCGCTATAAGTAATTTCGGGATTCTGTTATTTTGTAGATTTTAGTAGAGATTTTGCTGCAGCTTGTTTCTGATAGATGTGAATGGTTTAGATCCTATTTTTCACTGCTACCTAAAGGCAAAAAATAAAGTGAAAAAGTATAATACCTTTAGAGCTGCATTCTGAGCAAGGAGATGCTCGTACTCGCTCCTAATACGGTTCAACTCTTCCCTCAGTGACGCATTTTCCTCTTTCAATACTTCAGCTCGCTGAGCCAGTTCATCGCATTCCGCCTGTTAATAGTCATAAAATAAAAAAAATTAGCCACCTTCACCAAACTAAAAGATGAACTAGAGGGAGAAGAATCACGGTTTTAGTTTCATTTCTTTTTAGTTTCTCTTTGTTCAATCTTCAACATTTTTTTCTTAATTAGTACCCGGAGTTTCCAGTGTACATAGGTTTAGTCCCTGTTAAGAGACCAAGTGTGTCGAAGGTTTTCCTCAAATTAGTCCCCCATAAGAAACTAGAACTGTGCAATTGATATTTACGTCGGGGACTGATTGGGCAAAATGAAAAAGTTGGGTACTAAACTAACAAAAAACTGAGAAGTGAGACATAACCTGTAGTTGTGAATAAATCAGATGAAACGAAAAAAAACAATAATTCTCACCTGTTTACGCAACCTGGAACGTCGAGCTGATTCTCTGTTGGACTGTTTTCTTTTCTGCCTTTTAAGTTCCCTTTCATCCTGAACTTATTTGAAGAAGAAATCACAATAATGACAAATAAAGCACGGGGACCGGGGAGCGAGGAGGGGAGAGGGGGGGGGTGTGTTCCAGAGATTGACATGCATTTCACACCATTTTATGAAGTGTGAAGTAAAAAGTAAACCTTTAGCCAAAGCTGTGATTGGACAGTGTCCTTTGCAGGAGTAACCATTCCTCCAAGTGGCACTGACGTCACCTTTCCTCGCATCACGGGAACAGTTGGTGAAGCAGAAGCAGCATGGCCCCAGTAATCCACGCCGATATTTAAGTTAGTCGTGGGACCAGGAACGCCACCTGGAGGCCCGGGTAATACCTCGGTCACTGGAACAACTGACATAGAATACATACTAGTTCCACCATTCTGAGAACTGTGAGCAGCACTACCATTTTGAGATGTCTCTTCCGTACCTTAGTAGTCATCACAAAAGTTGAACCGTCAAAGAAACGACACTGAAAAATCGAGACTGGGTTTTGTACAGATGAGAAATATTCAAATATATACCTGAATCTTGTCTCTGTCCAGACTTTCATTTTGTATGTGACCAAAAGGGAAAAGCAAAAAAGTTTGATCAGAGAAAAGGTGGTGAACAAAAAGATTTTATCGAGTAAGAGAATAGTATTGAATGAGCATGCACCCCGACTTTAGTTAAGACTTATGTTTCGACCTGATAGAAGCCTATCCCCTAGAGTAAATTCATGAATATACAAAATCAATCTCTCAGGCTTTGCTTAAGCCCTCTGAAAGGCTGCTCAAATCCTGATGGTGCATCCATGAAAACTCTCTCAAATCCTCACGTAGGAAAGCATTCTTTACTAGTTTGTTTTAGGGTCAATCTAGATTTACTGCAATGGACATTAGGTGTTGAGTTTGGCTATAGGAGAGAACATTTCAGAATAGTCAATCTCATAGGTATGAGAATAGCCGTTGGTTGCCGACCTAGCTTTGTATCTTGAACAGAGCCATCAATATTAGACTTCACCTTGAAAACCCACTTACACTCAACTGCCTTGGTCCTTTCAGGTAAACCCACAACTTCACACGTGTGTCAAATTATTACTCAGCAATTCCATTTGTCGAGGGGTATCTGAGATTGAAATTGTGTTTTAACCATTTTAAATAAGTTCTTCTACATTTGTTCCACTTCGGCTTTTTCGATTAGCAAATACACCCATGTTGCCCATGTGTGATCATTGACAAACTACATTTTCCCTGATAACGTTCTGGCCCTTAAAGGACCTTAAACATCACTATGAACATAATGAATGGTTTGGTGAGCTTATAGAGTTGGGGAGGACAGGACTTCCTACTTAAGTTTGGCAAATTCATAAACTTCTCATTGTAAAGAAGACACGGTGTTATAGATACATAACTTGTGAACGATTTTTCCATAGAGGGAAGACTAGGGTGTCCTAATCTATTATGTCAAACTAAAATATGATCAAGACTAGGTTTTGTATGATACCA
Organism: Gentiana macrophylla; assembly: GCA_026214975.1. Taxonomy (NCBI): domain Eukaryota; kingdom Viridiplantae; phylum Streptophyta; class Magnoliopsida; order Gentianales; family Gentianaceae; genus Gentiana; species Gentiana macrophylla. Next base: position 103,645,235 of record CM047806.1, on the reverse strand, counting down.
CTGCTGTTCAGAACTCCTAGATGATTGATTGAGGTTTCTGTTCAAGGACATACAAGTTTGAAACGAGCCTAGACCTGCCAATCATCTTTGCCTAAGTGGAGTACTGAAAAATATTTCATCCCTGGTGAAATTAGGAACACACTTCTCATATAATGTGATTCTGTAAATAGATAATAAGTTGCAGGACAACTTGGGGACATGGAGCACGTTCTTTAGTGTAAGAGTGGATGATAGTTCCCTTCTCAGAGATTGGATCCATTTGCTAGTTTAATCTATTGGTTGTCAACACATGGGGTATATTCTGAAAATAGTTCGGAAATCTTATGATCAACTGTCAGTAAAAATGATGAGTTCTGGAGTTTATCTGAATAAACAAAAGAACAGGTTGGATCATTTGACTCAGTTGCTCTATTGCAGCACATTTGGCTAGTATGACCCACCTTTTCACAAGATCAAATTATAGACTTATAGTTTATGCTTCTTGCCCTTTTTCCAAGGTTCGCCCCTTCAAGCAACAAGAGCAGACCCCCTCCGTTTCACACGGTATATGCTTGTGCATCAGAACCTCAGAGAATACTTTTCTGAAAGCTGCCTGAAAGAATTGAGTATATTGTCTCAATCTCTTCCATTTTTCCTGAATCTCACTCTAATCCCGAAGCATCCCGTGAATCTTTATGGCAGAGGTCAAATTCCAGTCATAATGTCATTATTTCATTATTGTGCATCGTGACATCTGGGGATTCTTGCCTTAGGCAACATATCGGTCTTCAATTGATTAATTTGTAATGAGTTTTTGAGATCAGAATACATCTATTTCACCGCTTCCCTACTATCCCTGGCTGTAGAAAGAAATATGCGAGGCCTACAGATGGATGGCTCCATGGAATAATGGGCCACCCCACGTATTAGATCTCAAAAAGAGGGTTCAACAGTTTCTCATGTCAGATACCCAAGTTTCCCTATATCGATAGCCAACTTGATGGTTTAAGCCCACTCCAGTAATTTTTTTTTATGAATTTGTGTGGCTAAGGGCAAAGAGTGTTATCATCTCCAATGTGGAGATTTCTAGAATAGTAGTGGTGGGGTGGTTTGTGGGGTTGGATTAGGGTTGAAAGCATTCTTGTTGTGCAGGAGGCAGACCTCCGCTAAGTCATGACGGATTCAAAATTCAAAATTCAGGGTTAGGGTTTTTACTATGCATGGGCCGCATGGCTCTGATACCATGTGAAAGGAATAAAGAAAGAATAATTTCTCCTTACGTTATTGAACCGTACTGAAATAAACCTAACTCACAGGACAAACCCTAGCTGCCACTAGGTTATTCCTTTATAAATCCAGAAACGTAAAATACTGAGACCTAAATAATAGCAAACTCCTGCAGTAAGAGTTTTCTACTACGTGCTACGAGTTTATTTAGTTGTATTATCTTTTTTCCACCCTTGTTAGAATTACTGGGTGACGGTAGGTTTGTCTAGGTCTAAAGCCATGTGGCTAAGTAAGGACGAGTCTTAGGTGTGCGGAAATATTTTGCATTAAAACTCCTCAAAATCTTAGGAGGATTTGTCTGGTTTTATTTACAATTTAAAGGCTGTGTATACAGCCGAATAAACGATGAGGTATATTTTCATTTCTTTCTACAATTACAGTAGGATATCTAGACGGGTAATGGCCTGATGGAAGCTAAGGAGAAAATATACCTAAAAATAGCCGGGTAGGAGAAGCTGGATAGGGCACAAAATAGCCTAAATTCACAGACTTCCAAAAAGAAGAAAGGAAGGGTTGTCGCTATATAGGGATTTTATTGCCTTTTGAGGAACAATCCTATTGATTTGAATCCAAATTCAAATTGATAAAATAAAATAAAATAAAATAAAAAGACAACATCCGTTATCATATTCTGGATGACAAGATTACGAGAACCCTTCAGGCACTCACTCATATGTTTTCAGCCTAAAAACGATCAACTACTACAGCAGCATAATGCCATAATCTGTATCTCAACAATTGCTTGATGGTGTAATGCACACACTACCCACTATAAAATATTAGGCTCTTGCACACATAGCAGATGCAAATAACACAACACTTACATTTTCAGAGTTAGCTTCAGTTCCTTCACTTGAACCTTCACTTGAACCTTCAGCACTACAAAATCAGAAACCAGAACCACTATATTACACATCGGATCATACAAACAGCACCTAAACCAAGAATTTAGAACAAAATTTAGATGAAACAAAGACATGGAGCACATCAATTTTAAGCCTTTGGTCACGATTTACGTTTCAGTTAAGTAGTTGTTTGACATGAAACAGGAGTATGCTATATGCAGCCAGAAAAAACACAAACTATAAGGCAAACAAGTGATGTAAATAATAAACATTACATAATTTAGAATAAGCACTTCCCCCACTAAATAAGCTAATTCAGATCCTTACCTTTTAGAATAAGCACCGTTAGTTGATGTTCCCGATGTTTTACCAAGTTCTTTAGTCTTCCCAGTAATCATGTTCAGGCTACCAAGACTACCCTTAGATCTTTTAATAGGCAGTTTCTCCTTTGCCTCAGATGGCTTACCTTCTGCTTCCATATTTCCAGTAGTGTTAACCTACAAGTGTAACATTTTGAAAACAGATCAAACTTAAAAGCTAGCCAGTTTCATAAAAGTAGCATATGAAGGAAACATCAAACGAGAAGCATCAATCACTTGAATTCTTACAGAAGCTTCAGCAATGCCATTTGGAGAAGGCATCGGAAAAGGACTAAAAGGATACGAACCCTGATGAGAATAGAAGAAAGCATGCACCTTTAAAGAAGTAGAAGAGTTGTACAAAATTTGCAGGAAGGGTATCAGTGATAAAAATAACATACCGAAGCCATAGATGGATGAGCATATATACCACCATGAGGATACATTGCAACATACGGATGCGGAGGAGTAGCGTACGGTGGCATAAGGTGCTGTGGAAAAAAAATATAGACGAGATCAGAAAAGTTATAAACGCAAAGTGAACAGTGTTGAAACAATGACACCAACCAAGTATAATCAACCAGCGTTTGAGAAACATAATTGCATCTAAATGAGAATGAATACAGAAATTCAAAACAAAACAAAAAATTTGTATGAAATAATGCTGGCAACATTTAAGCCACTTTTGCATGAGTTATAAATCTGCAAGATGGCTTATTATTATGGAAGATTAATTTAATGCAAAAAGAAGAGAAATGATACTCTCTCTATAACAATAGTATTTTACTCAAACATGTTGCCAATCTAGGATCCTCCGAAACAAATATCACAGTCAGAAAGAACCTACACTTTTGAACAAGGAAAAGGAAATCTAAGAATGAAAACGACTCCATACAGCCATAAGAAATCCTGTAAAATGATCTATATCCAGAAAGCTCATAGGTACCTCAAGAATCTATATCCAGAAAGCTCATAGGCAGATAAAAATGATCCATAAATATAGAGAACTACCACCTAGAGTTAAGGCCTCAAACCTGAACACCCCACATATAGTGGTGTGCCTGGGGACTTGATGCCATGAAACCATGGGGAGGAATCGGAGAATATGCCTGCATCACAAGATCATGACAGTGAATAAAAAAACGTGTTAAAACAATCAACTATCAAGCATACAAAGCCATATACATGTTACACGACACATACTTGAAACCCAGACCAATCTGGTGCCCCGGTGCTAGTAGCTGAAGGTTGCTCCTGATACGTCAAACCAAGAACAAAGCACAAAATACCACCCGTTAAAATGGAAGCTGCAACCATGTACAAGGCTTAATAAAAATGCAAAGTCACCCAATCCGACCTGCGAAGGAGGAGTCTTCACCTCCTTTGCTTCCTTCCCATCTTTGGAGGATTTATCCATCTCGCTACTACCCATGCCTAAACTGCACCACCACTCCACAATCACAACATTGTGCAGCTGATGTGACAAGAAAAAAAAAAAAATCGTTAACAACTACTCTAAGAAAGGATAAAAATATCAAATGATGGGAAAAAAATACCACACAAAATCAATATCCCCCAGCCACCTCCCTGCACCCCAAAGAAAAAGAAAGAAACTTTCTTGCTGCAAAACTCATCCCCATTCTGATTACATGCGCATATGCATAAAGATACAGAACATAGTTTAAATACTTCAGGCTGATAATTAAACAAGACAATACAACTCACTTTAATGGCCAAACAGAATTGTTCCAGACAGCGAGGATTTTGACCAAGACAACAAAAGAAAACACAAACACACTTTTCTCCAATCCAATTGGGTTTAGAAGATTAAGGCAGCAATGGAAACATCTAATTAGTAATCATTCAATTGCTAACAATTTCTATACAAATGATCATGTTTACAATTCAAGACACCCTAAAAAATGGCAATCCTGATTCTGAAGGCCTATTAAATTCCAAAGAAGAAAACTTTACCATAAACATGAAGCTCAAAAGCCTTCTAAAATAATCATTATAAAAGATGGAAATCATGTAAAGCTCCACAACACATCAGATTTTAGTAGTCAGACAACTTCACCAATAAAAAATTAGTGAACTGTATAAAACATAACATTGAGATTTTCTGTGACAAAATCATGTCTTTAAACACCTAAAATAAAATGGTAGCCACTCAGAGACTCTTACCAGGGCTCAAATCTGTGATCTTTATACACAAGGTGACAGCTTAATCTCTGCGCCAAACTCCTTTCTTGAGCAACAAATATATAATTGCAAAAATAGCGGAAAAAATGCAATAAGTAATTTTAGACCTCTGTCTGGATAGAAAGCAATCAAATTGCAACTTGGTAACACGGGTAACGACGCGTATTCGGTAAAAGTAACAGCAATTACAATTCAGCTGAAATTTACTGGTAGTAGATAAATATATGGCAGTTTCTGCGAAGAAATTTTCAAGAAAGGGTAGGAATTCTTGGGTTTATTAGATTGCTGGGAGGGGCCGGGGCCGCCGGTCGTCCTTGTCCGATAATATTTCTCTGGGGAAAGCGAAGGAAAAAAAGGAAATCCAAAAGGAGAGAGGACGGGTGTGTGGCTTTCGTGATGGTATGAATGAGAGACTTTAATTGGGCTTCCGGGGTTTTTTTTTTTTTTTTTTTTTTTTTTTTTTTTTTTTTTTTAACTAGTCGAAATTAAATGGAGTAGACCTCGTGAAAGTGAAACCATGCCAACTAAATCTAGCCATTAATTGAAAAAATATTTGTGTGTTGTATCCACACGTATGGAGACATCGTATAGAGAGCAACCATAACTATACAGTTTTATTCTGTATTTAAATTGTATGGTTCTGATTGTTTCAGCTGTCATTTTATCTCAAAAAACACTCTCCACACAAGTATTTTCCCATTAATTAGTTAACAAGTGTGTGGGGGGATTGTCTAAATCCGATAAATCTTGCACTTGTGAGTTCTTTCATTGATAAAAAGTGATAGAGTTTGTCTCGAATATTACTTAAAAGAAACTCCACTGGATTGAGAGGAAAATCGTATGATACACTGTTAAAACTTTTTCAATAATGTAACACAAATTTCGTTGTCTTGCAATATATATAAAAGAAAGACAAGAAAAGTTGTAACAAATGATTTTATTGATTTTCAAGTAAAAGTTGGTACAATCTCTAGCAAACTCTATATTTCTACGGGATAGCCTTTGATTCTCCTTTTGATTTTTGCCGAGTGTCGTGGGGAATTGTTCTCGGATTTTGTTGAAATTCTTCCGATTTGTGGGAAGAACGCATTTGTTTGTTGAAGATCTCCAAATATGGCGGCTGACCTTCGAACGTTGGTTGAAGAATTCCAGACATGGCGGAAGGATCTTCGATTGTTGATTGAAGAACTCCGGACTTGGCGGAAGGATCTTCGAATGTTGTTGGTGAAGAACTTTGGATTTGGCGGATGATCTTCATTAGTAGGGGATGACTTGCATGCTTTCATGCTTCCTTGATCTTTCCTTTGATTTCTCCGAGGGTCGCGGTGACTTGTTCTCGGACTTCGTCGATAATCTTCCGATTTGTTGGTGTGGAAATATTACATAATATTTAATATTATGAATATTTATTTTTACCTTTGTATTTCGTGTAACACTTTACTTGTACACATTATTTGTAACATGACATATTAATTGTGTGATATAAACAATTAATATGTCATAAAGTAACTATAATTTGTCTTATTATGTCCTAGCCTTTATGTTCAGCCGCATATGGACCGTCCTATCACATACTAGCCGCCCATAGCACTCATGTCACTACTAAGACCTTTCTCTCCATACTTGTATCTATATATACTCTTCTTTTATGATGAATAAAAATAAGTTGAGTTTACTCTAGTATTATTACTTTCTCAAACTCTCTCCATGGTATCAGAGACATACTCTTTCTAATCCGCTGCAAAATCTCCCTATTTTTAAGAATGTCTTCTTTATCAGACGCCTCTTTGATGACGTGATCAATCAGGTTATAATATACTAGACCACCATAAACCAATACTAGCAAGAGGACTAGGCCCATCGTAGTATAGCTATAGTGAATCAAGGTCGATCCCACAGGGAACCAATTGTGGATCATCTTATATACAAACAATTAATTAAACACGCCAAGGACATAGAGCGGTCTCACGACCAACATAAAACAAGAAAGGTAAAGACATGACTCGACACAACGTAATTAACCTCCCCAATTATAGTCTTTATCGTTTGGACCTAGATAATTTATATAATAAACTGAACTTATTAACTGTCAATCCATTTGTATCTATCTTAGATTGGCTACGGGAGTCATCCTCTTTAACTTGACTTAGCACCGGTTAGGTTGCTGATCAACGTGCTACATTACGTGACTTCACCTTTTGGGTATCCATCTCATATAACTTGCACGCTTACGACACTAAGGATGCCAATATTAATCGTACACCTCGTCTAGGCAACATTCCTTTGGTTAGGCGTACTTATACTTCCTAAACGATTACTCAAGCTCTCGTCCAACTAGCAATTACCAAGTTATAGTCTCATGCTAATCTACGACGTACGTATAAGCAGGTGCATGCAATTCCCAAATATAAACCTACCTAGATATTGCTGAACGTCCGTGAAGAGCAATTCATAAGCCTACCTAAGAGTTTCATATTGGTATTTCCATTTTACACGTTTTAATTAAACTAAGCGAGTAACGTAGCCATAGCCATACCTACTGAGATAATAAATTCTATTAAGTTAACCTAACCATAAAGACGTGGCTATTTAACGGATAAAACAAGGCTCCGTCGACCGAATAGGTGGGCTCGGTCGACCGAATGAACTCGGTCGATCGAGTGAACTCGTTCGGTCACCCGAATCAATTTCGTTCCCAGATTACATCCCCGAACATATCTCTCGGCGCTTTAGTCATACGAGCAGTTAAGCGAATTGCACAAAGTAATCATATAAACTAACATAGATACGCATTAATTAAACTAAGCAGATTCATGGATAAATACTAAGTGTATGACGTAGGTTATGGGATCTTCATAGACAAGGTATCGCCACCTTCCTAACGTCATAGCCTAGATCTACATCATCTAGCTATGATTAACTAATTCAAACGATAAAGCATAATTGGGAGGGATTAATTACTTAAAATAAAAGAAACAGAAAATAAAGGCTTACATAATTTGCAGCCCTTAAACTCTGGAAACCTTCAAATTATTCTACATTGCTACAAGATATGAAGAGTATTCTAAGAATGAATGAATTATTGAATGAATGGATTCTTTACAATTTCTCGAAGCTGCTGCTTATATAGGAGGTTTTGCCGACTTAGGGAGGTTCTAGAAGATAGACTCGATAAAACCCTAAAACTGCCCCAAACCTGAGCCTCGGTTGACCGAGTGTGATGGCTCGGTCGACCGAACCTAAAAGTTGTCTATTCTACACGTTTTTTCATCTGTCTTGCTCCCCACTGCACGCTTGCATGTTGATCCGATTAATCTTCCACTTAATGCTCCGATTTCCTTCCTTCATTATCTTGAGATCATTGATTGAACAATATTAATCCTTCCGATTTGTCGTGATCTACAAAATCAGCATTTATCGCACAATAAATCGGCTTTTAATAATGAAAACGGATAAATACCAAATATCATATTAATAATCACTTAACATTAAATAATAAATATAAACATGTGATTTAATATGAAATATATATTATTAATCTCGATTTAAGGTCAACGTTGATGACTTTTACGGGTATAATTTGACCGTCATCAACTACCCCTACTTAGACTTTGATCGTCCCGAACAAAGCATCAATAAGTCATTCCCCAAGACAACATTTTCTATGGTCAAATCATACTTACACAAGAAACTCAAGTCAACTCATACTAGTCATGCTCATAAGATATCCATTATTCACTACTGACTATGAATCGAAGTGATGTGTGCATGTGCATTTAGTTTTATATTTTCGTGGCAAGATTAGAGTTTATGCCAACTTCGTAATCTCAACCTACCAACCTCAGCATTCATACTTCTCAAGCCTTTAAATTTTTGAAGCACTAGAGCAATAAGCAAGAGCGTATCTATAGGGTTTTGGACTTGGAGACCGAGTACTACTCAAAGCCTCTTAAAGAGTCGAATATTTTTCATATCTTCATATTTTTCAAATACTATTAATCTCAAGGAAGAAAACTTTTTAGAGTATCCCCCTATCTTAGATCATGTATAGCATCGAATATTACCACAAGCGCGGGGCTACTTTGGTAATGTTACTACAAGCCCAATGTTTTAACGCATTGTCAAACACAGGTACGTCTCAAGCTTATTACTCCGCTTTAATGGCTAAAATATAAGAATGCATCAGCAGATAGATATTGACACTAAGTTTACATAACCAATCATCTATGCAATGTACACATAATTTCTTCAGTTATTATGATTTGCGCGGTATACTCGATTCATTCATTGAGTATTTGAATAATAAATAACTACTCGCAAAAACGGGCATGAATATCCTTAAATTAACTTTACATAAGTATAAAATGATCACGTACTCATGCAACTTGGTTCCTTTCCTATCAATTCTTAGCTAGGAACTCACAATTCTAAGGGTACGAGATACATAATATGGTATTTATTCAATTTTTTCAATCATGTGCCGTTTCATTCAATTTTCAATTATAACATAACATGACATAACATGGCTAAGTCTCCTACCCCCCACTTAAACATGGCATTGTCCTCAATGACAAAAATAAATGAGAATTTAAGAAAAGACTTAGCTCTGAAACGGCTCTCAAGTAAATGCACAACATCGGAGTAAATTTCAAAGACGTTGTGGAGAAGCAAGTGAAAACTCAGTATAAGCGAGACAAACTCCACGAAACCGTAAAATATCATGTCTATGGAAGTTATAAAATAATGTGACAATAATGAGGTATAAATACCTAAAACAGTTTTAAGCCACTTTATTTTATACAACCAATGACAAGGGAAAAGAAAAATACTAAATAGAAAGAAAAATAAACAAGCAACTAAAGATGGTGGTCTTCATCTACAACCTCCACCGCCTAAATATTCTTAAAACCGGGTGGAGAAGACAAAGATCAAAAAGCATAACCCCATGTGGGAAAACACGAGGTGGACTGGCTCACTATGTATTCATTCCAGTATAAAAGAGAAACTTGGTAAGGTATAACAGAAGCAATGCGACCTATTGGCTAAAGATAAAATCGAATACTTAGCGCAGAAACTTCTCGCTTGCAATGGATATCAACAGCTTAGGGAGATGTAACTACTCCTTGAAATGACTAATAACCCAATGCATCACGTAAAAGTCATAACCGTCATCAACAAGGTCAGATCGGTGTGATAGTTCAGAACAAAACTTATCATCTAGAAATGCCGGAATAGACGGAAAAAAATGTGAAATTTAAAACTTCCGGTAGAAAGATAAGTTGTACTTTGATCGAACCAAAAACCTTTAAAATCTAGCTAGGGTCAGAGCTACACTTCCCCCAACTAGGATCATGAAAATCAAAATGATAAAAAATAATCATTAAAGCTTAGCAATATTTCAAATTCCACACCAAAGTTATTTTGTAAACAAAATGGAGGTTGAGACTATGATGGGTTTAGAAAAAGATATATAAGGATGGGAAGAAAAGATAAAGGGTGGGTAAGAAATTGTGTTTTTGGGATTGAGAATTGTTTAAAGGAATGGGATTGGGTGGGAGAGTGAAACGGATGGAAAGAAAGAGAGGCGATGAAAGAATGGTTAGAAATGTGAACTGTTGGGGCAGATTGGTGAGAGAATCGAAAAGGTTGAAGGGTGAAAAGGTATAAATGAAAGGATAAGGGTGGTTGCAGAATGAATTGCGCACCACTTTGAATTTTCACTTGGATCACCATTCTAAAAGATGTTGGAAGTTGACCAAAATTGTTCTTGTTTGCACCAATCATTCTCTGTTACATTTTTAGTAATTCTCAAGCTCTCTTAATGCCTCCATCTTAAGATTGATTGCTAAATTTCCTTTTCTTTAGCAATTTCACGACTCTCCTACGGAACTCTATTTCATGTGGCCTATATTGAGTAAAAAAGTTTTGCACATCCTTAGCCCAATGGCCATCAGAACACGGCAAAATAAAAAACCTCAACATATTTCACGTTACTCTTATTTGACTCAAAGAAAACAAAACCTAAAATCCTAAAAAGAAATCCTAAGGGTTTTAAAGAAGTAGTTCTGAGTTTAAAGTCCTCAGCTCGACTTTCCAAAAAGTATCCTTGTCAGTCATTATTCTTGGATCACGAGATATTGACCCCTCTGAGCACTATAAGAGGTGGGCTTGTTGCTTTTGCGGATTAATACCCTTCCCTTGGTTGTGAGACCTAGGAAACGACATTTATCCATACCATTTATCCAAAGCTCTTACCTCGGCTCTCGTTTTAGGAATTAGTGAATTCTAAGAAACTCGGTTAAAATTACGGTTTTGACCTTGACAATAAGAAACAATGAATCAAAGTACTCCGAATAAGGTCGGTTATGTAGGCAAGCCTATGCCGTCTTATTCGTTGGAACATATGTGATGATTCGAGCCAATCCGTCAAGATAAGCCCCGTTTAGCCCGAAGGCTTATCGGCTATGCTAAGTCTTGTCGAACTGCTGTAACGTGCATCACACGTGGAGGGGAGTTGATTGAGCCGAGGCTCGGTTAAACTCGCCCAGCCATGGTTAAACCATTTCCGAACCTATGTACAAAGATTCTTCGATTTCTAAATTGTCACCCAAAGCGTAATCTCGTTTCTGTTTAAGGTGCGTTCACCGAGAAGCCATCACCATAAACATCAACGAAAGCCGAAGATTGCGTTCTTTCAAAACTCAATGTCTTCTTTAGATTGTGAATGCTTAAACTACACAATTTGTTGCTCCCATGGCCAGTAGAAGCAATTTCATGCATAGGACCATGAGATTTTAACAGAACTACGAGGAACTCTTTATTCACGCTTCTTTCAACTACTACACATTTCCCTACACCTCTAGATGAGATAGATTTGAAAGCGAACCTTCCACACTAATAAAATTATTCTTACAAACCAACTCCGGGCTAAGATTCTTACTAAGATTCATGTATAGGCTAACTTATGCTCAAAAAACCAAAAGGTAGTAAAACATAAGCAAAAAAAAAAAAAAAGTAGTACCTTGCCTTCAACATTGTACCACGAAGAATTTAATCCTTTAAATAAAAAAAATTCGGAGCCGCCTTTGTGCTTTAATGGTATTGCTTCCATCGCTTTTCCCATCGTAGAGTAGTAATTCCGCATGTTGCTGGGTTATTTTCTCAGCGCCCGCGAAAAATTATTGACTTGGATTATTGCTTCCCTGGTTTCTACAGACAGAAGAAAAACAAAACAGACCGTAGACTGATTTTAACATGGTTTCCCATGCTGCTATCAGACCTACGGATTAAACATAAGGGGATAAACAGACACGCGAAATTCCAGACTCGAAAAACACAAATCAGAAACCGTGTAAACAGAACAGGACAAGAACAAAACAAAAATATTATAAGTTCTCGGTCGACCGAATGAGGTCTCTCGGTCGACCGAATAGATTTTTTTATTTTTTTATTTTTAATTTAAGAATCTGGAATTTTCAGACAGAGCAGACAACCAGAGGGACTCAAAAACGTAAAAACAGACTCTAAAACAGAAAACTTGACATGAATAAGAAAATTATTTATATATAAAATTGACCGTTGGTTCCCCGGCAACGGCGCCAAAAACTTGATGACGTGGTCAATCAGGTTATAATATACTTGACCACCATAAACCAATACTAGCAAGAGGACTAGGCCCATCGTAGTATAGCTATAGTGAATCAAGGTCGATCCCACAGGGAACCAATTGTGGATCATCTTATATACAAACAATTAATTAAACACGTCAAGGACATAGAGGCGGTCTACGACCAACATAAAACAAGAAAGGTAAAGACATGACTCGACACAACGTAATTAACCTCCCCAATTATAGTCTTTATTGTTTGGACCTAGATAATTTATATAATAAACTGAACTTATTAACTGTCAATCCGTTTGTATCTATCTTAGATTGGCTACGGGAGCCATCATCTTTAACTTGACTTAGCACCGGTTAGGTTGCTAGATCACTGTGCTACATTACGTGACTTCACCTTTTGGGTATCCATCTCATATAACTTGCACGCTTACGACACTAAGGATGCCAATATTAATCGTACACCTCGTCTAGGCAACATTCCTTTGGTTAGGCGTACTTATACTTCCTAAACGATTACTCAAGCTCTCGTCCAACTAGCAATTACCAAGTTATAGTCTCATGCTAATCTACGACGTACGTATAAGCAGGTGCATGCAATTCCCAAATATAAACCTACCTAGATATTGCTGAACGTCCGTGAAGAGCAATTCATAAGCCTACCTAAGAGTTTTATATTGGTATTTCCTTTTTACACGTTTTAATTAAACTAAGCGAGTAACGTAGCCATAGCCATACCTACTGAGATAATAAATTCTATTAAGTTAACCTAACCATAAAGACGTGGCTATTTAACGGATAAAACAAGGCTCGGTCGACCGAATAGGTGGGCTCGGCCGACCGAGTGAACTCATTCGGTCACCCGAATCAATTTCGTTCCCAGATTACATCCCTGAACATATCTCTCAAATAAGCGTCATACGAGCAGTTTAAACGATGAATTCGCACGAAGAATCATATAAACTAACATAGATACGCATTAATTAAACTAAGCAGATTCATGGATAAATACTAAGTGTATGACGTAGGTTATGGGATCCTCATAGACAAGGTATCGCCACCTTCCTAACGTCATAGCCTAGATCTACATCATCTAGCTACGATTAACTAATTCAAACGATAAAGCATAATTGGGAGGGATTAATTACTTAAAATAAAAGAAACAGAAAATAAAGGCTTACATAATTTGCAGCCCTTAAACTCTGGAAACCTTCAAATTATTCTACATTGCTACAAGATATGAAGAGTATTCTAAGAATGAATGAATTATTGAATGAATGGATTCTTTACAATTTCTCGAAGCTGCTGCTTATATAGGAGGTTTTGCCGACTTAGGGAGGTTCTAGAAGATAGACTCGATAAAACCCTAAAAGCGCCTAAACTCGAGCCTCGGTCGACCGAGTGTGATGGCTCGGTCGACCGAACCTAAAAGTTGCCTATTCTACACGTTTTTTCATCTGTCTTGCTCCCCACTGCACGCTTGCATGTTGATCCGATTAATCTTCCACTTAATGCTCCGATTTCCTTCCTTCATTATCTTGAGATCATTGATTGAACAATATTAATCCTTCCGATTTGTCGTGATCTACAAAATCAGCATTTATCGCACAATAAATCGGCTTTTAATAATGAAAACGGATAAATACCAAATATCATATTAATAATCACTTAACATTAAATAATAAATATAAACATGTGATTTAATATGAAATATATATTATTAATCTCGATTTAAGGTCAACGTTGATGACTTTTACGGGTATAATTTGACCGTCATCACTCTTCATCCTCAGTTGAGTCCCAGCAGCCTCAGCAGGCTGGGGTCACTGAAAAAACTCTTCATTTACGAATCATAGACTTGATGGCAACAACTACATGCTATGGTCAAGGTCTATGAATATGTATATCTCTGGCCAGAGCAAGATGGGATACCTATCTGGCTCCAAACCTGCCCCTGCTGAAACTGACCCCAAGTTTGAAGCATAGGATACAGAAAATAACCAAGTCATGACCATCCTCACGAGGTCAATGACAAAAGAGATCAGTGAGAACTTCATGATGTATGATACTGCAAAGGAAATCTGGGACAATGCAAGAGACCTTTACTCAAAAAAGGACAATACATCTGAGGTTTATGATCTTAAAGCTCAAATCCAAAATTGCAGGCAAGGGGATCTGTCTATAACTCAGTACTTCAACCAACTATCTAAGGCATGGCAACACCTAGATATGTTGGAAACTCACCAATGGAATGATGTACGGGATGCTACCTTGTACAGGGACATCATTGAGAAAAAGAGGGTATTCAAGTTCCTCACTGGACTGAACCCATCTCTTGATGATGTTAGAGGAAGAGTCCTTGCTACTAAACCACTCCCCAATCTCAAGTCTGTGTTTGCTGAAGTCAAACATGAGGAAAGCAGAAGAAAAGTGATGCTGCAAAGCAACCCTGCTGATCACCCTACTGAGAGCTCAACACTGATGGTTGTCGAGGAAGCTCTTTGAGGTTACTTGAGGTCTGAGAAGGCTTCTACGAGAATACAGGAAAGTTGTTCTATGACCACCGCAAAGCGCACAAATCACACAAAGGACAATTCTTTGGAAACTACATGGTAAGCCTAACTCCTCAAAATCCTCTAAACCAACCAGGGGAAATCCAGGCGATATGTCGGTGAAGAGAGAGAACAAGGACACGCTTTGAATGCTCGCTTGTTGCCTTCAAAGCCTTCCTTGCTCAAAGAAAAGGAAGGTAGTTCCATCAACGACACACAACTACTCATGCTAAAACAGTACATTCCACTCACCTCTCAAGAGTAGTGATACTTGGATTGTTGATTACAGGCATCCTCACATATGACCGGTAACAAAAGGCTTATATCTCACCTTAAACCCCATCATCGATCCACAATATTAAGATTGTTTGATGGATCTATTTCCTGTGCACAAGGTTTTGGAAATGTTAAACTTACTGATAATATCTTCTTACAGGATGTCCTGTTTGTTCCAAAATTAGATTGTAACCTTATATCTGTTAGTAGACTTACTAAGGACCTAAATTGGACAGTCTTGTTTAATGACAATCAGTGTATATTCCAGGATCTTTCTTCACAGGAAGTGATTGGGAGAGCTAAAGCCTGCTTAGGATTGTTTGTGGTCAACCCTGCTGAAGACAGAAGACCAAAGACTGAAACAACCTCAGCAGCCTGCAACCAAACCTTAGACAATATCATGCTCTGGCATTATAGACTAGGTCATCCAAGTTTTGGTTATTTAAGGTCTGCAATTCCTGAATTGTTTAAATGATGTAACCTCAGTGACCTTCAATGTGATATATGTCAGTTTGCCAAACTTACTAAATCTGTGTATACTAAAATACCTTATTTACCTTCCACACCTTTCACTTTGATTCATAGTGATGTATGGGGACCCTCAAGAGTTAAAAGTATAACAGGGAAGAGGTGGTTTGTCACCTTCATAGATGACCACACCGAATCATATGGTCATTTTTATGAAAGATAAATCCGAAGTTGGAACCATCTTCCAAGAATTCTATAACATGGTATCCACTCAATTTGACACTAAGATTAAAATCTTAAAAGCAGATAATGCCTGGAATACTATGAGTCCAACCTCAAGACCTTCCTCGAATGATAAGGGAATTGTTCACATCAAGAGTGTGTAGAGACACCTCAAAGAGAATGGGGTTCTTTGAGAGGAAAAATAGGCACTTACTTGGAGATGGCTAGATCAATCATGTTCACCACACATGTGCCAAAATTCATGTGGGGTGAAGCTATATTAATGACCACATATCTCGATCAACAGTTACCTAGTAGAGTGTTAGGTTTCAAGACTCCCATCCAAACCTGTGACAACTCATTCCTACCCTCATCTCATTGTTTGACTTGCCTCCAAAGATCTTTGGATGTCTTGTGTTTTGTCTATATTCATGCCCAACACGAAGCAAACTTGATCCCAAAGCTCATAAGTGCATCTTCCTAGGCTATGCCAAAGACAGAAAGGGTTACAAGTGTTATTCTCCCACTGAGAAAAGATTTTACAATTCTATGGATGTAAAATTCTTTGAAAAAACCCATACTACAAAGAACCCTCTTGAGACAAATCCACAGATGGCAACCTTATTGAAATTGAGCTCACTCCAATCCTCAACCAACTCCTCACACTCGACGATACTCATCACCCTCATCGCACCTCAAAGAGATTCTGAACCTCGAAGACTCATCGAACCCACTCGAACCTCAACAAACCTCTCAAGCCTCTGACCTTGCTCATTCCACTGATATTGATGACAGACCCATTGCTATCCGATAGGGAAAGAGATCATGCACTAATCACTCTATTCATACTTATATGTCTTATGATCACTTGTCACCTTCTTTTGCTATGTTTACACAGGACTTGGATTCCCACTCCATTCCTAAGAATATCAGAAGCTCTTTAACATGATAAGTGGAAGGCAAATGTCAAAAAACCGAATGATCGCTCTTCTTGACAACCATACTTGGGACCTCACCACTCTCCCACATGGAAAGAAGACAATCGACTATAAATGGTCGCTTCACTATCAAGTACAATCTTGATGGTACTATTGACAAATACAAAGCTAGGCCCAAGTTGCAAGGGGATTCACTCAAACATATGGACTTGACTACAAAGAGACCTTTGCACTGTGGCAAAGCTAAACACCTGTCGTGTCACTGATCTCACTTCTTTCATCCAACTTGATCGGCCTCTCCACCAATTGGATATCAAGAATGCTTTCCTAAATGGTGACCTTCTTGAGGAAGTCTATATGAATGTACCTCCTGGTTTTGCCAACACTCACACTCAAGGAAAGTTTGCAAACCGAGGAAATCTCTATATGGCACAAGCGGTCCCCTCGAGCCTGGTTTGGCAAACTTACTACATGTGGTTAAAAGCTGCTTTGGATATCATCAATGCAACTCAGATCACACCATGTTTATCAAAACAACCAACCAGAAAAGATCCATTCTTATTGTCTATGTGGATGATATCATCCTTACTGGTGATGACCCTGCTGAGATCCAACAATTGAAGACCCTTCTGGCAAAAGTGTTTCAAGTTAAAGATTTGGGATATCTCAAGTACTTCCTTGGCATGGAAATAGCCGAGCTTGACCAGGTATCTCGGCCTCACAGAGGAAGTATGTCTTGGACCTCTTTGAAGGAAGCGGCATGTTAGGGTGCAAACTCGCTATCTCTCCAAGTAGACCCAAGTAATTCTACGGTGCATGGTAATCTTGTCATCGAAAAGATCAATACCAGAGACTTGTAGGGAAACTCATTTACCTCTCTCATACAAGACCTGATATTGCATATGGAGTTAGCTTTGTCAGTCAATTCATGCATTGCCCTACTGAGTAACATTGGGATGTTTCTCTGTAATATTGAGATACTTAAAGTCAACTCCTGGCCAAGGCTTACATTTCACTAAGTCTACTGAGAGATCCATTAAGGTCTACAATGATGCTGACTGGGCTGGTTGCCACATAGACAGAAGATCTACCACAGGCTACTACTCATATGTATGGGGTAATCTTGTCACTTGGAGAAGCAAGAAACAGCCTACTGTATCTAGAAGTAGTGTTGAAGCTAAACTCAGGGCACTTGTTTTGGGCATTTGTGAAGCACTGTGGCTGAAAAGAGTCCTTCATCGAACTCCAAAGAACCTCCTCAAAGAACCCATCATACTCTGCTGTGACAATAATTCAGCATTATGCATGGCAGATGATCCTGTTCATCATGATAAAACAAAACATGTGGACATTGACAGACATTTTCTTAAAGAGAAGATTGATGCACATATCATTCAACTTCAGTATGTTCCCTCAGCCGACCTGAATGCTGATATTCTCACAAAGGTCATTCCACCTCTTATGTTCAGCAGACTGAGTAGCAAACTTGGCTGTATAAACATATACAACCCAGTTTGAGGGGGGGTGTGAAAATATTACATGAAATCAAAGGAGAAGATCAAGGAAACATGAAATCATTTGTTGGATTTCTTGGATTTCATGTTTCCTTGATCTTCTCCTTTGGGTCATCTTCCCAATAAACATATACAACCCAGTTTGATGATTTCTTGGATTCTAGCGGTGCTCCTCCCATTTGTTGGGAAGATGACCTTTGTTTGTTGAAGAACTCCCGATATGGTGGATGATCTTCTGTTGTGGTTGAAGAACTTGAAGGCGTGTTTATTGCTTCTTAAATCTTCTCTTTGTTGAAGAACTCCGAATTTTGCGGATGATCTTTGAATGTTATTGGAGATGACTTGGAGACTTCTTTGTTACTCCTTCAATCTTCTCTGTGGTGGTTGAATGAGGGCTTGTGCTTTTTCCCCATCTTCTTCACCAATTGTTATTGTTATGTTGATGTTGTTGAACTCCCGTACATGGCGGAAGAACTTTGACATTAGTGAAGATTTGAAGGAATATTTTGTATTACCTTCGATCTCCTAGTTGAAGAACTTCGACTTTGCGGAAGATCCTTATGTTGAAGACGATCTTTCATGGTTCTTTGAAGCTTTTGATGTTCTTCATCTTCTTGAAGAACTTTTGGACTTCCCGAAAGATCTTCGCTTGTTGAAGACTGTCTTTCTTGGCGCTTTTCCGGAAGATCTTCACTTTCTTGAAAGATCTTCATTGCTTTTTGGTGTTGTTGTAGAGCTCTTGGCATCGTTCTTTTTCCACCAAATTCCTTGTTGCTTTTCACCAACTTTTCTTGATCTTCTTCTCTTGATGATCTTCTGATATTCCTTGATGATCTTCTGATGATTTGAAAATGACCAAGTCCCTCCTATTTATAGGTGTGGAGTATCCAAATGATAAGCAAGTAATGATTATCTCTTATTTATTTGATTTAAAAAGATAATCATTTTAAGCTTTTATCCTTTTAATTTCTTATTTATCTTATACATTTTAATTGAAAAGATAATAAGAAATTCAATTTACTATTATCTCTTTTATTTTATTTAAAGATATAATAATACTTTAATTATCTTTTATATTTATTTTCTTAAAAGATAATTAATAATTAACTTTTAATATTATCCCCATAATTTAATTTTTGGAATAATATTTATTTCAATTATCCTTTACTTTTCAATTTTAAGGATAATAAGAAATATATTTGATAATATCTCACATAATTTTAATATGAGAAAATATGAAGTAATTTGATTTCTGAGACAAATGTGACAGGTAACATTTTTAATGTGTTACGAATATTTGTATGTCTACAAATACCCACCTCGTATTTTTTCCAAGTTGCACGAAGAAGGACTGTAAAATATTACCTTTCTCGTCTCTAATTAAACCACCAATAGACGTTGACTTTCCATTAAAAGTTGTGTCAATGTTAAGTTTAACTACATCATCACCAAGTGTGCTTCAACCTCTCGGATAAGGCTGCCCAGTTTTATGTTGTGCAGTGATCCAACATCGCATGATGGTACTCTTTGGCTCCAGATTTAGCCAAATGGATTAAAACAAGTGTTGTGTCACATGTTCTTTAAAAAATAAATGGGCATCTATTTTTTCAAATACGCCATAAAACACTGATGATAAGAAAGCACAGCTGACTTGCCTTCATTCTTCAACAAAACGTCTAGAAAATCAACCATCAATATCCCCCGGAGATGCGACCAAAATGTCCCCTATGGGATACGTTTCCACACGGTTGCAAGCCTGCAACCATATTACATTCAAACAACACAAGACAAGTATTTTCATTCACGACACTGCAAACCTTGCATGCTTCGTTGCTTATACCGCATTTCGCAAGAGTTGTTGCGATATAAATAAAGCATTATTTGTCATCTTCAAAACAAAGTGAGTGATCTGCAGTTTCACTTTTAAGTGCCATAGACCAGTTCCAAAAAGTTTAGTAGAGTTGGAGCTAGTAGCGCATGTTAGGTAATTGCTTTTATTGATAAATGACAAATTTTATTATCATCTCATTATTTGCTTTATGCATTTAAATTATATTACTAAAAACCATAAGTCGTGTCATATGTAATCATAAAACTTTGTATGCGTCGCACAGAGGATTTAGCTTATGGTGATATGCTTAACATATTTAGTCTGCGGTGAACTTAATCAAAGTAAGATATTTATTGATTAAACCACCATTAATAGGCCCAAAACACTTTATGATGCTACCGTCTTATCCAGACCGTCGATATTGGTTATCTAAGTGGGCATGCATATATAATATATGACTTAGTCATATAGGACTAAGACTGATTTAATCCATATTTCCCATATAATTTCGTGATTGGTAAATCTTATTAAATCACAAGATGATCATGTATGGAGTAATTTTAATCCTGAAGTGATTATAGACTCCTGCTAATTTCATGATAGGGTTTGATGTGTTTTGTGAATATTGCTAAGTGGCGTGATCCGAATCACTTTCACGTTGGCACTATTCGGGAATGAGTAGCTGAGAACGTATTTCACAAATACAATATTCATTCCACCACGGGGAGAGTAGAAAGATGACCCCTTCATTGGTTAATCATCGAAACTAATCAATCTCGGGAGTTTATATTGTCTATAAACTAATTGATCACTGGTGGTTTAATGGTAAATAAGAATAAAATGTAATAAGAAGGTTTACGGAATTTTCATACTCCATTTACGGATTATCTATGGAGTGTAGTCTACGTGGGATGATTATATCAGTGAACGCATACTAATTCTGAGAATAATAACTACATATAATCGTTATAGTTTAATTTTAAATTTATGCTGGCGTAATTCCAGTTTGTTAGATGATTATTTTATTCATTTCATTGGAGCTACCGGTTAAGGGTCCATAGTCTCCGGATTGGGTTGCAACACATGAGTAAATTTTGATACTTCGAGACTTCAATAAATATTAAATAGTTGTTTTATATTTAATACTAGGAAGAAAAGCATTCGTGCTCTGCACTATTCGTGCTCCGGTTTATTTTTATAATCACCGAAATACGAAAATCAAAAGTGAATCAGTAAATGTAATAATCATAGATGACTGAAATAATAAACCCGAGTAAACTATAAAAAGGTATACGATACGTGTCCGACAACCAACACGACATGATACGCTCTGATACATTACGATGGCATGTCCGGCACGTGTCGGTTGATGAAATGAATATCCGACACCTCCCGACATCGTATGGATACTTTTCGACACTACTGACCAATTTTTTTTTTTTCAATTTCTACTTAAATCTATTTTAACCGAAAAAATGAAGCTATCTTCGACATTATTTGCAACAACACGTGTTCTACCAAAAACACGACACGCTCCGATACACCCCGACGCCATATCCAATAGGTGTCGGTTGATGAAATGAATATTAATTAAAATCTAACACACTGTCAACACTCCACGAAACAAAATCGACACCTTTCGACACTACTTAACCCTTTTTTTTTATTCTCAGATCTAGGCTAATTTTAACGGCCGTAAAATACACAATTCGAATTTCCATAGAAATTAAATCAAGAATACATTATAGCCAGTTTAACAATATTAATTTGTAGCCGAACTAATTTTTTTTCCAGGATATTTATAATATTTTATATAAAAGATATGTTTTTTTACGAAAAAAAATTCTTTTCTAGAAATTTAATATTTCATGTAATCGTCAAATCCAATTTTTTTTTGGCATGATATAAAGATCGTATAAGCAATACGTATGCCGGCTTTATATCTTGAAAAATAAATATATCGTCGTGTACAAATGATATGTTTTTTTTATGAAATGAATTTATTTTAAGAAATTTATAATATTTCATTTAAACGTCAAACACAATTTTTTTGGCATGATATAAAGATCGTGTCGGCAACAAGTCGTGGCCTTATATTTTGAAAATAGCCATACATTTGCTACATATATTCGCATATTAAAAGGTGATACAATTGAGTCCTCCAAAATGGAACAATTTAACTCAAAACCTTCTTCTCAAAAAAATAAAAAAAATTCTGGACTGGGCCGATGAACAGTTATAAAAATAAAAATTGGAATGGGCCGATGAACAGTTAAAAAAAATTGGACTAGGCCTTTTTGAACAGTAAAAAAAAAGGAACTGTACTGGACCGATAAACAGTAAAAAAAAATGACCAATGAAAAAAATACACTTGTCAATGAGGGGCAAACCATTGTTTTCTTATTAAGTAGTATGGATATGGACTAGTAAAATTGAATCCCGTGCAAAGCACGGCGTGCTCATGCTAGCCGTGTAAATTTATCGAGTATTTTAATAATCATAGAGGACTGAAATAATAACATAAAAGGTATACGATACGTGTCCGACAACTAACACGACATGATACGCTCTGATACATTACGATGGCATGTCCAGTCCGACACGTGTCGGTTGATGAATTGAATATCCGACACATCTTCGACATCTCCCGACATCGTATGGATACTTTTCGACACTACTGAACAATTTTTTTTCAATTTCTACTTAAATCTATTTTAACCGAAAAAATGAAGTTATCTTCGACATTATTTGCAACAACACGTGTTCTACCAAACACACGACACGACACGCTTCGATACACCTCGACGCCATATCCAACAATTGTCGGTTGATGAAATGAATATTAATTAAAATCTAACACACTGTCAACACTCCACGACACAAATCGACACCTTTCGACACTACTGAACCATTGACCAAAGAAAAAAAACCGACACACACAATATATAGAAGTAAAAAAACGAAGACGGAAAAAAATAATAAATACGTAGCACCCTAAAAAAGGCATAGACACACAATGTAAAATATATATATGCAAAAAAGGAAAAGAACACACACACAGACAAACTATAGTATATAGTATATTGAAATATCACGTGGTCGTATCGTATTAGGATAAGAGCCAAAAAAAAAAGAGAAGAGATCTAGATGGAAAGCAAAATAATATGTAATTAAATTGGAACCGGATACATCTTAAGCACAACACACATAATAAGATTAAGGCTAAAATGTAGATTAAAAAAAAATTGAAAAAAAAAAATCCGATGAACAGTAAAAAGGTTGGGCCGATGAACAGTGAAAAAGAGATGAACAGTAAAAAAAAAAAATAGGTGGCCTTCTGGGCCGATGAACAGTGAAAACGGAGGAACCAATAAAAAAAAAACAAGTGTCACCAAGGGGTGAACACTTGCCTTCTTATTAAGTAGAGAGATATGGAAATATATGTAAATATATATTTTATTGGTTAAATAATAAAATAATATAATAAGAAAATTGTTTCCGTATTCGAATTGATTTTTTTTTTATTTATTTAAGGAAAATAAATTAAGTTTGGGAAAACTCTTTATCCTATCCAGAGGAATTGGCCTTGTGTTTATATAATAAATAGAAAGTTCTTCCGGTGTCTTCGGGTTATAACTTGTTGCGCCCCACCACTGAGGATACGAATTTGAGTGATCTTTGGAGAAAAATATGGTCTCTAAAAAGCCCAACTAGGGATAGCAATATGGTGTGGAATATGTGTATGGAGCTCTTCCCGTCATTCTCATGTTATATTCTAGACAGGTCATTGATGATCCACTGTGCAACATTTATGAGGAAACTGACGAATCAATGCTTCACGCACTATGCGATTGCAATTGGGAGAGGGAGGTTTGGGATCACCGTGTGCCTGTTGATGATAAAAGAGCCTTTTTTGGTGTTGCGAATGTGGTGGATTGGGTGCGACTAAATATGACGGCCAATAGAGGGAAAACTCATGGGACGACGAGATGGATCTATACATCGAGAGAAGCCTTGTATAAAATATGGATGTGGCGAAATCGCTTATGCCATGGACACGATAGGCATAGACCCCCGGCGTATATTTTCATTTCTAGCATAGTTGAACGAGCAAAGAACTTAGACTTGCTTGGAGTATAGAATAAAAGTTTATCTTATTTTATAACGCATATGTAACCTGATTTTTGCCAATTGATGGCTTGTTAATAAAGTGATCTCTTTGAGTTAAAAAGGAAAAAAGAAAGTTCTTCGACACCCAATTCATTCATCATTTGCGGCACTTATAACAAGAGATTAAAAAGAATGGTTTTTTGTCTTAGCCATTGGGTAGAAAAAACTAGGGTTTTTTTTGAAGCATATTCGAGTAGATGAGTGCTAGATCAACGTCCATCAGTTATTGCTTGGTGATATTCGGTGGCTGCACGACTGCATCAGCAGCAGCGCCGAGTCACTACTGTCTGATCCGTTCGAAAGAAGACACGTCCGAATGGTTGAACAAATTTATTTTTTAAATAAGATTAAGGAAGATAATTTAAATATAATTTTCTATTTAATAAATAGAATCTTTATTGCATAAGAAAATTGTTTTCTTCCTTTCAACTCTAAACAACCATTGGGGCGCCTATTGTCTCTATAAAATAAGAGAAGAATTGCTCTTCTCCCATACTACAATTGCATGAGCAAAATAGTTTTCTCCCAAAAAAATAGAGAGGTTGCACCAATAGGTGTGAGAAAACGAGAAAATGCAGACTAGCAACCGCACTTTTCGAGCGACTATCCGATGCATATTCTGGGAAGTCGTTAATTTGGATCATCGTTAGAAGTCGGACACTTGGACGAATATTGCTAAAGACAATCAACCGGAGTTAAAGCTTTGATCTTTAAGATCATCCAGAAACTACTGTAACTTGTTCGTTTTCTATTGTATTTACCAAGTAGATCACCACTCAAGGGGAAAAATATCCATTGCGTAACCGCGTTGATTTCCTTACATATATTACGACATCTCACAAACTTAGAATACATAAATATTATAATACAACACCACTTCTTCACTAACTACTCTGAGTTTTATTATATAACCATCTCGTCATGGTGAAACCCGAACATCACACGCAACTCAGTGAATGTCACATTGTAGGTGTAAACCCACTGATATCGGGAGAAACCCATAGGACAGGAAGACGTGAAGTGAAAACACTTATACGGGCTGCTGGAATTGTCTTCGCCAAATGAGGGGGGTTGGTCTCAACGTAAGTAGTACGAGGGACTCAAACAATAATCACCTTCATGTGATACCTTGGGGTACTCCTCAGATCGTAAGGATCCATATGCTAAGTGTTAATATAAGCATTGAGCTATGAAACACATTAAAAAATTATAGAATCAGAGAGAACTCTATTATTATTGTGATCATGATAAAGTTACAAGCTGTATTAGACTTTTGAGAGAATAGAGAGGGAAAAAGTGTGTGTTTACAAGAATGAAAATATATAGATGAAAATGAAGCGATGGGCTTGATTTAAGTTTGCTGAAACGAAAGGAGATGTTAGGAACTGTTGGAACCGCACGAGAGTTGCTAGACAAAAATAAAACAACTTTTTAATTTATACCCACCACATCCCTGGTGCAACCCCACCGCCCGAGGAAGTTCTTCCCTAATGACTCTATTTGAGGAGTAAAACATGTGGATGAATCTGGAACATACAGTTTCAATCTGTGTTCAAACTGCATGGTCCAGAATAATCAACACAGTACAACTTCTCGAATGAAGTGACTAAGGAAGAACTTCCCACCGCAAGGCCGGTAGTTTCAAGGTAGCATGACCCAGTTGATTCATTCCAAAAGCATTCCTGATGTATTTAATGCAATATCTGGTGCATGTGTTGAGATACAATAATTTTATGATGTCACTCAGGTCCGAATATGAATTTAATGCAATATCTGATGCATGTATTGTTGAGATACAATAATTTTATGACGTCACTCGAATCCGAACATGAAATTGCTCTTAAAATCGGACTTGGGTATTAGATCTATAATTTTCTGTTCTTTTGAATATAGATTCTGTAGGGAGGAGAAGGAATGCTATTATGCTACTTCATTTGAAAATTAGAAGACTCGACAAATAAGCAGAGACTCAAAAAGACTACCAATGGTGGATGAAATTCCTCCGGAGCCTCCGCCGGAAAACGAAGCCCTCCGCCTGAAAGAACTCGCCGAGGAGAAATACACAGCCGGGAACCTCAAATCAGGCTTAAAGTACGCCAAGCGAGCTGAACGACTTTGCCCGTCTCTAGACGGCATCTCTGAAATGATCACCGCCTTCAAAGTGCTCCGCTCCGCCACCCAACCAGTTTTCCCTACTTCTTCATCGGACGACGTCTCTAGCAATCCACCTCCGCCAGACTACTACGAGATTCTCCAGGTAGAACGCTTTGCTCACATAAATATTATCAAGAAACAGTACAAGAAGTTGGCGTTAGTTTTGCATCCAGATAAAAACACGTTTGTTGCTTCTGAGGAGGCGTTCAAGCATGTCAGTGAAGCGTTTAGGGTTTTGTCTGATAAAATTAGGCGGAAAGAGTATGATATGAAGGTTAGAATCGCTATGCAGGATGAGGTTGCAATGGGGTTAGATGAGATGAGGGATGTGGAGACGTTTTGGACTTTGTGTTCGACCTGTAGGTTGTTGCACAAGTTTGATAAAAAGTATTTGGGGCATAATTTGATGTGCCCTAGTTGTAGAAAGAGTTTTAAGGCTTTTGAGGTTGATGAGGAGAAGGCTACTGAAGAGGCAAATCAGAGGGCAGAGGAGCAAGAGACTGTGGGAGTGAGGGTTAGTGAGAGAATTCGAGCGAGGAGAAGGGTGGAGAAGGATTTAGGGGCTAGAAATGAGAAAGAGGGATCAAGGTTTAGTGATGTGAAGGAGCTTAGCAGCGATGGCGTAGAGGTGATTGACAGTACAAGAGTAAAGAGGGCCAAGGTTGGAGATGATGATGAGATGATAACATTGGCACAATTGTGGAAATTGGCCAAGAAGAAGGGGGGTGCCGAAAAAATGAAGTTGTTGGGAAAAGAAAAGGGAATAGAAAACGATATGCTACATGAGATGAAGAAGGGGAATGAAACTGGGCGACTGGAAATAGAGAATAGAGAGAAAGATGAGTTGCTTGTTGATATTGAGAATGGGAAAGAAGATGAGTTTCTTGTTGAAATGGTGAAGGAACATGAGAAGGAAAAGGATACAGAACGGGACAAGGATAAGCTAGGTGAGAATGAGGAGATAAGCAATGGGAAGGTAAAGGAGAAGATTGTATATAGGAGGGCTTCTAAAAGTAAAAGAATTTCAGAAATCGGAAAGAGGAAAATATCTAGGCAACATGATTTGGAGGTCAAAGTAGTAGAAGAGCCAAGTTTCTATGACTTTGACAAGGATAGGCAAGAGAGAAGCTTTAAAAAAGGCCAAGTATGGGCTGCTTATGAAAATAATGAAGGAATGCCTAGGAATTATGCCCTGGTTGAAGAAATCGTGTCGGTGAATCCATTTGAGTTGAGATTGAGCTGGTTAGATTATCAGAGTAACGACAATGAGCAATATGTTGATTGGGAGAAAAAGGGATTTCGTATTCCTTGTGGCAAATTTAAGGTTTCGGATGAGGCTTCAGTCAAGTCCTTGAAATTGTTTTCACACGTGGCAGATTCCGAAAGAATAGCAAGAGAGTTATATTGGATCTATCCCAAAAAGGGTTCTGTTTGGGCTCTGTATAACAGAAATATGCTGGATTCTGAAGAGAGATCTAGCTATAGCATTGTTGTTCTTTTAACAACTTATAGCGATAAATATGGCATGAGTGTGGCGTACCTTGTGAAGGTTGATGGATTCAGATCAGTTTTCAAGAGGAGGGAGGTCGGTGCTGGTGCCCCGTTATGGCTGCCTAAAGACGATTTTAGGCTTTTTTCTCATCAGATTCCTGCAAGAAAGCTTTCTAGTGAAGAGGCCACTGGTCTTACTGGTGACTGTTGGGAGCTTGATCCTTCTGCTCTTCCTTCTGAGCCATTTTCATTCGGTTTAGGAAGCTAATAAATTAATAATACATACCTTCTTTGCAGTCCATTTACAAAAGTGCAATTTCAAAATTAACCGCTAATTCATTTGTCATTTTCTTGGATGCTGTATGATGCTTGAGAATCATATAATCCAGCCATTAAGGAAATCAGGTTTATCTGACAAAAATTCTAGTGTTAACTGTGGATGATTCTTCACATTTGCAATAGGATATACATTTTAAAGTTAGTCCATTCTTTTATTTTATTTTTCCCCCCTTAATTCCTTTGTATGCTGATTGTGTACAACTGAATTTTTGTTATAAAGAACAGAATGTTGCTGCTGTTTTGTTTTGATCTAAATGAAGTTCGTTCACCAGAAACAGAATGTCGTGCCTTCTTGTTTGTAAAAGCTGAAGAGATGTATTGGGTTTTACATTGATATTCAATTGGAGATAATTTCAGTATGGCTGGATATGGTTGTCCTTTTAAAAGGAACATAAGTTATGTAGATCATAGGGTTATTGTGTTTAAGTATGATTTGTTTTCGGGTTTGAGAATGGCCACAAGCTACAGATTCACTACTGGAAGTCATGGAAATCATAATTTGGATTTTCGGCAAACTAAAGATGACGAAAATCTCCTTGTTTTAAGTCTATTTGTTCATTTGCTTTGGTAAATGTTGTTGTAAATGTTTGATTTTAGGAGCATATTTTGCAATTGACAGAAAGTTTTCTGCAAGCAATGAATCTGCTGTTCTGCCATTGATGGCTGTACTGTACTTAAAAAGTATTGTGTAAACTTATCGTGTCGTGTGCAGTTTACTATTTCTAATAAGCAGTTGATGGCATATGATAGGGACTAGATTGATGTTCTCTGTTTGATATATGAAGAATGTTGTAGAGTTCCACTCAAAAAAAAAAAAAAAAAAAAAAAAAAAGAAGAATGTTGTAGAGGAAAGTTTTTGAGACAGGGGAAGAAAAAAGGTATCTTATTACTACCTAAGTAATACATCAAGCCCAAAATGAGCCTATGAGTGATTCATTAGGTTTCTATATTTAGGCCTGAGAGACGTAGGGTCCTTAGCCCGCACAACCCCACTTTCTTTTTAAACGGGCGGATTAAGACTACCAAAATTGAAGTGCCCATAATGAGCCTATGGTTTTTAGGTTTTTATTTAGGCTGGCATTTAAAATCAAACCATTTTTTTTTTATTATTATGGTTTTTAAATTTACAAACCAAAATGCGAACAATGCTCTGCAATATTTAAAATCCAATTTTATCCAATATGGTCAAATTTGGATTGGCGTGGTTCGCCATTTTTTCCGGTTTTTTGTCTACTCTATTCTTTCCATGTATATCTATATCTATCTATATATAATATATAGAGGAGTCAATTTAACCCAATTACCCGTTTTGACCCACTCCAAACCCGTTAAATATGTCTTATAATTAAGTTATTTTGAAAATTATGCCATATAATGATTCCTATAATTAAATGATTTTGAATATTATGTCATTGACATCCCAACAATTATGTCTTGCCATTAACATTATGACTCCTTGCTTAATAAACAGTTAGGAAAAAATGTATAATTCAAATAATGCGAAATATGTTTTCATTAAAGTATAATATTTAAAAAATGTATAATTCAGTTGGTTTATTTATTTTTAAAGTTTCTTTGTTTTATCTATTATATTATTATCATTGTGATTCCTCACTTAATACGCAGTTATGAAAAAAAAATTAAGTTACTGATAAACCACAATAATCATGTCCAAAAAATCATTCATCCTAATTGATACCAAATGTTCTTAATTTACAATTTGCCAATTAATGCAGAATATTAATACATTAAATTATTCCATTTAAATTAAGTTACTGATAAACAATCATTTCCTACATACTAGCTATCCCAATTAATACAAAACGTTCTTAAATTACAATTTTGCCAATTAATGCAGAATATTATGACATTAAATTACATTTTGAAAAATATCTAAACTCAAATATGACATTTAAAACGAAATATGTAGACATTAAATACATCACTATGAATTAAGAAAAAATATTCTCATATTAAATACCTCCTTATAAATTAACCATCCCAGAATAACCTCAAATATTCTTAAATTTATTGTACTTAATGCGAAATATCACATTAAGTTATAATATTTAAAAAATGATAAATTTTCCAATCAATACAGAATATTAAAACCTTAAAATACATTTGGATAAATATATAAACACAAATGCGTCAATTAATACGTAGTATTCAGAGATAAATACATCTCTTATAAATTAGACATCCCAGAATAATGTCAAATATTCTGAATTTATGTCACTTAATGGAAATATTTTTTAATTAAAGTATACTATTTAAAAATAAGAAATTCAATCTTACCAATTAATGCAAAATATTTTAAAATTAAATAATATTTTACAAATGAAAAATATAGATTTTTGCTGAGAAGGACATATTTATTCAATTATCCGGCTCCAAGGACACTAGTTATTAATTAGGACAAATCACATGGAAACTTACCAATATACCCTTTATTAATATATAAGTATTTTTTGAAAAAAAAAAAAAAAAAGCAACGCATTGACTGAAAACAGAGCATTGATTGAAAACATAGCCGGATTTTCTGCTGATTTCATGAAGTTGGCGGTTATGATCGGATCACAAAAATGATCCCCCTGATTTTAGCATCTACGGTTATAGCATTATCTCCCCCTGCTTTTCCTTTTTTTTTTCCTTCCGAAAACTATCAATTGAGTATTGCGGCATCAACTTCTAAACAATTTCGTTTATTGTGGCAATCATTTTCTGTGTATGCTCGACTGTTGTCAGGTATTTATTCGTAATTGCTTCGTTGTTATTTAATCATGATAATGTGCAGGCGATTTGCTGTTGTGGAACCAAATACTTCCTTTCTCAAACGATTTGTGTTTTGCTAAAACCAAAATGAAACTGTGTCAGTACGTTTTATGCCTCCATCTGGATAACTTTCTTTTGTAATTCGAAGTGTTTAGCAATTTGTCTCCACCGTTTACGTTTGTAATTGGTCCCTGGCAATTTGAGTGTCTTTATGGATTTGTTGGTATGTAATTGATCTGCTGGTATGTAATTTGACTGTCTTTACGATTTCAATGGATTTGCTGGTATGTAAATTTACGGTCTTTATTTTTCATTTCATGTGAATGTGCCAGGCTCTGTTACGGGCAAAATGTTGATTCTCATGTGCACATTTAATCGAGAAACGTGTGTCCTTCCGGTAACTTATCAAGCTACCCTCAAGTCTATACATGCCAAGGTTTCTAACCGTTGGACGGAACTTAAATATTTGTGTATCAATTTACGATTTCGGGTCCCGGGTATCCAAAGTGTTTGCTTAGGTGTGATGACGATGTGGTTTCTTTGCTTTCATTAGCTGATTCATACGAGATTAAACGTGTAGATGTTGAGGTCACCGGAGATGGTGTTATTGGCTCTTCTTCCACTTACACCGATGGGTATGCACTCTTAGGTCGACAAGTCGAGATTGACAATGATGAGTCTACGCTAATGTGTTTACCCACGTCAAAACGACACACGTCGTATGAATTTAGGTTGGGATAAATTGATAGTAAAGGAAGGACAACGTTTTGTTGGCGGTGCTATTGAGTTTAGGGACGCATTGCAAAAATTGTCAGTCTACACTGGATTTCATTACGTATACACTAAAAACGACAAGAATAGAGTTACAGCTGAATGTGTTATGAAGGATGAAAGAAAATGCGGTTGGATGGTTCATGCTGTGAAGGATAGGTCGGATGATTCTTTTGAATTGAAGAAACTTTGTAATGTACACACGTGTGGGACAAATTCTCGTTATTTTGGTATTTCACGTTTGAATTCTCCAATGGTTGAGAAGTTGATACGCGATCATGTTCGTGATAAGCCGAATACGTCGCCAACCGATGTCAAAAAATTCGTATTGTCACACTTTAGAATTGAAGTTTCATATGATGTTGCGTGGGCTGCTGTGAAATTAGCTAGGCAATCCTTATACGGCGACCTTCAACAGTCTTTCAATCGATTGCCTGCTTACTGGAAGGCTGTTTATCAAACGAACCCCGGCTCCGTTGTACTTTTGGATGTTGATGAGAACTCCCGTCGTTTTGTACGGATTTTTGTTGCCTTCGATGCTTGCATTAAGGGGTTTAATTTTTGTCGACCTATGCTATTTGTGGATGGAGCCCATTTAAAGGGTGATATGAATGGTCAATTGCTATCGGCTACCGGAAAAGACGGTGACAACGGTACGTTATAGTTTTTTTTTTTTTTTTGGGACCAAGACTTATATTTTCGACCTTGTTCTATTGGTACTCTATCGTTGCATAGTTAATTTGTTGTACTTCACGTGTTCTAGAGGCATTAAATTACAATGAACAGTATGCGTTAATATGCACCATTTATTTTACAAAAATTGTTCACATTTTAAATTAGTACGTGTAGGTTTATTTCCGTTGTGCTACGCTGTTGTTGACTCCGAGTCCGAAGAAAATTGGAGGTGGTTTCTACTTCAAGTGAAGAATCTGCTTACACCTGCACGTAGGATTACCTTCTTAACTGACAGGAACCCTGGTTTGTTGGGGGCATTGCCTTCTATTTTTCCAGATGCATATCATTCGTACTGCCTTTATCATTTAAAGTTAAACCTGAAGAATTGTTTTAGTGGTACCAAAGGGGCCGATAAAGCTTTGCGGGGCCGTATGGTAAAATTGCTACTTAAATGTGCTTACGCTTCAACCGTACAAGAATATCACAATCACATGGATAAATTGAAACGTGAAGGAGGGAAAGAGGCATACCTTTTTAAGAACTTAAACCCCGAGAACTGGGCAAATGCTTATTTTCCAGGATGTCGTTATGGCCACACAGCCTCAAGTGCTGCCGAGTCCTTCAATTCGTGGGTGTTCAAGGAAAGGCACTTGCCTATTTTAAATATGATTGATGGAATTCGTTTAAAAATTATGAAGCGACTTTCCCGTGAGTGTGATAGTACTCTGTTTTTTATGGTTTTATCATACAAGTTCATTAATTTGAATAAGTTTGTTAGTAAATCATGTCTTGTGTTGAGCGAGATAGGCGCGAGCAAAATGTGGCCAATGGACATCCACTATATGCCCCAAAGTTGACGCTTAAGTCAGATGAGATAATGGACTCGGGCGAGATCTACAGTTGTTCGATCAACCCAATACCGGTATGAAGTTCTATCATTTCCGGCAGCGTCCGTTAATTTGGAGTTTTGTGCTTGCTCATGCGCCGAGTGGCAACGTACTGCTAACCCCTGCATTCATGGTATGGCTGTTATTAGAAGTATTGGGCTCAATCTACACGAGTATGTTGATATATATTACTTAAAGTAGTCATACGTTGATGCCTACAAATATGCAATTTTCCCCGTACCGCCTTCGTATAGTCAGTGGGACAGTTCTTTGGGGGATACAATGGTTGCTCCAACCTCAAAGCGACAGCCCGGAAGACCACGGAAAAAGCGTATTAGATCCAGGGGTGAGTCGGCGACATCGAACAAACGAAGTCGGTAAGAATGTATTGGAAAGAACAGCACTGAAACCATATGCACCAACCGTTGACGTTTAGTCCCATTTCTTGTAATTTTTGTTCAAGTAAGTCGTAGCATTGTACCGTCAATAATATTCTACTTTTTCCCATTGTACGAATGGTACTCTTGTCTGGATTTGTTGTTTCCTTGAATTAGAATCCAATGAATAATTAGTTGTATTTCCTTCTCCAGTAATATATGTTACGATTGATCATTCATTTTATGTCTGACAAGATGAAAAGTTGTTACAAACTAACGTTTAGTAGTAGTTCTAATAGTAAGCAGACGTTCACATGGAAGTCGTAACCGGAACAATAATAATCCATGTAACTTCATTCATACGAAGTAACTTTCATATAAATCAAGTAACATTCGTGTGTTGAAGGAGATGGAGCATTGAGCAGATGAAGTAATACTCGACCAATGGTACATATCAAGTAACATTTTCCCCTGTGATTGAAGAAAGTAACATTCATGCGACGAGGCTGATTAAGTGCGAGGCAGGATGCATGAAGCACATGAAGTAACATTCAGGTACAACTTAGAACTCCAAAACCTCCAACATACAGATCAAGTAACATTCATGATTGAATGGGGTTAGCATGAAGCAGATGAATGAACCAGATGAATGAAGCAACATTCATGAAGCGTAGTAATTCACAAATAGATTACATGTAGATAAACTGCACTCAAATAATTTAAATCACCAGTACATGTCCTTCACGGACACATTAATACATATTATTTTTGTGAAAGATGCAGTCGGTTATATGTTCCAACAAGACATTGTCCCACAAATGAAAACTTAAATAAAACATTCTACCACAACCAAAAGGATAAAATAAAATAAAATGTAGTTCTGATGTTTATTTTTCCACGCCCAACAATGAACGTCGATGCCATAATTAAAGTAATCTTAAACAATCCTGCCTGTCGCTCCACCTTTACTCTAGTGGCACTTCGTGAACATGATTCATCACAATAGAGTTAACTATCATTGCTTTGATCTTCTGCAGCCCCACATCTGTTAGCTTCTGTGGAATGTCCAGCCCCTGTGTTATCTTCTGCATGTAGTACATCACGTAAAGTGCGCAGTCCGACCTACAAACACCAAAGTTGTGTTAAAAAAATTAACTGCAATTCTAAGAATTCTTAATTCACGGTGTGGAGTAACTTTTCTATATTGTACACTTACGATTCATGATCTTGCAATGGAATTTTGTTGACCTTCTCCACAAAACGTGACAGTCTCGAGTTCTTTTTGACATTTCCAATCTCTTTAACATGTAGACATTGCCATATATAATCAACCTGAATGACCAATACATGTCGTGAACTCAATTACCCCTACGTCGATGAAATACCATATACCGAATGTTACTTTTAATTTGAAGGAAACTTACTACTTTTTGGCAATTCCCAAGAAAGGGGTCTGAATCAGATCTTCTTAAGGACAACGAGTGATATATTTTCCAAACGTCAATCGCTTTCTTTGTACATTAGTAGCACCCAAAGATATGGTAGTTTTCTTTTCACTGGCGACACAATGGAAAGAAAACTCTTTGTCCCTGTTTAATTCGAAAGCAACGACTTCATTGCATGACTTCGTTTTTGTAGTTCTTCTCATCCGTGTGTTTGCTTAATGTTGCTCAGTATACGGGTGTACAAAATAATCAAAGAACCATTTTCATCGCCGGTGTATATGTCAACAACACATTTGTATCCCTAAATAGTTTTAAGAGTATGCACTACGATGACGCCGGGAATATGTGGTCGTTAGGGTCCATCATGCCGGATTCCTTCAATGTAATGAAGAATGCATCTACCACCCAGAACACACTTTTAACATATACTTACTTAATTTAATTGCAAGGACTTATAATAGTAACGATTCTTACGCTTTCATCAATGAAACTTCCACGTAAAATCTGATCGCTGATTCCACAATCACGAACGGGCAATCTCTTGCATCTCTGACCACACCAAATTTCAGTATGTACGGAAAATACACCCTACCGATCATGGCGATTCTTTTATAGAAATACTTTATACGAAAATAAAACTACTTACATTCTTCCATGGCTTGCATTTAGTGTTCTCAATCTTGTGAAAGCTTCCTCCGTAAGATGCTTACCACATTTGTAAGCTTCCTTCTTCTCCTTCATTATAATTTGTTGTACGTATGCGTCTTTTCCTACCGCAATGACGTACTCGTCAACATTCACTACTTCGGTCTTCTGTTTCTTTTTTTGTTCCTCATAATGGAACTCTTCCATCTTCTTCTCCCTTCTTGTTCTTGCTTCATCTTTTACCCTCCTAGGAATGGAGAATTGACCGACCGTTGAATGTTGTTGCTGGACAGGGTTGCTGTATTGTTGTGTTACTTGATGAACATGATCAAGTAAATTTGAGTCCTTCAAATCTTCCATTTCTTGTTCTAATTCTTTCATTCTGTTTTCATTTCTCTTTATCACCTCTTCTTGCCGTTCAATAGTTGACAAGGCCCTCCCAAGCTCATCACGCAGTGTTTTTTTCTCACCGGAACTGTCTTTAATTTCCTTTTCTAACGCCACTTTCTCTGCTGTCATGCAGTCCACGGCCATCTTCAACACCTTCTGTTCTGCCTCCAGTGCATTACACTTATCCATCATCACAAGTCCCTCCATCTTCAATTTCTCAGACGTTATGGCAAGAATCTGGTTGTCGTTTACTAGTTCGTTGACCGTTTTCTTCAACTGTACAACCTCAGAATTGTTTATCAATGATGCCTCATGTTTATTTGATATCAAAATGTCATCATATTCAATGCCGAATCCGAAGCTAAGAAAATAATTACATTGTGCTGTGTAAAATAATCATATTTACTATAAGTACGATTTTTGTACCTTTTCCAACAGTTGTATAGTACTTTTAGCCTCCTCCAACTCTCTTTTTAAATTCACATTCTCTTCTCGCATTTCCCGCATGGATTCCTGTGTGTTGTTCAAAAGACAAATAGTGCTCTCAAAACATATTCATTCAAGATATTTCAACAATGTTAATATATACATAGCTTGAAATGAACTATGTATCATCGACGTGACACAATATACTCATCGTTTTGAATTTACAATGTGTTAACATACCACTATACGCCTTTAATATTACCTGTTCAATTACATTTTCTGGCACATAAGTTGGCATTGGCGATAGCAGTGAAAACGAGGGTGTGCCACCCCATTCTCCCACATGATGCACGAGCTTAAATGCCGCTACTCTTGATGTGCCTCCCTGTACCTCTTTGCCTTGAGTGTCATTTTGTGGTTCGTTATCCCAAACCCGCTCTTTCATCTTTCCTTCACTCCCGTGTCCCGTAGTATGTTCTGCCTTCTCACCGGTTTCGTTATGTTTGACTTGATGCGGGGGCCTTTCCACACATTCTATTTTTCCATTTATCAGCTCAACATGTTCTTCAAAGTCTGAGTCAGTATTCACAACAACCTCACAAGACTTTGTGTCGTTGTTACGTTGCAACAATGACAAGCTTGGAATGAGCTGTTTTTCAGAGTTTGTTGGTTGCAACGTGGCTTCCTTAAACTGCAAACAAACAAGTTTACAAAGAATTCTCCCCCCTCCCAAACAATATATATTTCACAACATACAAAATAATTGTAGAAAATAGATTACATCATGTACACACATGTACCTGATTATCACCCATGTCTTCCAATTTGTTCTCTTTCAGCACGTCCTCCAGATCTTTCAAATTCCACTTTGTAAGCCTAGGTATTCCGGTTGTGGCCGTTGTATTCGCACTATGCTGTTCTGCAACAACGGCATCCCCCGCCACTTCATTCATCTTATCCCAATGCTCGCAAATCCAATACTGTGCATTGAGTAACATTGATTATTTTTCATTTTTCACAGATGCAAGAAGAGGCAGATAGGTGATTAACTTACCAGGAGTAACACCGTGCATCCGTGCACGTTTCTAGGATTACTCCATTTTCCATTAAGTCCTTTAAACAACTCACTCAGCACATGTTCAGACCAATTGTATGACCTCAGTCTTTTTAGGTCTTCAACGTAGTATAGGAATCCCCATGGAATATATAGGCCTGTATTTGGGAAGAAAACTGACTGTAGCAGAAGTGCACACATGAGCATGACTGTGTCCTTAGCAGATGTGTCGTCCTCCTCCACTACTACCCTTTTGATTGCATCTTTAACGATTCTTGCTGTTAGCCTTTTCTCCTCGCAAAAATAACCGTGAAGCCAATGCCGATGAACTTCTCCTGTCTCTTCATTTTACCCGGTTCCTTCACACCATCTACTATTCTCAACACAAGCTTCACATCCATTACTTCCGGTTTGTAGTACTTACCACCAAACTTGAAAGACTTTTCTCGTCTATCGTATGTTGAAATAACATCGTCTAACATTTCGTTAGACCTTTTCCCGAGTTTTAGTTTGTTCTCATCCAAAGCTTTAAACAGAAACTTGAAAGGGGTTGCCTGCATCAACTCTCGGTGTCTAGTTAGATCTCCCCTTACATCCTTATACATTTGCTGTATGGTCTTCAGTGTGCACCTGTATTGATTACCTCCCCTGCATAATGTATGTTACATGTTAGCAACCACAATTTCACATATACACCCACTTAAACTAGCAATAGGCCATCTAGTGTTTTTAAGTATAGAAACTATTGGAATATGACCTCGTATTCAACACCAAGTTTCCATTCAATGCGGTTTACCGTAACGGATCACCATCAACTCCTTAACAACAACACCAAAGTACATAATACTCAAATCTCACAATACTCAAATCTCCAACATACAACAACATTCAAGTAAGTACCAATCATACTTCTCGTAACAATCATATGAAACATTGCTAGCAAATACCCAATAATTCTTCACATTATATAACACCAAGATTCCAAATTTACTTGTGAATATATACTATACTACCACAAATACAGTAAAAACAGCAAATTCGCCTCACAAGGTAAATGTGTTTTCCTCAACCAAAATCCAGGAAACCCCAAAATAGTATTTGTTAGCGAATTTAAGAAATTAATAGGATCCAAAACTGATTCTGAACCCATACTGAATATAGTCTAATCTTAGGAATGAAATCTTACTCACCTGACTTCTTTTTTTGCCCACTAGCCATGGCGACCACCAACGAACGCAGGTGATTCCCCGACTTTTCACCTTCAGTGGCACCTTCAGTACAATGGTATCTCAATACGCAGAGGAGGAGATCGATCCACCCTTCAAGAAACCGTAACAGCAGAGACCGAAAACTTCACAGACGTATAATATTCATAGTCTCTCCGTTGCGACTGATTAATGCTCTTCTCCAAATTTGATTTGCAACTAACTAAATCACGCATGATTTGTTCAAAATTCATAAAAGAGATTTGCTCCTTATTTCTCGCAAGTAACTGATTTCCAAGTCGTAATTTGCGTCTATCCATTTCCCCCATTTTTTGCTATGAATCCGGTGCCTGATTTTTAGGGATTGTGTATTGAAGGACGTGAAAGACGTGTATGAACACATTTAATTGACAGTTGGATAAATGATGTTAAATTAAAAAGTAACAAAGGGTATTTTTGTCCAATTGTTTCATTTTTGTCCTTTATAACATCTGGAAAAAAAAATGGTCCTTGCAGACCCATTATTGCTGTTTCTTGTCCTTCTCGCCCCTCCCCCCTGAAAAATATTCTCACATTAAATTATATTTTAAAAAACGTGTAAACTCAAACATGTCATTTAATACGAAATATGCAGACATTAAATACATGCCCTATAAATTAATGATAAATATTCTAACATTAAGTACATCCCTATAAAATAGTCCTTCCATTTAATATAAAATATTTGTAAAATTCTGACATTTAATGTGAAATATCACATTAATTTATAATATGTAAAAAATAAAAAATTCAATTTTATCAATTAATGCAAAATATTCTAACATTAAATTATATTTTGAAAGATATTTAATCTCAAATATGCCATTTAATGCTATATATTTTTTCATTAAATACATCTCTATAAATTAACCACCCCAATTAATTCCAAATATTCTTACATTAAATTACGTTTTTATAAACAATTATATTTAAATTTACCAATTAATGCAAAATATTCTTACATTAATGTCATCCCTGAAAATTAGATGCCCTATTTTATTACATTTTGAAAAATAACTAATATCAAATATACTAGTTAATGTGAGATATTCTTAGATTATGTCATCCCCTAAAAATTAGTCACATCATTTAATGTCAAATATTTTTACAGTAGATTTTATTTTAAAAAAATAAGTATATTCAAGTTTGCCAATTAATTGAAATATTCTTACATTAAATTCATTCTCTGCAAAATAGCTATTCCATTTAATGCCTAATATTCATATAATCCATTATATTTTAAAAATAACTTAATTTGAATGTTTGCGTAATGCAAATGTTTTTGGATTAAATAAATATGCCATTCAATGTGAAATATTCTTACATTAAATTACATTAAAAAAACAAATTCAACTATGCCAAAAGAATGTTTTCAAAAAAATGCAAAAAGAAAATAATACTCTAAAACTATTTAAATTAATTATATGGAACATAAATAAATTCAAAAATGTTAAGAAAAAATCATTTCGCACAAATTAGAGTCCTTCATTAATACAAAATATTCATAATTAAATTACATTTTGAAAAATAAGTAAATTCGAATATGCCAATTAATACGAGATATTCTTAGATTAGGTTGTCCGCAACGAATTAGCCACACCATTTAATGTTGTGGTGGGTAAGGTATGTAGGAAGCATATTTGAATAAGGTGGGGTAGTGGGCAAGGTAGGGTATGATAGGATGGTCGGTAGGGTAGGCTGGTGGGTAAGGTAGGGTATGGAGGGTTGTTGGGTATGGTATGTAAGGGTGGTGATGGGTAGGGTAGGGTAAGGGGTAGTGGTGGGTAAGGCATGGTACGATAGGTAGGGTGAAGTGGTGGGTAAGGTAGGGTTGGTAGGGTAGGGTAGGTTGGGGTAGTGGGTGAGGTAAGGTAGGGTGGTGTAACAGGTAAGATATGGTAGAGTGGAATGGTGGGTAGGGTAGGGTGGGGTATGCTAAGGTGGGGTGAAGTGGTGGGTAAGGTAGTGTTAGTAGTGCCGGTAGAGTAGGGGTAAGGATGGGTGATAGTGGAGTAGAGTTGGTAATGTGTAAGGTAGGTAGGATGTCGAGGGTAAGATATAGTGATTAGGGTAGGATAGGATAGGGCGGTGGGTAGGGTATGGTAGCGGTGGGTAAGGCAGGGTGGGAGAAGAGATAGGGTGCAATGGAGTATGACGTAGGGCTACCCCACCCCTTCGCCTATATCCAACCTTATTAACCATACCATACCATACTCCAGCCAACAATAATTCACTACTCTGCTCTACTCATCACACGATGTGACATCTTTTATATAATTTGTTTAATTTCAATCCTGCATATTCCAAACGCAGTAATATAATTACTTTATTCCATTACATTCCATTTCGTTTCTATTATTTTATTCAATTCAATTTCATTCCTGCGTAACAAACATGCCAATAAAATATTCTTTTCATCCATCAAAAAATTATTCTTTTAAAATATACGTTCTCCCATGCAATGCTAAAAACAGAAATATAACCATAATTATTGGCATCAATATAACTTTTGGAAATGTTGTATTGTCTTTCTTTAACTCTATCCGATGCCAGAAACAAATACTAATCTTAAATAAAACAATTTTAATAGGTAGCATTACAATAAGTTTAAAGAGCCTTTGTTTTGTAATACATTTATGCATATTAATTGAATGTAATCACGTTGTCATACGTCACCGTACAATGCACATGTTATTGACTAGTATATATATATGGATGAAAGGATTTCCTTAATTTCGACCCATTACCCACTTTTTGACCTGCTTTATATACGCTAGAAAAAAATAACAAATATCACTCACGCAAGAAATAGCTGTAAAAAAAAGGGTTAATTACTTAAAAGTATAGTTTTTTTATACTTATTAGCCCCATAAGGACATAAAAGAATCTGTTGGACTTATAAGAACATAATATATGTATCATCTGTCTAATTTT
Organism: Gentiana macrophylla; assembly: GCA_026214975.1. Taxonomy (NCBI): domain Eukaryota; kingdom Viridiplantae; phylum Streptophyta; class Magnoliopsida; order Gentianales; family Gentianaceae; genus Gentiana; species Gentiana macrophylla. The sequence goes on along the minus strand of CM047806.1, from coordinate 103,603,367 downwards.
CTGAAAATGAGGTTCTTGAGTTTTACAAGAAAAGTAGGAATCGGGCCGACAGGCACGGGCATTGTTGATGGCGAGTGATTGAAGTTGAGAAAGCTTGGTAATGGTGGTGGGATGTTTCCGGTGAGGTTAGAGACGGTATCAAAAACAAGAATTTTGAGAAAGGAGAGGTCCCCAACAAATGGGGATTTGGCCGAAACGTTGGTGAAAATTCCATTTTGGAAGAGAAGCTCGGTGACACGGTAGGAGAATTCTTATCACATACAACAACAGCTTCCAATCACAACAATCACCGGTAGGATTGATGCCAAAAGTCGCTTGGATTTTGTTTATTGCTTTCTGATCATGTAGATGGCATTTTGGCTTTGGGCGAGTGTGTGAAGGTGAGAAAGAGATAATTAGAACAAGAGAGACGATGCAGTCGAAATTGATGAATTCTTCATTTTTAAATTTTTTTTTTTTTTTGAATTCAAAATTGATGGAATTTAATGGACAAGGGGTTCTGCTATTTATAATGGATTATCTTATCTACTTATAAATTAATGCTAATATCTTATCCACTAGTCAATGTTGCTTGCCGCCACTAGTCAATGCTCTTGTAGGGGAAACTGGAAAGAAGCTACGGTTTCAAAAAACAAAAAAAAAAAAAAAAAAAAAAACTAAAATGCTATTCTAATTTCTCCTGTTGGAAGTTGGGCTGTTAAAGATCTTGCTTTATTGTTTTCAATCCTTTTTAGAATAAGCCAAATTGATATTTCATTCCTCCGTTGCCAAATAAGTCAAATTGATATAATGTAATGGAAAAAGCATTTCATTTCATTCCATTACCGCAATCCAAACATGCCATTAGAGTTTCTCCGTTGCCAAACAAGCCAAATTGATATAATTAATGAAGTGACATTGATGTCACTGCAGATGTCACTGCATACATTAGACAACTAATGAAGTGACATTGATGTCACTACATAAATCGATACAATAAGACATCATTGAATAAATCGATACAATAAGACATCATTGCGGTGTCTCTGCAATGCGGTGTCACTTCATCGCGGTGTCTCTGCATCGGGGTGTCTTTGCATCGGGGGTGGTCACTGCATCGCAGTGTCTCTGCATTGCGGTGTCTCTTATCGCGGTGTCACTTCATCGCGGTGTCTCTGCAATGCGGTGTCACTTCATCGCGGTGTCTTTGCATCGCGTTGTCACTTTATCGCGGTGTCTCTGCATCGCGGTGTCTCTGCATTGCGGTGTCTCTGCATCGTCAAATGTTATAACATCGTGATGTCTCTGCAATGCGGCGTCTCTGCATTGCGGTGTCACTTCATCGTGTTGTCTCTGTAATGCGGTGTCACTTCATCGCGGTGTCTTTGCATCGCGTTGTCTCTTATTTGCGGTGTCTCTTATTTGCGATGTCTCTGCATTGTCAAATGTTATAACATCGTGATGTCTCTGCATCAGGGGTGGTCACTGCATCGCGGTGTCTCTACATTTGGGTTGGTCACTGCATCGTGGTGTCTCTGCATCGGAGGTGGTCACTGTATCGAGGTGATCAATGGATCTGGCGTGGCCAATGCATCGTGGTGTCATTTCATTGAGGCGTCTCTGCATCGCGGGTGGTCACTACGTCGCTGTATCACTTAATCGAGGTGTCTTTGCAATGCGGCGTCTCTGCATCACAGTGTCTCTACATCGGGGGTGGTCACTGCAACGCGGTGTCACTTCATTGCGGTGTCTCTGCATCACGGTGTCGCTTCATCGCCGTGTCTCTACATCGTGGTGTCACTTCATCGCGGTGTCTCTTCACCGCGATGGTCATCGCATCGGGCGTCGCGGTGGTCAATGCATCAGGATGGTCATTGCATCGAGGTGGTCATTGCATCGGGTGGTTAATGCGTCGCGATGGTCAATGTATCGGGTGGTCATTGTATCGCGATGGTCAATACATCGTTAAAAAAAAAAAAAAAAATCAAACCTAGAGCAGTCCTCGGCGGAAGAAAGAAAAAAAAAAAAAAAAAAGTGCCAGGCAGGAAAAAAAAAAAAAAAAAAAAAAAAAAAACCCTAAGTAACTAGCTAGTAACTACAGCGCTTCTCCTCTTTTTTTTTTTTTTTTTTTTTTTTCTTTCATTAAGGTATTTGAGTCTATCTATCTAATTTGTGTTCTTATAAGTCCAATGATTCATTTTTGTCCTTATAAATCCAATAAGTCTGTTTTGTGTACTTTTTGGGTCTTTGGCCCTAAAAAAAAAAAACAAAACCTAGAAGATATTACGAAAAAAAGAATTCTAAAAAAGAACTACCGAGTCCTATATGTATCAAACACAATATGTATCTAGCTGTAAAAAAAACGGGTGGTGGGTCTAAAGGACATTATAAGATGGTAAATGATGAAAAATAACGAAAAAGAAAGATAGTGGTTGGGAAGGACAAAAAAAAAAGAGATGTACAAAAATACCTTTAATGATAATATTTTTTTTTTCTTTTCACATTAAAGTCGTGCTGGTGTTACTACGTGTTGGTGTTACTACGAGTTACTACATTATGTGTTACTATGTTTGAGGGTGTTTCCATTGCTTCTGACAGCTTTCTATACCCTACTTGGGAAGGGGAACCCCAATAGGGGATTTGTGTACCTTAAGATCGTGCACATTCATAGAAAAAATGCCGAAACGTTACTCTTTCTATACCCTACTTGGGAAGGGGAACCCCAATAGAGGATTTGTGTACCTTAAGATCGTGCACATTCATAGAAAAAAATGCCGAAACGTTACTACATTTTCCTTGGAAATGTTCAAATTTTTTTAGTGGCCAGTTCATTTTTATAGATGTTAGTATATTTTTCGTGAAATGTTACTACGATTGTTTAGACTGTTACTACATTATGTAGCAATGTTACTACTTCTGACTTCTTTATCCGATTTTTTTCTCCCAGAATTCTGTATCATGAGCAATATTCCGACTTCTTTATCCGATTCGTCTTTTACTCTGTTCAAACTCACGATATCCTCTTCAGATCCATGGCCTTTTTCTTATTTTCTCTTCTTATAACAGATTTAAAAACAGCTAGTTGTTGCTAATTCACGCGAGCGGTGTGTTTTTTTTTTTTTTGGTTGATTTGTCTTCGTCGGTGATGGGATACGGCGGCAACGGCAACGGTGGAGGAGATAGAATAATCACCTGCATCTGAATTTTCATCTAAATTTTTTTTTTGGTTGATTTGTCTTCGTCGGTGATGGGATACGGCGCATCTGAATTTTCATCTAATTTTTTTTTTTTGGTTGATTTGTCTTCGTCGGTGATGGGATACGGCGGCAACGGCAACGGCAACGGTGGAGGAGATAGAATAATCACCTGCATCTGAATTTTTTTTTTGGTTGATTTGTCTTCGTGTCGATTCAACATAATAGAATCGAAACTTGATTCATCATCAAGTACCGAAAGGATTCGTAGCGGTTATGGTTGGATTAGGAGAGAGGAGCAACAGAGGTTTTTGGTGCCGGTGACGAACGTGAATCATCCGCTGTTTATGGAGTTGCTGAAGGAGGCGGAGGAAGAGTTCCAACAGGAAAGCCTATAAAGTTCCAATCTTTAAGATAATTTGATGACTAATACTATTTTTGAAGATAAAAGAGAAAAGAAAGCGTATGCGCTGGAGCAAGAATCACTTAATTCGAAATGGCGGCTAAGAGAATTTTAGGAGATGAAGAGGATTGAGGCTAGAGTTTCTACATTTTGGGATAATGGAGAAATGAGGCTAGTTATAATTATAAAGGGTATTTTTGGATATATATTATTTTTTTGTCCTTCACAACCATTGCATTATTTTCTTGTCATTTTTACATAAATAAGATGTAAACTTGTCATTTATGACCTTTTCCTATAAAAAAAAAACCAAAAAACAAAAAACCAGCAGATATTACAGGAAAAAAAAAAAGAAAACCGAAAAATCTAAAAAATTCTAACCGTCTCCACCCCACTTCATCCTCTCATGCATTCTGCTACCCATAACCACCCCACGATCCTCATCCTAACCTCACGATTTAGGAGTAATTGCATCTACACGCCTGCTTTCTCCATCTTCTCCTGCAAATCCGTCATTTGCTCCCAAAATGCTCTTTGATTTTTGGACGCGCTTGGACCTTTCATATCAGAAACTTTCACTCCCAAACTTCCTCGAAATTCTTATGGTATATCAATGTATCTCTCATTCATGTTTTCATTTCTTTACAATGCCTATTCATCGATATTTCCCTTTGAAGATTGTTTTTGAAGGTAGTACTCTCTTTTTCTTCACAATTCCCCTAATTTTACTTACATTTTGTCCTTTATTTATATTTTATAATAATATAATTTTCTTTCTGGCCTTATGGGTTTAGATTTTTGAGGATAATTATTCATTTTCCTCAGCGCGGAATCTTTTTTCAGATTATTATCATTAATGGAGGTTTGGCGAGACAAATGGCGGAGTTGTGAGGTTTTAAGTCGCTATAATTGTGGCCTACGAAGGTAAACATTCCTTTGCTATTTTTTAAATTTTCAGTGTGATAGTGTTTATGTTGTAAAAGCACAAGTCTTGGGTGGATAAGAAGCAGTTTGTTTATGTTGTTTCTCATCCATCTCCCGCTTTGAATTTTAACTCAAATTTCAAATTGAAGTTCTTATAGTCAATATGAAGAGATGATTCCACATAAGAAATGAGGGATACGAAGATTTCAGTTTTTATAAAATTTATGCTCTAATATTTCAGCTTCCAACAACGATTCTCCCTCGAACAACTCTTCGACTAATGGTTTCCCTTTTTTTCTGTGTGGTAGTGTTTATGTGGTAAAAGCATAAGTCTTGGGTGGAAAAGAAGCAGTTGTTTATGTTGCTTCTCATCCATCTCCCGCTTTGAATTTTAACTCAAATTTCAAATTGAAGTTCTTGTAGTCAATATGAAGAGATGATTCCACATAAGAAATGAGGGATATGAAGATTTCAGTTTTTATAAAATCTATGCTCTAATATTTTAGCTTTCAACAATGATTCTCCCTCCAACAATTCTTCGACTAATGGGTTCCCTTTTGCCGATGAAGACACATGTTCTTTCAATACACAACCCTTATCCTCATTGGGTTGGTGTTTTTCCTTGGTCATGTTTTCATTAACGGAAAATATATGGTCATCATGCTATATTTCATTTTTCTAAAAATCCTTTAAGAATCGGCATTTATCTAAATTATGGTCATGAATTTTGTGCATTTCACCAATGGCTTAACAGTTAAATTTGACATATGTGAAAATGCAATGCTTATTCGATGAAAAGGTTTGTAGATATTTGGACGCATTTGATGGGATTGCTACCGGATGTTGTTGACACTACCACCGTCAAGTGTCGTAGATGTAATTTTTTCCTTTAAGGAATGGTACATATGATCGTTAATTCAACAAAGCGGCCGTAACATTTTACCATTTTTTATTTGATTGTAATGTTCATTTTGCTGAAGCACTTGCATCTAAATTCCTGGGACATCAAGGTTATATCTACATTCTATTCTTCCATGATTACCTTGCTAATTTTTTTAGTCTTTCATTTCGGGTATGTTCTTTTAGGTTTTTTTCTTCACAAATTCTGGTACAAAAACGAACGAACTGGAAATGCTGATGGTGGGCTTGCATTTCATATTGGTTATACTAATTATGTTTCAAGAGGTTTCTTACTGTATAACCTTTGGTTTGTCATGACATGACAACTGGTGCTATTTATTTTATGGCTCTTCTAGGAGTGACTGTTTCTTTCTTTATTCGTTTCACCATCTTTTTTTGGTTGGTGGATGAAGGGGAATATTCAATACAATTCAATTGACACGGCCTTTTTTTTATCTGTTGGATGTATTCATGGCTCTGTGAAGGTCACAACATATTCATTGTAGGAGTAAGAACTATAATATAATGAAGTCGGAATCTTCCGTTGGTTCAAGTTCAACTTTATTGTACTACTCCAACTTATGCCTTTTCTTAAGTGCGATGCCGAGTTCAGAATATTTTGACGATCTTGCAATAACAAGAAAAAGTCGAGCGATTTCATAGTGGGGAAATGGTGACTGCAGTATATGGTAGGATTTCAGTTTAATTTTATTTTCATTTTTTGCTTCAAGATTACTTAAAGTCCTCGAGAAGTTTGGGTAGACGAAGATGCATTTTATGTTTGATTTGGTAGCAGGGGAGACACTTTGTAATTTGTAAAGCACAACATACTCCGGTGGTGTGGCTGCATTTTTCTCAAGGGATCTGCTGCCGACTGATCCAGTGAGTATTGTATTGTGTTTTCCATGCGAGAATCTTTACTTGCACCTGGTAGATTTGATCTAAGCATTCTAGGCTCTTCCATATCCTTTAATTATATAGTTTGTCTTAAACAGGAACTTGAAGAGACTTCATATTTTGTTAACGAAGGTGTAAATATTCAAGATCTTCATTTCGTTAAAGGTACAAATTATCTTTTCAATTTCTGCAATGTAAATCCATTATTAATGTGAATTTAATAGCCAGATTTGTTTATTTTTTTTGTATTAATTTGTTCATTTTGAGCTTGAAACTACAGCATGGTACAGCAGGTTCTTTCATCTCAGAGGCAATTATACTTTCTTGCTAGGTAATATTCCACATTTTTACTTGAATAACATAGAAAATGTGAACCTTATCATGTACTTCTTACTCCCAAAATGCATGAAGACTACTTTATGATTATTTTATTTTCCAAAAGTACATTGCCATGTATATATATTGGATCTTTTCGACTTTCATAATCAATGATATATGGACTTTGTTTCTTGCAGTATGAAGACTCTTATTTCGATTATTTTCTCTTATTTGCTGATTTTTTTATTTTATTTTATTTTTTTGATTCTCTTATCATTGATTCAGTTGAGGACTGTTATTTCGATTATTTTCTCTTATTTGCTAATATCTTATCTCTTCAAGTAGTTGACCGGTTGGAATAGTAAATTTTTACAGGGTCGGTGTCGTGACGGTGACAATATCACGATTCCTAACTCAATTGAAATCATTAAACTCTATTTCGATTTATCGGCCGATTTCGTAAAGCATGTATGTTTGCCAATTTCTTCAATCTCTTTGAAATTTTTTTTATAATAATTAGATTTGTCTTTTTCTGCTCTGTTTTTTGTCCGGATGATTTGGGATGAGTTCATATTGCTTTGAAGTTTTAACAAATTTTCAATGAATATTTCTGATCTTAATTTTTACTGGCTCGGTGATTGAACAATATCAAGCTCATTATGTATATACAAGTCGAAACCTTCAATTTTCTTTTGTCACCGTTTATTGATTGAAATGTTGCAAACTTACTTAAATAAATTTTATTGTATAACCAAAGTCTATATATATATATTTTTTTTAAGTTTTAATGATTCGGTTTTCTATTTTATTTCATGTTTATCTTTCCTGAATAGCACGTATTTGGATTTATGGCCAGTATATATATATATATATATATATATATATATATATATATATATATATATATATATATATATAAAAAATCAAGCAATCTGCATTTGATAATGTAAAATATGAAAATGGGTAATAAAATTTCATGTTAAACGGTATACCAAGAAAAGGTCATTGCATAAATCATTATAATCAAAACATTCCAAAACTACATTTAGTATACAAAGAACATAAAGTATCATAAAATTGAAACAAAGGTATGCAGAAAAACACACAAAAGAGTTGATAAGATATCAACGATGAGAACAGTTCAGCAATAACTCATTGTATATAGTCTTTGGTACCGCCCCAAGAAGAAACAAAAATGCTTAAAATGAGTCATGACTTACGAATTTCGAAAATATTATATTACTATCCACTCTTAAAAATTGAAAGTTGAAAAAGTCATTGGAAATTTTGGAAAGAGTAACATCATTGGGAAAAGTCATTCGACACTAAAATAGATACAAATTAATATTAAAAAAAAGAAAAATGACATCTAGGGTCATTTGTTCCAAATGTGCAACAATGTTTACGCTTACCATGCACGGGAAATTTGTACATAGCAAATGTTTCTAAGAATGAGAAAACAATACATAAAATAAAATTAGGCGTAGAACGAATCTTTCTTCCCAAACTAAATATGTTTCTCTATGACATATGTAATGAATGTTATCAAAGATAATCCATTAAACATACATAGCAACTCTGACCCTTTGTACTTCATACTATGTTATCTTTCAGTCATTTTCTCTATGACGCATGTAATGAACGTTATCAAAGATAATCCCCTGTCACAAAGCCAAAAATAGCAAAAATTAGACTAATGTTCCCTGAAATTGCTAATCGTACAATCCTCATAGAATAAAGGACACTAATTGTAATGAGAGAGTATTAGCCAATCTCTAATATTTTTCAAGGAACAGAGGGTTACTTCAACTATACGGGAACACATGATGATTACTAAAGTCTATCGAATTAACATGCTTCATTCCTATCTGCATAGAGCAATGTCAATAGACAATAAACAAATAAAAAAATAAATAAAAAAATAAATAAATAAATAAAAACCAATAAAATATGAAAGAAACACCCAGTTGTCTAAAATGGTAAAATAAAAAGGAATTCCACCAACTCCCCAATTTATCCCTAACAACATAAGATTACTGAGTCAATGTGCTAGGGATATGTTTTAAAGTTATGTGTGAAGGCTAGAACATGTTACAAAAACAACTAAACGAAGAATCTAACCTAAAAAAAAAAACAGAAACAAAATGCTAGAAGAGAGAAAGTGGAAGCTACCATGGAAATAACAAATTTTTTCAGCAACAGGAAAAACATCCCAACAGTAGAAGAAAATCCTCATTAATCCAAATCATGATTGAATAATGCCAAGAAATACTAATAAAGAAACTAAATGACAGAATCATTAAGACATTGCTAAATAACGGATTTAGTAAACAGTGCTATTTTTTTAATATCATGAAGGCCTTCTCCAGTGCGAAGGATTTCATGAACATTCTCTTTTGATACATTTATTCAGCCTCCTGAAAGTAGTCACTATTTCCTCATCAAGTGCATAGCACAACAGCTAAGAATACTTCAAATGCAATAAGCATTGACAACATACGCCAATAATGTTTCACATTCAATACAATTGAAAGTGATTAAAAAAAAAAATGAATCATAATGATAATCAATGCTTTATTAAAATAAAAAGACTACGTAAGAACAAATGCAAAATGAAGTGCAATTATTTCTAAAGTAGAAGGGATGTTACCTTTGGAAGTAGGATGTTGTTTCCTGTCTTTTTTGTATACTCCCTCATGGGCAGCAAAGTCCTTCCTCTGAACTACGTGATCCTCACTCTTCCACTCTTTGATAACAGCCGATTTCAAATGAAGTGTCTAAGAAAAAGCATCGACATAGCTGAATGATTTACTCAGCAAATATAAAGATCGCATTCATCCGTCGATAATAACGAAGACAAAAATCACAAAATGAATAAGAAATCGATCCCGGAGTTTCAGTTTACTGAACTATTGCCGATCGATTCAAGTAATAATCCTGATATTCCGACTGGGGAGGGGGAGTTTGTGGCAAATGATTGAAAAAAAAATCTCGTTATCTGTTGGGAGATTAAAAATTTAGGATTCAAACAGATGCAAACTTTGTGTAGATGATGTAACCAATTTAGTTCAGTTTTGAAGACATGTATATGACATGAAAAGCTTACTATTGTTTTGGTATTGGGGGGCAACATTGAGTTCAAAACAAAATGTTCACTATAAGAAGCAGAAATAGACGAAAATGCAGAGGAAAGCAAGGAACTTGTAAGAAACTTAGGATAAGCAATATTCATTCTCCTTGAAAAAAAATATTTGGTGGAAATTTCTCATGATGGGTAGCACAACCAAAGTTTGGTTGTTTTCATTAAAAAGTCACACTAAACAAAAAAAAAACATTAATAATAAGAAATTTAGAACTACAATAATGAGTAATGTGATAGGAAAAAATGAACAAAAGGTGTGAACTTGATGCGACAAATGTTTAGAATACTAACCTTGATTATCTATCAATCCTCCATTCCCTACTTTTGCATGCAACTTCTTAAAAATATGTAAGACATACAAAATTGGCCACAAATATAGAAAAGGCAAAACCGGCTTTCAAACTGTCATAATATTTCAGCAAAAGGCAAGACTAAAAAATAAAACAAACAAATCACTCACACCTGAAAAAGAAGGCAAACCAATGGACAACCTATAACCATGCTGTAAAGGTAGGTTGCAAATGGGAATGGATCTATCTCATTTCCCCTCCATTTGATGTTATTGCCTTCATTTTCAAAGCAAATTATTCATATTAGATCAATCACACATAGTTGAGTTCAAGTCACAAAGCTGGAGAATAACCCCAAAATGATAACACTTTGGTATGGACAATTGTGGTTACAACAAACATTAATTTTTTTTTCAAGTTTACTTTATAATCGAGTTCAGAGTTTTACAAATTCTTGACCGAAGAGTATATGGTAAGCGCATTTGCCTATAAGCTTGAAAACATGAAGCACGTTTAATGTAGTTACAAATTACCTTCGGAATCGATAACAACATAACAACATATGCGACATCTCCCATGCAATATTGCTCAACAGGAAGTCGGGCTTTGAAACACGTCCAGTCCCCTGCTATTGTTTGAAATGTAACACCAAATCAGTAATCATAAAGAATGAAAATAATAACAGTTTAGGGAATCAATAATACTGCATTTCCAAAGAAGCACCATAAGAAACACAAATCTTATCGCGGCTATGAAACAGAGAGGGCATACACAAATAAAAAACCGGCAAAAAAAGCACCAAAAAAACACATATCTTAACAACAAAAAATGGTTTTTAAATAAGATAGAAGAGTCATGCATATACAGAGTCAACACCGGCAATGACCCAAATGGTTATATCGCAGTTTGTTTCTTTGTCAGTAGATTACCCCATATCGTAGTCCTTCATATGTTACCGAGTCAACATCGGCAATGACCATGCCTACGTAGAGGAAAGGAAAAAGAAAAAAAAAACCCCTCTTAGTAGCGAAATCGAAAGTCGTAAATTTAACTCACTAATCAAGTAAAACAATATTAAAAACTACAGGTTCACAAAACATGATAATAGCAACCCAAACTCCCTCCAATAAAATTAATAACACAAATGCAATGTAAACATTGTAAATTTTGATCAGCACAACATTACACTACGTACTCATCACTACTACTCAGAATTGCAAGGATCTGATTTCATCTGAAGGAGTTTGGGTTTGATAAGACAATGAAAAGTAAATTCAATGTCAATTGCACACAAACTGGACCTTCAATTTCCAGCTCACCCTGCCATGACAACATAGTTTTCCAAAACCTAATATATCCGAAAATATAAGTGCATAGTCAACTATAATCCCAACTAAGCAATCAATTAAATGATAGAGCGAAAGAAACTACTCAAATTTAATGTAAGGAAAACAATGAAAAGAAAAAGGAAATCGACCCTTAACATGACGGAAATGGCTGATTATTGTAAACAATTACCCAAAAGTAATAGACATGACTCCATGGCGTATAGAATAGCCAAAATTTTACAAAAACACTTATCAAATCTATTTTTTTTAATCCGCGAATACAGTACGCGATGTGCACCCGGGTGAATTGTTGATTCACCTCAGCATCAAATGAATTATATGATATCATTGTGGATTCATGCGGTTAAAAAGACCGGCAACCATGCACACCTGAAAAACACTCCAAGCCACTCCAAATATCTGTTGTATCAACTCGACAAAGTCGATATGTGTATATGAACAATGAATCAGCCAATAAAAACAACTAACAGCTAATATAGGCGATCTCAATAACCCACACAATAAAGAAAAAAAAGCAAAAAAACAGGAGATTTGATAACAAAAGATTTGGAATCATAAAAGAGAACATTTTAGCCAATACCAATTTTTGTAATTTGTCTTCACACGATCACCATTAAATAGTTATCCATGATCCATCCAAGAAACCACCATGACACTCCGATTACTTGCCATCCTGCTTAGATCGAAAGCCCAACCATCAGAATCATCGCCATTAATCGCTGATACGGCAATATAAATTTAAAGAGGTTTCATTGAGATATCAGTTACGATTTGAAACTCGAAAGGATTTTGGATACTTTTGAAATTTAGAATGAAAACTGAGAGAGAACCAGTTTGCATGTTTTATTCATGATGAATATTAGGTCAAATTTGTTAAGGGGAGTTTGTTGGAGTGATCCCAATGTTTGAGTTGAAGAGGGACAATGCGTTCCGCTTATCAGTAGTAGATCCACGTCATTTTTTTCCTTAGCTGATATAAACCGGGTCAATACGGGTTTGGGTCGGATAATTTAGGGAAACGGGCTAAATTGCTTCGTATATATATATACTAGTTAATAACCCGTGCATTGCACGGGACCGTCGAACATCAATGCATCGTGCAATAAAAGAACATGATAACTCATAAATGTATGTTTTATTGCAATCAGTAAGCGACAATGAAAGAAAACCTGTGGAAATATTATGGTTAATATTACTTTGTTATTATACTAATAACACGTTACATTGTAACATGTTACTTATGTATCAAGAGACATATTAATTGTATTAAATAGACAATTAATATGTCCTAAAAGTCATAAAGTAACTTCCTTTTGTCCTATTATGTAATAGCATAGACATAGCCGACTCTAGCATTTATTTCTAGCCGACTCTAGTTACTTTTACTTTTCTAGCTAGGATCCTCTCTTGTAAGGATCCTCTCTTGTATTTATTTATACTAATTATTTCAACATGAATAAACAATTTGAAGTTTACTCAAGTATTATTACTTTCTCAAACTCTCTTCATGGTATCAGAGACTTAAACTCCTGAAATCCGCTGCAAATTCTCAGTACCCTGCTGAATCAAGAATGTCTTCATTATCTGAAGCTTCCTCACCCTCAGTTGAGTCCCAGCTACCTCAGCAGACTGGGGTCACTGACTCTTCATCATACACAAATCATAGACTTGATGGAAACAACTACTTGCTGTGGTCAAGGTCTATGAAAATGTACATCTCTGGACAAGGTAAGATGGGATACCTGTCCGGCTCTAAACCTGCCCCTGCTGAAGATGACCCAGGATTTGAAGCATGGGACACTACTAATAATCAAGTCATGACCATTCTCACAAGATCAATGACAAAAGAGATTAGTGAGAACTTTATGATGTATGATACTGCAAAGGAAATCTGGGATAATGCCAGGGATCTTTACTCCAAGAAAGACAATACATCAGAAGTGTATGAACTTGAAGCTCAGATTCAAAACAGTAGACAAGGAGATATGTCTGTAACTCAATACTTCAACCAACTGTCTAGGGCATGGCAACACTTAGATATGTTGGAAACTCACCCCTGGAATGATGTCAAGGATGCTGCCCTTTATAAGGACATTATTGAGAAAAAGAGAGTATTCCAGTTTCTTACTAGACTGAATCCTACTCTTGATGATGTTAGAGGAAGAATCCATGCCACAAAACCTCTCCCCAATCTCAAAGCCATGTTTGCTGAAGTCAAACATGAGGAAAGCAGGAGGAAAGTGATGCTGCTGAACTCCCCTGCTGACAACCCTTCTGAGAGTGCTACCCTGGCCGATCGTCAGAAGCTCTTGAGGTTGCCGAGGCTGTCGGAAGCCTCTTGATCGAATGGAAAGTTGTTCGTGAGCACTGCAAACGCACAAATCACACCAAGGACACTTGCTGGAAGCTACATGGCATGCCTAAATCCTCCAAGCCTACCAGGGAAAGTCAGGGCAGGCATGTCAATGAAGAGGAGAATGATAACAAGTTGAATGCTCAGTTTGCTGCATTCAAATCTTTCCTCAATCAACAAAAAGAAGGTAGTCTCTCTACTGACACGGCTACTCAGGCTAGTGCAGGTAAATTCTACTATTCTATTAGTAATGAAACATGGATTGTTGATTCTGGGGCCTCCTCTCATATGACTGGCAATAAAAACCTCATAACTCACCTTATGCCATGTCATCAAATTCACAAAGTTAAGACTGCTGATGGATCTATCTCTCATGCAAAAGGTTTTGGAAATGTTAAACTCACTAATAAGATAAGCCTAAAGGGTGTCCTATTTGTTCCAAAATTAGACTGCAATCTCATATCTCACAAGAAACTTGCAAAAGATTTGAATTGGATTGTTGTGTTTAATAAGAATCGCACTTTCCAGACCCTTCTTCACGAGAAGTGATTGGGAGGGCTAAACCACCTTCGAGGATTGTATGTGGTCAACCTCTTTGCAAGACAAAGATCAAGATCGACCGCCAGCACAATTTGCACTCAAACCTTAGACAATATCATGTTATGGAATTATAGACTAGGACATCCAAGTTTTGGTTATTTAAAGTCTGTAATTCCTGAATTATTTAAAGGATGTAATGTCAATGATCTTCAATGTGATATTTGTCAATTTGCCAAACTTACCAAATCTGTGTATACCAAACTACCTTATTTACCATCCACACCTTTCACTTTAATTCATAGTGATGTATGGGGACCTTCAAGAGTAAAAAGTATAACAGGGAAAAGGTGGTTTGTCACTTTCATTGATGATCATACAAGAAACACATGCCTGTTTTTAATGAAGGATAAATCTGAAGTTGGAACAGTTTTTCAGGAATTTTACAACATGATCTCTACCCAATTTGACACTAAGATCAAGATCTTAAAGACTGATAATGCACTTGAATACTATGAGTCTAACCTCAGTAATTTCTTGATGAATAAGGGGATTGTCCATATCAGTAGTTGTGTGGAAACACCTCAACAAAATGGGGTTGCTGAGAGAAAGAACAGGCACCTACTGGAGATGGCTAGATCAATCATGTTCACCACACATGTTCCAAAGTATATGTGGGGTGAAGCTATATTAACTGCCACATACTTAATCAACAGACTTCCCAGCAGAGTGTTAGGCTTCAAAACTCCTATCCAAACCCTTCTGACCACTCACTCCTGCCCTCATCTTATTTCCCAGTTACCTCAAAAAATCTTTGGTTGTACTGTGTTTGTCTATTTCCATGCCCAACACAGAAGCAAACTTGATCCCAAAGCTCACAAGTGTATTTTCCTAGGATATGAAAAGGACAAGAAAGGTTACAAGTGTTACTCTCCTTCTGAAAAGAGATTTTACAATTCTATGGATGTAATTTTTTTTGAAAGGACTCCCTACTACAGCAAGTCCACTGAGGCGATCACCGATGGAAACTCGATTGAAATTGACCTAAATCCTTTCCTCAAGAAACTCTTAACCTCAAGAACTCTATCGCTTCTCGGCAAGAGATCGAACCTCAAGACCTATCGACTCTCATCACCTCATCGATCCTCAAAGAACCTCCTCGAACTGAGTCTCATCGACCCAGAGCCTGCTGACCCAGAGCCTGCTGACACTCAACTGCCTGCTGACATTGATGATAGACCTATTGCTATCAAGAGGGGAAAGAGATCTTGCACTACTGATCATTCTATTCATAATTATCTATCTTATGATCAGTTATCACCTGCTCTTGCCATGTTTACACAGGACTTGGATTCTCACTCTATTCCTAAAAATATACAGGAAGCTCTCCAACATTACAAGTGGAAGGCGGTATCAAAGCCAAAAATAAATGATCTCTTCCTCCTGACAACCATACTTGGGATCTCACCACTCTCCCACATGGAAAGAAGACAATACCGCAAATGGTCGTTCACTATCAAGTACAATGCTGATGGTACTATTGATAAATACAAAGCTAGACTGGTTGCAAGGGGATTCACTCAAACATATGGTCTTGACTACAAGGAGACCTTTGCACCTGTGGCAAAGCTAAACACTGTCAGGATACTGATCTCACTTGTTGTCCAACTTGACTGGCCTCTCCACCAATTGGATATCAAGAATTCTTTCCTAAATGGTGACCTTACTGAGGAAGTCTATATGAATGTGCCTCCTGGTTTTGCCAACACTCACACTCAAGGGAAAGTTTGCAAATTGAGGAAATCTCTATATGGCCTAAAGCAAATCCCCAGAGCCTGGTTTGGCAAACTTACTACTGTGGTTAAAGTCCTGGATATCATCAATGCAACTCAGATCACACCATGTTTATCAATACAACAAACCAGAAAAGATCCATTCTTATTGTCTATGTGGATGATATCATCCTTACTGGTGATGACCCTGCTGAGATCCAACAATTGAAGACCCTGCTGGCAAAAGTATTTCAAGTTAAAGATTTGGGCTACCTCAAGTATTTTCTTGGTATGGAAATAGCTAGAACAATGACCAGGGGTATATCTGTCTCACGGAGAAGAAGTATGTTCTCCTGTTGAAGAAAATGGCATGATGGGATGCAAACTCTTTGTATCTCCAGTGAGACCCCAAGTAATACCTCTGCATGGTGACATTGCTTTGAAAGGATCAATATCAAAGACTTGTAGGAAACTCATTTATCTGTCCCATACAAGACCTGATATTGCATATGAGTCGATCACCGTTAGCTTGGCTTCATGCATTGCCCTCTTGAGCAACATTGGGATGTTTGTGAACAGGATACTTGAGGTACCAAGTCCACTCCTGGCCAAGGCTTACATTTCACCAAGTCTACACCGAGAGATCTATCAAGGTTTACACCGATGTCGATTGGTGGCTATCACACGCATGTAAGGTCTACTACAAAGCATCGTTTTATGTATGAGGAAAACTTGTCACCTGGAGGAGCAAGAAACAACCTCATCGTCTCTGAAGCGATCTGGAAGTTTCGAACTCAGGCACTAGTTTTGGGTATTTGTGAAGCTCTATGGATAAAAAGGGTACTTACCGAACTTCAAAGAAATTTTCGACAACCTATCACACTCTCTGTGTGACAATAATTCAGCCTTATGCATGGCAGAGGATCCACTCCACCATGATAAAACAAAACATGTGGACATTGACAGACACTTCCTAAGGAGAAGATTGATGCCAAGATTATTCACCTCCAGTATGTTCCTCAAAGACTGCACGTCGATATTCTCACCAAGGCCATACCACCACTTATGTTCAGCAGACTGAGTAGCAAACTTGGCTGTTAAACATATACAACCCAGTTTGAGGGGGGGTGTGGAAATATTATGGTTAATATTACTTTGTTATTATACTAATAACACGTTACATTGTAACATGTTACTTATGTATCAAGAGACATATTAATTGTATTAAATAGACAATTAATATGTCCTAAAAGTCATAAAGTAACTTCCTTTTGTCCTATTATGTAATAGCATAGACATAGCCGACTCTAGCATTTATTTCTAGCCGACTCTAGTTACTTTTACTTTTCTAGCTAGGATCCTCTCTTGTAAGGATCCTCTCTTGTATCTATTTATACTAATTCTTTCAACATGAATAAACAAGTTGAAGTTTACTCAAGTATTATTACTTTCTCAAACTCTCTTCAGATATTACTTGTACATAAGTAATAAACTTGATCCTACACAATAACATCAATCATAAGTTGACACAATGAAATACTATATAAAACCAACAACGATCAAGCCGCAACGACCAAGCTTTATCATCCACAATGACCAAGCCACCTAATCTCAAGCACCTGAGGAAATAAATTGAAAATTTTGTTACGACGTAAAAAACTATAATGATATCGAAGCAATAACAATATCAACTATTAAATATTAAAAAATCCGGGTTTAAATATAAGTTATTATGACTCTCAGAAAAAATTACGTTGTATGTCTTATCTTTTATGCATGCGTTTGAAAGCATTAGCACAGCCTCACCCCAATCCACTTTCGTGATGAATGCGGCTTCGGGCGCTCCTTAACGTGGCGTTGGTGGAGCGTGTAGCACAAATGTGTAAAAATGACCCAACAATTTATTTATGTACTGATCAAAACGCTGACGTCCATCAACCAATACCATTGAAACATTTTTTGATTTTATCATATTTCAGCAAGAGAATCAAGTCGGGTTCGACAATTAATTGTTAAGCTAAGTGATAATCTTTCATAACCGTTTTCAAACTATTTTGTAGTAACAAAGGCGTAGAGCGGAGAAGAAACTCAGCACCCACACCAGTCAAGCATATTGGCAGACCGCCAGTGGCATCTAATATTTCTGCCTGAATGCGATAACTGCAAAAAAAATCAGAATGCAATGAGTATGAAAAATATAATTCCCGATCAATAATGACTATAGTGAACGTCTATTTACCGCACTGTACAGGGGACGGTTGCACGGCATCTGGAACACATCTTACTTCCTTGTTCAACATGCACCTCCGTATTACATTTATTGCATGACTCATAAAACATATTATCAGTAGATAACATATTATAAATTTAAAACCGAAAATGTTTTAATTTTCTTGATTTTGTATTTTGATTTTTTTTTTGCCCATTTTTTTCAGGCATTTTTTTTATAAAGGGGAGGGGCGGTTCTTTTTAAAGAAAGTTTATTTGGGAGGATCATGGAAATGGGGGTGTAATATTTTTGTAATAAATTCATCGATTTTACATTTTGTTTTTATTATTTTCCGGATTAATTTTTCTTAATATGGAGAGAGTTAATGGTTTTTATTTTTTAAATAAGGCCATTTTTTAAATCAATAATAATCAGAACATATATTAAGTTTTTTTTTCCGATTTGTTATCCGGATTTTTTTTTATAAACGGGAGGGGCGGTTTTTTTTAATGTGTTTATTTGGGGAGATCATAGAAATGGTAGTGCATTATTTTGCAATAAATTCATTGATTTTGAATTTTGTATTTTTTTTTCCGGTTTTTATTGTATTTTGGTATAATTATTGTAGAGAATTTAGGGAAAGATTGATTTTATATGAGATGACAATTTATTATCAGCTTTGCAATAAATTCATTGCTTTTGTATTTTTTTAATTCATTAAATATTGAGAGTTAAAGATTTCTTTTATATGACATGGCAATTTATTAGTGGGTCTGGAGTGGTTTATTGAGCGAATATTTCGAATTTTATAAATTTAAAACCGAAAATGTTTTAATTTTTTTGATTTTGTATTTTGATTTTTTTTTGCCCATTTTTTTCCGGCATTTTTTTTATAAAGGGGAGGGGTGGTTTTTTTTTAAGAAAGTTTATTTTGGGGGATCATGGAAATGGGGGTGCAATATTTTTGCAATAAATTCATCGATTTTACATTTTGTTTTTATTATTTTCCGGATTAATTTTTCTTAATATGGAGAGAGTTAATGGTTTTTATTTTTTAAATATGGTCATTTTTTAAATCAATAATAATCGGAACATCTATTAAGTTATTTTTTCCGATTTTTTATCTGGATTTTTTTTATAACCGGGAGGGGCGGTTTTTTAATGTGTTTAATTGGGGAGATCATAGAAATGGTAGTGCAATATTTTGCAATAAATTCATTGATTTTGAATTTTGTATTTTTTTTTTTCCGGTTTTTATTGTATTTTGGTATAATTATTGTAGAGACTTTAGGGAAAGATTGATTTTATATGAGATGACAATTTATTAGCAGGTTTGCAATAAATTCATTGCTTTTGTATTTTTTTTAATTCATTAAATATTGAGAGTTAAAGATTTTTTTATACGACATGGCAATTTATTAGCGGGTCTGGAGTGGTTTATTGAGCGAATATTTCGAATTTTATAAATTTAAAACCGAAAATGTTTTAATTTTTTTGATTTTGTATTTTGATTTTTTTTTTTGCCCATTTTTTTCCGGCATTTTTTTTTATAAAGGGGAGGGGCGGTTTTTTTAAGAAAGTTTATTTGGGGGATCATGGAAATGGGGTGCAATATTTTTGCAATAAATTCATCGATTTTACATTTTGTTTTTATTATTTTCCTGATTAATTTTTCTTAATATGAAGAGAGTTAATGCTTTTTATTTTTTGAATAAGGCCATTTTTTAAATCAATAATAATCGGAACATCCATTATGTTTTTTTTCCGATTTTTTATCCGGATTTTTTTTATAAACGGGAGGGGCGGTTTTTTTTAATGTGTTTATTTGGGGAGATCATAGAAATGATAGTGCAATATTTTGCAATAAATTCATTGATTTTGAAATTTGTATTTTGTTTTTTTTTTATTTTCCGGTTTTTATTGTATTTTGGTATAATTATTGTAGAGAATTTAGGGAAAGATTGATTTTATATGAGATGTCAATTTATTAGCAGGTTTGCAATAAATTCATTGCTTTTGAATTTTTTTTAATTCATTAAATATTGAGAGTTAAAGATTTTTTTTATATGACATGGCAATTTATTTTTGCAATAAATTCATCGATTTTACATTTTATTTTTTTTATTTTCCGGATTAATTTTTCTTAATATGAAGAGAGTTAATGGTTTTTATTTTTTAAATATGGCCATTTTTTAAATCATATTAACATTTATATTTTATTTGACCAGTTTTAACAAATTTGAAGTTGGTATAATTATTGTAGAGAGAACTTAGGGAAAGATTTTTTTTATTTGACATGGCAATTTATTAGCGGGTCTGGAGTGGTTTATTGAGCGAATATATTCCAATTTTATAAAGTTAAAACCGAAAATGTTTTAATTTTTCTGATTTTGTATTTTTGATTTTTTTTTTTGCCGATTTTTTCCGGCATTTTTTTTATATAGGGGAGGGGCGGTTTTTTTAAAATAAAGTTTATTTGGGGGATTATGGAAATGGGGGTGCAATATTTTTGGAAGTTCAAATTTTAGTGAGATAATGTGTAGGTCTACCGCCTATCATGTGTATTTTATGTAGGAAAATAGGAATGACAACAAAAAAAAGTAATTATATGTGTATTTTATGTGTAGGTCTACCGCCTATCATGCCTATCATGTGTATGTAGGAATTTTTTCGTGTGTTTTGCAATTTTTTTTTTCAATTACGTTTTTATATAGACGTAGATACAAAGAAAAAGTTATTCAATCAACATCTTTAATCACAAATCTTTCAATGAGAAAAAAATATGCAGTACGTACCTTGGAAAAATGCAACGGAGTTATTCAACCAACATCTTTAATGACAAATGTATGAGAAAAATATGCAAAAAGACGTACCACTGGAAAAATGCAACGGGATGAGATAATGAACGGTGGCACTGTCAATCGAAGGAGCTACCGAAGGGAAAAAATGTATTAGTGAAGAAGCCCCAACATTGACCTCGATCTCCGCAGTGGCTGCATCAATAAATAAAAATTAAACGAACAAAAATTCAATTAAAAGTGACCCGGAACATTTGGTTGAACAATGAAACACAAAAAGCTTACGTATTAGACGAAGGGGGCGGGAAATGTGGAAATGTGGTGTCAATTTATTGAGAGAATGTCGGTTTGTTTTATTTATTTAAGCGTGTCGGTTTTTTAATTAATTAAATATTGAGATTTTGTTTTGATGAAAAATATTGAGATTTGGGAACATTAATTGTTGATGCTGGAGGAATTTTTATTTATTTATATGTGTTTATTTTAAGTAGGGGCCAACATGTGTTTTATTGCACCTCAAAAAAGGAAAAAAAACGTGTGTTTTATTTTAATTTATTAAATATTGAGTTTTGTGGAAGCATTAATTGGTTGATGCTGGGGGATTTTTTTTATTAATTCACACGTATTTATTTTGGGTAAATATTGAGGTTTTCTTTATTTATTTAAAGGTGTTTATTTTGGGTAGGATCCTAGTCAAATTACGGGTATGGGGTGTAATTAGCGGGTAATTGGGTTAAAAACACTCGTGTATATATATATATATATATATATATATATATATATATATATATATATGTGTGTGTGTGTGTGTGTATATACACATAGCATGATATTGTCATACGTCCTATTAGGCTGGGGCCACAACCTACATGTGTAAGGTATTTGGTTGAATTATTAGTAGATAATAGACTGAGATACTACTTATTTACATGTAGTGATAATTAATGAGGCTATTATTTGTATTGCACCAATCTACTCGTGCACGACGCTACATGTATACTACTGTAGAACCGATTTTCCGTAGGTGCATTATGAGAACCGACTTTGATTATAACCTCCTATAATTAATTATACACACACACATTGACACATATATACACACATAGAAATATTAAAACACAGACACACTCATATACATAGACATAATATATATACACATATATCCGGTTTGGTCCGGTTTTTATTTTAGAAAACTAAAACAAAAACCAAATTGTTTTTCACGGTTTGGTTTTTTACAATACAAAAACCAATCATAAAACCATGGTTTATACTTTTCCAGTTTGGACCGGTTTGGTTCGGCCGGTTGATTTGGTTTCCGTTTATTTTATTCACTCCTCCAACTCGCCCTTCGTTTCCGCGACATATGCCATGGCAGGGATAAAGGAGCGTCGAGACTAACGCTGCAAGGTAAGGCCTCTTAGTAGCACAAGACAAGGTATGCTGACACGTAGGGTTGGCCCTGGCATTTTTTGGGCTTAAGGCCAAGTCTCCGAATTGAGACTTTTAATTGAAGTGTTTTTTTTTTTTTGAAAAACATACTTATCGCGTTTTTAACATCCGTAAATACAAAATTCACTTTATTGATAGCCTCAAAACTTGCCTACAAAGTACTCTTTTATTGAGATCTTTATCGAATGGAGTAAAAAATTTGGGCCTTTATAAAAAAAAAAATTAACATATTATATTAGGTTGGATCAGATTGAATCTACACGGATTTTTTTTTTTCTTTTAGCGAAACATGTACCGTTAAGCCCTCCCGACACCGTTGGGCTTAAGACGGCCGTCTCTCCGGCCTCACATGAGGGCCGGCCCTGCTGACACGTGGCACTCTATGATTGGGTGAGAATATCTTTCCGTACTACGACATAACCACAGCAGAATTACCCTCAGCGTTGTCTTTAAAGTTGGTTCAAGACCATTTATGACTCGATGGTATCAAACTAATGAGGTTAGTATTGATTTATGACAAAAGAAATAAATTTATAGACATAGGCTGACATATATCCGTGCATGCATGAGTTGTGTGTGTTTTTTATTTCGTTGTGTTAAGGATACCTTGCAGTATATCATTCACTCATGAGCAGGGCCGTCCTCAATATTTTAGGGCTTTCGGTGACTTTGTTGAAGAAGGTTTTCTAGTTCGATTTTTTTCTTGGAAAACATCATGCTTCTATAAACAGTGGATATAAAATTTAAATTCATTGATGTTAGATATTTTTTTTTCATATATTGTTATCGTTTGCATTTGGATGCACCTATGAATTTGGGCCTATAATTGGCTCTTTATCAATTCAAATAAATTTTTTTCAACACATTATATTAGTAGGCTTATAATTTGGGTCTTTATCAATTAAAGTAATTTTTTAACATATTATATTAGATTGGATGAGATTTAATCTACACATGATTTTTTTTTGCGAAACATGTAATTTCGGGCTGCCGGGACAGTTGGGCCTTCGGCCGCCGCCTAATCCGCCTATGCATTGGGCCGGCCTTGCTCATGAGTGTGCAGAAAATAAAAATGTATCCGATTTTGTTTAGACATTTTTTTTACCTGAATTTGGGTAATTATTTAGGTCTTACAAGACCTTTTAGTTTAATTAAAAAATAATAATAGACTAAAATACACTACTAAGATTTGAAAATAGGGACCCTCAAATTATAAATTTTGACGGGTGGACTCTGAATGGCCCCATCGAAAATACTACTCTTTCCGTTTTTTTTTAAGCGTCACATCTTAAAATTTACGTTGTTTTTATTTATTTGTCCATTTAGATTTTTTCAAACAATTTAAGAAATATGGTTAAATTGGTTGTGTCGTTAATTTTATTGAAAAAGTCTAAAAGGGTAAAACCCCTCACATTTTTGTAGGGGTATTTTCATCTATTCGAAATTTGTTTTTCCTTTTCCTTTTCTTTTTAGTTTTTCTTTTCCTCTATGTTTTTGGAAAACCGGCCTAGGATTGTCTAGGACATATAAATAGGCTCCCACACAGCCCATAATACATAATATTTGCGTTTTTAGAGTTCTTTGAGAATCCGCCTCACTAAACCGATAGCCCTCAGTTAAGCGTCCCAGTCATGCCCCCCGGACATGTCTAAAGTGCCCAGGATGAGTCCCAGACATCCCAGGTGTTAGGAAATCACTAGTTTAACGCAGCGGAATTTAAAATTTTGATTTCCTTTTCTAGATCGTTCTTCGTTTAATGCAATAAACACGTTAAGTAGTTTGACGGTTATACCTTAGATGATCTACAAGATCGTCGCTTTGACCGCCAACGGAAAGTAGTTCAATCGCAAGCCGCCCACGCGTCCGGCCTCTATCGCTAATCCACACGAACCCCTCGCGGAATCCTCCTTGGATTGCTATCGGAAAAACTCCGGCCGCTAGATCGACCTTTTCTTCCTCACAAACTCACTATGGAGAGCTCTCTATTTTTCACAAGAATTATGAACTCTTGCAATTGTGTTGTACAAAAGAGCTTGACACCCACTTCCTTTTTATAGAGCAAGTGGCGCCCATATGTAGTGTGGAGAGAAGAAAACTTTTTCCAATAAAATAAGGAAAATCAATTAGATTGATTTATCTCTTTAATTATAATATTTTGTCAATATCATATATTGATCATAATTATCTTATTACCATAAATCTATTTTCCCAAAATCAATTAATATCCTATATTAATATTATGGCAATATTTATTAATTAAAGTCACACACAACCAAGTGTGTATCTCATACACTCAAAAGTGGCGCCTTTACTTTAGTCAATAAATTGACTTCCGAATATTCTTTAATTAATATAATTTATATATAATTAATATCTTGTATTTTATTTATTCATAATAAATAAATACCACCATATTAATTTACCACTATAACCTTTATAGTCTGAGATAAACTTTCCTTATTTGGTTATCAACTATAACCGCATTTTAATCCGACTCGATGTTCATATGTGTGTGACCCGATAGGCTTCCGAATATGTTGGCCGTAGACACAAAGTGCAATTTACCAAAATGCCCTTTATACTCTAACGATCACGGGATAGCGTCTAGCAACACACCGTGACCCCAATTATCGGAAGAGTCAAAAGCAATGACTACTACCTTTCATGTGAAGCGATTACCGTGTAACTTACAATCCTATCGCTATAATAATATCCATACGATCGTATCTCGAGTGTCAATACATTGACGATCGTATCTTATAATCTGGATATCATGCTCTCTCGAATAACACATTTACTCCCACTTTGCAAAGATTCTCGAGAGCTAGACATTCCTTATAAGAAGGCCATTTCGGATATTCAATCCCAATCATAGGATACGCGATTCCCGGACGACCAATCATGTATACTCCGCGATGCTTCAATATCATACCCAATCACTACCGCATGATCGCCCGTGGTTGGAGAAATCTCAATAGTGTCAAAGCATGACAATCCACACCGTGATGCCATGAAGACTCCGGTCAAAAGGATAATTACACAACCGCCACATAGTGTGACACTTAATGTAAGTGGGTCGGTCCTAACGTCGCATTCTCTAATACACGCCCACGTCATACCCAAGTGTCCCTACACTTCGATAGACGAGATCTATCCCTACGTTCTAAAAAGTAGAAGACATCCAATACGTGCTTGTAGTCGATTATACTATCAATGTCCCATTTGATAATATGTAAGACTAGAGACATTTAAGTACCAACCTTGTTATAGTGGATTAGAGATCTCATCAACCATAATCACTATCATGGTTTCTCTATCACAGATCGATACTAGGGGCGTTACTATATATATATACAACAAATAATATGAAGACAAACAATATATAATAACATAAGTGCTTTTATTAATCATAATAAAGTTATTACATGAACTAAATAGATCAGAATGACCCGACCGGTCGGATCCGGTCCGACCGATTGGGTTTAGGACACCTTTCAACAATCTCCCACTTGGCCTAAAGCCAATCACCCATATGCCTAATCCCGTGCAAGTGAACATGTTTCTCATGCTTAGCTTGAGACAATGCCTTGGTTAACGGATCGGCTATGTTATCATCCGTGTGGACTTTCTCTATCTTTACATCTCCTCTATCTACTATCTCTCTAATCAAGTGATAGCGCCAGTAGCACATGTTTGGACTTCGATGAGACCTTGGTTCCTTTGATCGAGATATCGCTCCATTATTATCACAAAGATGCAGGCACTGGACCTTTCAATGGAGGAACCACACCAAGTTCGATGAATGAACTTCTTCATCCAAATCGCTTCTTTTGCCGCCTCCGAGGCTCGCTATGTATTCGGCTTCCGTTGTAGAGTCCGCAGAGTCTCCTCGCTTGGAACTCTTCCACCTCATCGCTCCGCCGTTAAGCGTGAAAACAAATCCAGATTGCGACTTAAAATCGCCCTTGTCGCTTTGGAACCGCATCCGTGTAACCTCGTAATACTAAATCATCGTTCCGAAAACCAGGAACATATCCCTAGTACGCCTCAAGTACTTAAGGATATTTCTTGACAAAGAATCCAGCTGACCATCACCTGGATTGGTGATACCTACTAGTCATACTAAGAGGGTACGAGACGTCCTGGTCTTGTGCATAACATGGCATACATGATGGACCCGATTGCCGGGCATAAAGGACTTTACTCATTTGTGCCCTTTCCTCCTCTCGTCTTAGGACTCATTCCTTTTGATGTAGACCCTATGTGACATGGGCAACAATCCTTTCTTGGATCGCTCCATGCTCGAATCTCTTCAAATCTTGTCTATGTAGGTGGATTGTGATGGACCAAGCAACCTTTTAGATCTATCTCTATAGATCTTTATTCCTGCATATAGGTCGCCTCACCCAAGTCCTTCATTGAGAAGTTCTTGGATAACCAAGCTTTGACTGATTGTAACATAGGCACATCATTCCCATGAAGCGATATGTCATCCACATAAAGCACTAAGAACACAATGGCACTCCCACTAACCTTCTTGTAAACACAGGGCTCATCTTCGTTCTTGATGAAATCAAACTGCTTTGATTATCTCATCAAAGCGAAGATTCCAACTCCGAGAAGCTTGCTTTAATCCATAAATGGATCTTTGCGCTTTACACCCATCCTGGCGTCATTGGTTGTGAAACCTCAGTCGTGTCATATACACTTCCTCGCATGTGTTCCCGTTAAGGAAAGCCGTTTTCACATCCATCCGCCAGATTTACGTAATCATGGTATCTTTGCAATAGCAAGCAAAATTCTAATGGATTTTAACATGGCAACAAAGTAGAAGGTTTCATCATAGTCAACTCCTTGTCTTTGCTTATAACCTTTGCCACCAACCTAGCCTTGTAGGTGGTCACGTTACCGTCCCATGTCGGTCTTTCTCTTAAAGACCCATTTACACCCTATGGGAACTATTCCATCAAAGCGGATCAACTAAGTTCCAAACTTGGTTGTCTTTCATGGATTCCATTTCTCGAATTCATGGCTTCTAGCCATTTCTCTTTGTCATGCCTTAATAGCACTTCCTCATAAGTTCTAGGGTCCTCATCTTCCATGAGATACACGCCAAAGGTACCTTTCGGGTTCACGGCGCTCCTCGGTGGATCTTCGAGGTGCTAGTGTGTCCACGGTAGAGGCCGGTGTCACATCCGTGTGTGGCAAGTCCTCTACTTCCATCAACCGACTATTATCCGTAAGTGGTTCTCGAATTTCTTCAAGATCAATTTTACTCCCACCGACCCTATCCGAATAAACTCTTTCTCCGTAGTGGCGATCCCGGCAACAAACACCTTTTGTTCCTCGGGATGGTAAAATTGGTACCCTTTGGTTTCCCTAGGATATCCCACAAATAGACATTTGTCGGACACAGGCTCTAATTTGTCGTGCATCATCCGCTTCACGTAAGTCGGACAACCCCAAGGTTTTAGATGACCTAGGCTCGGTTTTCTCTTAGTCCATACCTCGTATGGCGTAGAGTCAACCGTCTTTGATGGAACTCGGTTCGATTGTATAGGATGCGGTTTCTAGAGCATACCCCAAAATGATTTTGGAAGAATCTGCGTAGCTCATCATGGATCGCACCATGTCCAACAAGGTGCGGTTCCTCCTCTCGCACACGCCATTCATCCGTGGCGTTCCCGGAGGAGTCCATTCGAGTAGAATCCCATTCTCCTTCAAATAATCTTGAAACTCTCCATCTAGGTATTCTCCGCCTCGATCGGATCGAAGTGTTTTGATTTCTTTACCTAGTTGTTTCTCCACCTCACTTCTGAATTCCTTGAACTTTTCGAAGGCTTCAGATTTAAACTTCATTAAGTATATATAACCATAGCGAGAATGGTCATCAGTGAAGGTGATAAAATAAGAGTATCCTCCTTTGGCTTGAATTGACATTGGGCCACACACATCAGTATGTATGAGCTCAAGCAATTCATTGGATCTTATCCCTTTGCCACTGAAAGGTGACTTTGTCATCTTGCCAAGTAAACAAGCTTCGATACGCCAAACGATTCGTGAATCGAATTGATCCAACATTCCATCTTTATGGAGCTTGGAAATGCGATTCTTATTTATATGGCCAAGTCTACAATGCCATAAGTAGGATTCATTCAAGTCATTTGTTTTGGCTTTCTTGTTATTTATATTAAGAACGTCAACATTCATATCTAATATATAGAGACCATTGCTAAGTATGCCAAGATTACCATAAAAGATTCCATCACGTGAAAAGAACAACATTTATTCTCAAACGTAAAAGAAAATCCATCAACATCTAATGCGAGAAATAGAAATAATGCTCTTCGTAAGAGCGGGAACAAAATAACAGCTTATTAAGTTCTAGTACTAGCCCACACTGGGCAATGAAAGAAAATAAACTCCTACGGCCGGTAGCAAAGAACACTTGCTCCATTTCCAACGCGTGAGTCCACCTCTCCTTTCCTCGGATCTCTAGTTCTTCTTAGTGCCTGCATATTTCATACAAAAATATGAGAACCACAACCAAGATCTAATACCCAAAGTGGTTAGACTTAGAAGAAGTAATGTTGATCTCAATCATAAATATACACGAAGTCGAAGCATCGAGAATGCTTCTTCTTGGTACTCAAGAAGCCCTTGCGCTTCTCTCTCCAATGTCCGGTCTCACCGCAATGGAAGCAAGCATCCTTGGATTTGTCTTTTGCTATCTTAGGCGTTGGCTTAGGTGCACCTTCGCCTTCTTGGACTTTTTCTCGGGCTTTTGCCTTGCCCTTGCTTGAAGTGACCAAAGAACACTTGCTTTCCCTTCCCTACAAGGCCTTTTAGCGCTTTCAACATGTTCAATAACTCCGCTTAGGAGCAATCTATCTTGTTCATGTGATAGTTCATCACAAATCTGAGAATGAGTCGGTAGAGATTGCGAATCAAGTCAATACTCAACTCGCGTTCCAACTTGTGGCCCACTTCCCCAAGCCTCTCTATGTACCCGATCATTTTAAGCACGTGTGACCCCACAAAGCAGTCCCGGATGCCATCTTACAACTAAACAGGGGGCCTTGAGACCTCGTACCTCTCAATCGAGACGAGAAGCATAAAGCTCCTTCCAGGTGGACCATGATAGAGTAGGCGTCCATGGACTCATGCTTTTTCTGCGCCTCAGTGTCATAGAAGCAAGCATGATACATGTAGCATCGATCTTGTCGAAATGAAAGCTTGTTGTACTTCTCGACAACATCTGCAAATTCCGAACCCTCGGCGGGCTTTTCCGGTAGGGCCTCGTCCAAGACATAGCCAATCTTCTCGTGCCTCAAAACGATTTTGAGGTTTCTTTCCCAATCGAGAAAATTAGTTTCGTCAAGCTTGTTATCGATGATAAAACGAAGGTTCAATTTGTTTGACATTTTCTACAACAATAAATAAAAGATAGAATAAGTAAAAGCTCATGTATAAAAAACCCTAAATTTGCACTTAATGAATCTATAAGGTTTTTACTCCCACTAGCCGACTATTCCCTATTGGCTTTCAAGAAAATAATTCCTTTAGTGGGCAAGATCCCATCGAACTACCCCGACCCCAACTTTGGGTGATGGGCGAAAATAATTAAACAGTGGACAACGATTTGTCGATCGTATCTTATACGATTCTTGTTGTTTGACCAGTCAACTCTTTGACAATATTTCATCTTATGAAATTAGCCAAACCCTTGCCTCTAAAATCCAAACGACCCCGCTTTGGCTGGTGGCCGAGAGAATTCTTAGTCGAGTCTCAACCCCAATATTCATGAGATCTCTTTCGATCATATCTCAATAACGACGATATACCCGAGGTAGGTCAACCCCCGCTTTGGCTGGTGAGTTGGGTCCGAACAAGGGCTCTTCACCGTCGTTATAATATGGGGAGGCAATTCCGACTTGATTTTTGATGTGGGAATAATTTTAAATTAATTCACTTAATTAATTTGGTTTAATTATGGTCTCATCTACTATGTGCATATTACTACGATATCATATAAAGTAAAACATACACAACATTCCACGCATAAAATAACCGGTATGATCATGGACTTTTCTAGGTGTGGTTTCAATACAAACCGATTTAAACCGCGGGTCACAAACTAAGGGTATCTGCAAAACGCCAATAGGATCTTTATTGCTTTGTCACGCCCAATGGGTTCTTCATCTCTCCTTGGTCTTGAACTTCTTGCTCCATTCTTGTTACATAATAAATAATTACACCCGCCGCATTACGGGGGGACTCGAGAATGGGATAAATGCAAAAAGTAAACTAGGTCACGTTCTTCATAACGGCCTAGGACAATTTTTCAAAACCAACATAAAGAAAACATTCCCATCTATCCTATTGGTTGAGTCCATGATCAATCGGTCCATATAATCACATTATATCTACACATCTAATCCATACAATTTTATCTTATGAAAAAGATTAAATTCTAATTTTAACTACTACTACTCATGCGTCTTTATTTTATCACATCAAATAATTAAATAACTTTTAATTAATTATATGATTTAACCAAAATTAAAATTAACATTTAATTTTAAATCGATTTCAATTTTAATTAAATTTGAACTATTCAAAATAAAATTAAAATTATAAAGTCTCCTATTTGTTTCATTTCCAAAACTAAATTTAGCTTAGGCTCATCACACTTTCCAAAATCAAAATTTTGAAGTGGCTGAAGCTAGTGCCTATTCCAAATCAAATATTTGGAAAGGGCCTAGGCCTACTCCAAATCAAATATTTGGAAAGGCCAAATTATTTTAGTCTAGGCCTGGCCACTTTCCAAAATCAAAATTTTGGAAGTGGCCTAGGCCTAGGCCTATTCCAAATCAAATATTTGGAGAGGCCAAATAATTTTGGTTTAGGCCTGGCCACTTTCCAAAATCAAAATTTTGGAGTGGCTGGCTTGAGCCTATTCCAAATCAAATATTTGGAAAGGCTCAGGCCTATTCCAAATCAAAATTTGGAAAGGCCAATGTCCCATATGGTTTCCCAATGGTCCAAACTATTTGAACCATTGGTTGGCCATATGACACAACTAAACAAACGAGATATCTATGCACAATAAAATATCACAAAACGAAAAGGGTTGATCTCCCCCAAAGGAAGAGGAGAGCCGACGGACAGCAGCCCGAAGGCCACCGCCGCCGCCGCCGCCGCCGCCGAGGGATGGGGGCGCCGCCAGTCGGCCGACCCCCATGAACCCTATATATTTTTTTTTGTTTTAACGTTTCGCGATTTAAATCTTGCATCTATCGATTAAATACTACGCATTTAAATTATGCTTATTGCTTAAGCTCGAAGTCTGGCTCCGATACCACCGTTAGAAAATCACTAGTTTAACGCAAATGAATTTAAAATTTTGATTTCCTTTTCTAGATCGTTCTTCGCTTAATGCAATAAACACGTTAAGTAGTTTGACGGTTATACCTTAGATGATCTACAAGATCGCCGCTTTGACCGCCAACGGAAAGTAGTTCAATGCGCAAGCCGCCCACGCGTCCGGCCTCTATCGCTAATCCACACGAACCCCTCGCCGAATCCTCCTTGATTGCTATCGGAAAAACTCCGGCCGCTAGATCGACCTTTTCTTCCCTCACAAACTCACTATGGAGAGCTCTCTATTTTTCACAAGAATTATGAACTCTTGCAATTGTGTTGTACAAAAGAGCTTGACACCCACTTCCTTTTTATAGAGCAAGTGGCGCCCCATATGTAGTGTGGAGGAGAAGAAAACCTTTTTCCAATAAAATAAGGAAAATCAATTAGATTGATTTATCTCTTTAATTATAATATTTTGTCAATATCATATATTGATCATAATTATCTTATTACCATAAATCTATTTTCCCAAAATCAATTAATATCCTATATTAATATTATGACAATATTTATTAATTAAAGTGCACAATCCAAGTGTATCTCATACACTCAAAAGTGGCGCCCCTTTAGTCAATAAATTGACTTCCGGAATATTCTTTAATTAATATAATTTATATATAATTAATATCTTGTATTTTATTTATTCATAATAAATAAATACCACCATATTAATTTACCACTATAACCTTTATAGTCTAGAGATAAACTTTCCTTATTTGGTTATCAACTATAACCGCATTTTAATCCGACTCGATGTTCATATGTGTGTGACCCGATAGGCTTCCGAATATGTTGGCCGTAGACACAAAGTGCAATTTACCAAAATGCCTTTTATACCTAACGATCACGGGATAGCGTCTAGCAACACACCGTGACCCCAATTATCGGAAGAGTCAAAAGCAATGACTACTACCTTTCATGTGAAGCGCCATCGTGTAACTTACAATCCTATCGCTATAATAATATCCATACGATCGTATCTCGAGTTTCAATACATTGACGATCGTATCTTATAATCTGGATATCATGCTCTCTCGAATAACACATTTACTCCCACTTTGCAAAGATTCTCGAGCTAGACATTCCTTATAAGAAGGCCATTTCGGATATTCAATCCCAATCATAGGATACGCGATTCCCGGACGACCAATCATGTATACTCCGCATGCTTCAATATCATACCCAATCACTACCGCATGATCGCCCCGTGGTTAGGAGGAATCTCAATAGTGTCCAAGCATGACAATCCACACCGTGATGCCATGAAGACTCCGGTCAAAAGGATAATTACACAATCGCCACATAGTGTGACACTTAATGTAAGTGGGTCAGTCTAACGTCGCATTCTCTAATACACGCCCACGCTATCATACCCAAGTGTCCCTACACTTCGATAGACGAGATCTATCCCTACGTTAAAAAAAGTAGAAGACATCCAATACGTGCTAGTCTCGATTATACTATCAATGTCCCATTTGATAATATGTAAGACTAGAGACATTTAAGTACCAACCTTGTTATAGTGATTAGAGATCTCATCAACCATAATCACTATCATGGTTTCTCTATCACAGATCGATACTAGGGACGTTACTATATATATATACAACAAATAATATGAAGACAAACAATATATAATAACATAAGTGCTTTTATTAATCATAATAAAGTTATTACATGAACTAAATAGACTGTAAATGACCCGACCCGGTCGGATCCGGTCCGACCCGATTGGGTTTAGGACACCTTTCCAACACCAGGACATGCCCAGGTCTTCCAGCTTGCTAAACCGAGCACTTCTCTCGGTTAAGCGACCCAGTTCATGTGCAAGACGAGTTCTGGACACCCTAAGACAAGCTCTAGACGCCCCAGCTCACTGAACCGAGCACTGCGGTCGATTGAGCGACCCGCTTTTGCTCTTCATGTTCAGTTTTAATCTTTCTAGTTCGTGTCTGCAGATTAGAGCCATAGTTTAGAAGCAGATCCTGATTTAGAAGCAGTTTTGGATCTTGGTTCTTTTAAAGAAGGTAATTATCGCAATCCCTCGTTAATTTGTAGATTGATTGTGTTAAGTTAGGGTTCTTGACCTTTGATGTTAGGTTTTCGTTTGTTTGTAGGTTTTTGAGGTTTCGAAGGCTAATCGTAGTTCGTTTGGTTTTTGGGTTCAGCTCGTCTAAAGGTAAAGAGTTATTCTTATCAAAAGGTTCCGTTTTTAGTTTAAAGATCATGCTTTTATTTTGTTTTGAATATTGTTTTGATGCACAACATGATTATGTGTTGCCGAGTATCTGCTAAAAGGTGTTTTCAAAGCTTTTTATGTCCTTGGTTACGAGTAGTGGATATAGGATGGGAGTTCATTGTTTGTACGGCCTTGGAATGTTCCTGATTTCGCGCATTATGTCGCTTATACTAGCAAGAGTACTAGGTCAAATTATAGCATAGCAACGGCAATCAAGGTCGACCCCACAGAGACAATGCAAATCAAGTATAAACGAGTCTAACGTAATTAAGAAAACGAATATGGTTGTCGACCAACAATAAACATAAAAGAAACATGGTATTCCTTCCCTATCCAACCTATCTACTAACTTGGTCTAGTTAATCCTTATGTTGCTTCCCCACACAATTTCCTTAAATCAATTGAACGTTTTAATTCAGTTTTAGCTACGGGTGCATCTCCTAACCCTATCTACTTCCATTGTAAGGACATCAGATAATCTATACGCAACTTACCTCCTTCATTGGTTGTATTAGCCCATACGCAATAAGTTCTAGAGATGCTGGCATGAGACCTAAGACCTCCGTAAGCACTATCGACTATGACCAGCACGTTCCTAGGGATCCATCAAGACAATGTCCTAATTAACACTTTACTAACAGTCCTTCAGGTTAATTTACGAATTACAAATATTAGATTGACCAGACCTAATGAATCGGTTTAATTTCCAGTCGATCAACATAGCTGATGCTAAATCTCCAGATTAGGGTTACCTAAAAGTTGCCGCGGTAAATCGGTGTGGACCGCCGACTTACCGGGGGCGGTGGTTCCTATTTTGGAATCTACATTGCTTCGTTCTGATTAATTCAAGTAAATTATGGGTGTTGGTCCCTTGGAAGGCTGACACAAGTTTAGAGGGGGGTGAATAAACTTGTCTCCAAAAACTAGATTTTAACACAACTTAGATTCAATTATAAACTTGTGTGGAGTTAAGCTGACACAGCTGAGTATAAATCAAATTGACTTGTGCAAAGCTGAGTCAACTGGTAGCGGATTAAGTTTTAGCCTTTATGCGGATCTTGTTGATTCTAAGAAAAAGCTGAGTATGCTGAATTGTATTATGGTGAATGTCAGTTTGTGAACTGTGAGTTTATGTAACAATCAGTTTGTTCAGTTATGCCTTATGAGAAACTTATATGAAAAACAATCACAAATACTGAGTAAACTAAATAACAGTAAGTAAATGCGTAAAGTAAATAGAGCAAGATTTATAGTGGTTCCAGGTGGTGTAAACCTGTCAGTCCACTCTTCCCAGTGATGTAGGAGGAAAATTCCACTAGAACTTTCTGAGGTAGCCGGTTACAAAAACTCCTAATTGATAGTCCTTGACTAATCCTAGCTTCACTATCTAAACACTTGTAGAACAGGTTTGGATTGCTGCTCTGCAACTGCTTGAAACACTGGTCCTTAGAGGGTTTAATTGCCTCTTCTCCAGCTCCACAACAAACATAGTCTACTTGACTGCTAAACAACAGAACTGTCCTTGGAAAATCCTTGACCGGATTGCTTCACAGTCTAAACCTTTGATAACAATCAAAGTTAGGCTGAGAATCAATAAATTGATTCTTGCTTGTGGTTCTTCTAAGTGTCTGAATCTGGATTGAGTCATTGTAGCTTGAACACTTGAAGAATTGTGGATGTGATCTTGTTGAGCGCAAAGATTGATAGCAATTTGGATGAACAAGACTTTGGCACTTGTATTCTTGCTAATTCGTTCGATGTTGTGTGTATGATCCTTGATGCCAAGTCCTCTATTTATAGTGTGAGGTCCAACGTTCATCTTGTTTGAATTTGAATTCTATCAACGTTTAAATCCATATAGCCGTTAGTGGTCCTATTATCTGTCAGTGACCGTTCTGGCTTGTCAGGCCTTCATCCAATAGAATTCCTTGTTTTGTAACGTTCATATTTAATTCACTTTCTTGGATGACTGACTATAAACTGAGTATCCGGATCAGTTTTATACTGAGTGTGTCAGTTATCAGTTTGTTAACAGACTTAGAGCATTAACTGAGGTTTTACACTTCTTCAAAACTTAGTACTCTATTTATCTGATTTCTTTTGACTTAATCAGAGTACACCGTATCTATAAAATCATCTAAGATATCATTGTCCTTATGATTTTTAGGTCTTCTTACTTGATCCATAAAGTCACTTCCAGCCATCACAGACTTACTAGAATTCTAACTTTATAGTCTCGGCTTTAATCTTCATAACTGAGTTTGAACCCTTAGTTCTTCAATCTTCAATAACTGAGTCTATGTCTCTCAGATCTTCAATCTTATAGATAAGTCAACCGAGTCTGTGTCCCTCAGCGAACTTACCATCTTCAGTTCTGAGTAGACTTTCAGTTCTGACTTCTGGTGACTCTTTCAGTTTTAGTCAATACTTCAGTTTCGAGTGAGTATCCAGATTTTTAGATGATTTCTAATTTTTAGTTTTACGATACTCTAACTATTACAGAGCTTGTCTGATATAACCTATACAATAATCAGACTCTAATAAATCCTATACATTCAGTTCTAGATATCTTTTAGCTTTTCACTATAACTAGTTTCAGCACTTCATCAATGTGGTGTAAACACATAAATAAGTAAATAAGATGAATCATCATCAAAACATAAATTTTATTTCCAACAATTTCCCTCTTTTTGATGATGCCAAAACCCCACTTAAAGAAAGCTTAAAAATAAAAACAATGCAAAACACGGTAAAACTGGAAACTGGATAAATCATTAAGATTCACAAAAACTGGAACAAGTTACACATTTGTTATCAACTGAAATAAAAGCTAAGTAGCTTTCTGTGTAACTAGAAAGAATTTTCTATCCTTATCATGGAGATGATATTCATCCTCCAACTTTCTATCTTTCTTGGAGAAGGCTTTGTTATAATCCACTTGACTTGATAGCTTCCATTTTCTCCAAAGAACTAACTTGGGAAGTTCACTTTCCCGACTTTAATACTTTTCAAATTCATCAACATCTATCTTCATTTGCTCTGTCTTGTCTCTGATTTGAAGTCTCTCTTCGATCTTCTTTATCTTCTTGTAATTTTCCATCTTCTGATTGTGAAATTCATCTGACAAGAAATAATTGAGAGATTCTTCATAACTCTTGTACTTGTACTTAGTCTTGGTGTGATTGTAATTTCTTACATGCTTCATCCATAGATCTTGAGTAAGAGTTGCTCATTTATCTACTGGTTGACTGTAGTTTATAATGAGCTGATCTTCATTGAGTTCTTCAGCCTGTCTGATATTAGATTCGGTTGCTGATGCGGATTTTGCTTTCAAGTTGATCAGTTCTGCTTCTAGCTTCAATTTCTCTTCTTGTAGCTTTAGCTTTTCTTCTTCTACTTCCCCCTTTTTGGCATCATAAATCTCATTGACCAAAAGATAAGTTGCTTTCTGATCTTCTGCTATGCCTTTTGAGAAGTTAAAACTTTCTTAAGCTGAGTTCCTGATGACAGTTAAAATATACCTATTTATGTCATCAATTCTAACCTTAAATCAGAGTTAATTATATATATTTCATATTAAATCACGTGTTTATATTTATTATTTAATGATAAGTGATTATTAATGTGATAATTGGTATTTAGCTGTTTTTATTATAAAAGAGCAATTAATTGTGTGATAAATGCTGATTTCGCAGATCGTAACGAATCGGGAGGATAATTGTCATGCAATCGGGAAATCTCAAGATAAATAAGGAAGAAAATCGGAGCATTAATGAAGAGACAAATCAGATCAGCATAGAAGAGTGAAGTGGGGAACAAGTCAGACGAAGCGAAATTGAAAACGCGTATAGAGGGAGGCTCGGTCGACCGAGCCATGCCATTCGGTCGACCGAGCCATGCCATTCGGTCGACCGAGCGTAACTGTTCGGTCACCCGAGCCTAATCAGATTAATGCGTGCATATCTTCTGGATTCTCCCTATGTCGGCTACAACTCCTATATAAACAGCAGCCACGATGCTGAGACAAGAACGAACCTACAAAACACAATACTACAACACTTTTAGTTTATCAATATAGTTCTTTTTATTTTATATTATGTTGCTTCATCACGGAGGCGATGGATTCATCGATTAGAGATTGCATTGAAGGATCGGAGGACCCTCCGTCTACGAGGGTAATGTCTATCCAAATATGTCGTTTTTATTCGTAGATCTATTTTATTTCGTTATGGAGTAGTCGTTTGTTTATTGGTTTCGTGATGTAGTTAATTATCAAACCCATATTCATGTATATCTAAGCCGTACGAAGGCGTTTTACGAGCAAATTCTAGAGTCACCGGTCTAGATCTACCACGGTCTATATGGTTAGATCTAGCCATCAAGATTCTAGTAATTTTCGTGAACGACTTCGCCACGCTCGTGCTTTCGCTTTTTCATATACACATGTAATAGATCTGGCCAATTTGTTACATCGTTCTCGTAAATTAATATGATATATTGTGAAAATTGCCATGTTAAATAGGACATAAGTTAGCCGATCGTTTAGGAGGTGTGCCAACTTTGTCACGGTGGTTGCCTAGACGAGGTGACGATTTTAGATCGGCATCCCTAGTTTGGTATAGCATGCTTGTTATATGATGTTCTATCCTGTCCAAGGAAGGATTCGTAATTAAGCATAAAGATCTTCTATCCGTTCACGAAGTAGATCCAGTTTAGGGGATAGCTCCCGTAGCCAAAATATAATCAACCTTAATGTCTTTTCTCTGCTCTCGCTTAGGTATACATATATGGGGAGTAATTACTACTAGCGTAATCAATACCGTTTGTTAAAGTCTTATAAAACCGTAAAAACAAGTGTTTAGTGTTTTGTGTCGTATTGTTAGTCTTTGTGTTTTCTATCGTGTCAACCTTTATTTTTACGTTATTGTTGGTCGTAGACCGCCCTTTAATCTATTTTTAGTTTAATAACGTTGTACTTGTTTAAGCCGAGTCTCTGTGGGATCGACCTCGACTCTATCTAGCTATACTACGATTGAACCTAGTTCTCTTGCTAGTTGGTTATTTAGGTATCGAGTTATTTTTATAACTTGACCGTCATCAAGTTTTTGGCGCCGTTGCCGGGGACTCGTGTCATTAAATTGAGTATAGCGTATTTTATTAAAAGTAGATTCGTAAATATTGTGAATAAGAGTCAGTATATTAAACAGTGTCGTTAGAAAAAAAAATATATATAAATAAATAAATAAATAAAAAGAGTTCGGTCGACCGAACCACAGTTCTCGGTCGACCGAGAATTTATTGTTTTTTTTTCTGTTTTGTTTTACACAGTTTCTGCCTTGTGTTTTTGTATTTTTCGAATCTGTTTTAGTTTAGTTTTTATTTATTAAGTCTAGTTAAAAGATTAGCCATTAAAGTTTCTAATTGTTTATTGTTTTTGTTATTTTTATTTTTGTCTATTTTAGAGTCTCGCCAAAGGCAGTAGCCTTGGCGTATTTTAATTGTTTATTGTTGTTTTTGCTTTGCAAAAAAAAAAAACAAGCTACCCGGATTTCTAAGGATCCAAACGAGGAGCAAGGCGAGGAAAAATCTGAAGGAACACAACATTCCGATCAATCTGACTCCGACATGGAAGGATTACTAAATGAAGCCAACGAGGTAAATGGAAATAATTTTAATAATGCAAATTTTGTTAACCAAGCTGTGGCTGCATGGGAAATGCGTACTTTGCAAAGCTATGCAACGCCTACCATTGAACAATTCATTCCTGCTATCGTAGTACCTGAAAATGCTGCTGAAATTTATCACCCGAAACCTAATGTCATTCAAATGGTGGCAAACTATTCCACTTTTCATGGTATCCTGAATGAAGATCCTGGTATTCACGTGATGAATTTCTTAGAGATCGTTAGTACCGTGAAGCCGTAATCGTTCCCGAGGATAACATTAAGTTTGAGACTTTTCCTTTCACTTTGAAAGATAAAGCTAAGCAATGGCTTTTCTCTTTAGAGGCTAGATCAATCACGACCTGGGAGGAACTGCTACAAAAGTTCATGAATAAGTACTTCCCTATAGGAAAGACCTTTAAGTTACGCCAAGATATCTTGGGGTTCAAGCAAAGAACTCTGGTGAGAGTTTTGATCAAGCTTGGGAACGCTTTTAAGGAGTCCATAAGGAAGTGCCCTCATCATGATATCCTCTATGGATTTTAATGCAAACCTTTTACCATGGATTGAGAGATACGGAGAAGATAAGAGTAGATGCCTCCAAAGAATGGAGCGCTTGTTCTTTTATCTCCTGAAGAGGCACGAGGAAAGATGGAGCAAATAGCAATGAATAGCCAATGGGGAGGTGGTGAAATAGCAACTGTGAAGATGGCCGATAATCTTGAGGAGGATGTATCGCATAAGATCCTAAATACTCTATTGCTCATAAATGATAAGGTGGATGGTATGCATGAGAGAATTGTGCGAGTAGAGACTGGAAAAGGGACGGAAACGACTAAGCCATTAGAGAATGCGGGTACTAAAGAAGCCAATTACATTGGGAAACAGGGTAATCACTGTGAAGGTTACAAACCAAATCATGACCAACCTGAATTCCGATGGAGTGATCCAAATGAAGGGGTAAAACCACACAACACTTATGTACCTCAGGAAGCTCAAACTTACGGTTGGGAAGTTGGACTTGAAAAGATGAGTAACACAATGTCCTGACACTGTGAATCAATTAGCAAATTCCATGACTGACTTGGCTACAAACTTTCACCAATATCACAAAAGAATGATGCCAAAGTCACCAACCAAGAAGCCTTAGTCCGAATCTCTCTCATCAAATAGGACAATTAGTCAACAATCACAATTAGGCCTCCTGGGGGATTTCCGAGCAACACTGATAGGAACCCGAGGGATGTGAATGCGATAATGATTAGAAGTGAAAATGAGCTTACTCCAACAATCCCAAAGAATGAGGAGAATATAGAGGATGTTAGGGATGCGGAGAAAGAGCCTGAGGAGGCATTCACACCCTGTTTAGAAAAGCCCCCTGATGAGCAATTAACCTCTATCTCTACAATTTTAGGGAATAGTGATTGCACAGAAATATCTTCGCGAAGTGAGGTTGTTAAGGCTGAGAAGCAACAACCATGGTTTAAAGATTATGTGAATTATTTATCCGGGAGATATTTGCCACCAAACTTGAACCAACAGCAAAAGAAGAAGTTCTTTGCGGACCTTAAACACTATTATTGGGATGAACCCTATCTTTTTAAGCGTTGCTCAGACAACATCTTTAGAAGATGTGTTCCTGAGAGTGAATTCCTCGATATACTTAAACATTGCCATACTTATGAAGCAAGAGGACACTATGGAGGGACAAGATCACCGCTAAAGTTCTCCAATGTGGTTTCTACTCGCCAAATCTTTACAAAATCAAGCATGAATATGCTAGATCCTCGCTATTCATGCCAAATGACGGGCAATATCTCAAGGAGACATGAAATGCCACTAAGGGGTATCCTAGAACCGTAACTCTTTGATGTATGGGGAATTGATTTTGTGGGACCTTTCACTTCATCCTGCTTTCAAACCGCTATATTTTGGTGGCAATCGACTATGTGTCTAAATGGGTTGAGGCAATTGCTTCACCTACCAATGATGCAAAGGTTGTACTGCGGTTTTAAAGAAAAAAATATCTTCACGCGGTTTGGAATCCCTCGTGCCATCATTAGTGATAATGAGAGCCATTTCTATAATAAGCCATTTGAGAAGTTAATGGCCAAGTACGGGGTGAGACATAAGTTAGCTACCGCTTATCATCCTCAAACAAGTGGTCAAGTTGAGGTCACGAACCGAGAGATTAAGCGCATTCTAGAGAAAACTGTGAACCCAACAAGGAAAGATTGGTCGTTGAAGTTAGATGACGCTTTATGGGCTTATCGGACTGCGTATAAGACTTCCATAGGCATGTCCCCGTACCAGATTGTTTTTGGGAAAGCGTGTCATCTACCGGTTGAACTTGAGCACCGTGCCTTATGGGCTACTCGTGTGTTGAATTTAGATGAAAGTTTAGCCGGAGAAAAGAGATTGTTGGAATTAACTCGCCTAGAAGAGTTTCGCATTGAAGCTTACGAGAATGCTCGGATCTATAAAGAGCGCACTAAGAGATTTCATGATAAAAAGATCCTTGACCGCACCTTTAAGGTGGGTGATATGGTTCTTGTTTACAATTCGCGCTTGAAACTTTTCCGGAAAGCTAAAATCAAGATGGTTTGGTCCATATAAAGTGAGTAAAGTATTTCCTTCCGAGTCAGAGAGGTAAGTCACTTGGATGATCGAAAGACTTTTGTGGTGAATGGCCACCGAGTAAAGCATTACCTCGGGACTCAATTTGATAGAGAGGAAGAAGTACTTACTCTAGGAAATCCTAGTTACAACTAGACCATCATGTGAGTACAGTCGAGCTAACGACTATAACCATAGAACTATTTCTTAAAACTTTCTTTTAGATTTGTTTTTGTTTTTGCTTTGAATAAAGTAGCATGCGCCTATCACGGTTTTTTTTCTCGCCATGTTCGAGTCTAAGTTCGAATAAACGAGGTTTTTTCCTTGATAGCCGTCATGTGAGTTTTTTTTTATTTAAATCCATCCTTTTTGGTATTGTCCATGGCAAGATAAAGTAAAGTGGCTTAAACTGTTTTTAGATATTTATATCTAATTACTGCCACATTATTTTATAACTTCCATAGACATGGTACTTAACGATTTCGTGGAGCTTGTTTGTTTATACAGGATATGTCTGTCTCTCCACGACGTGCTGAGGTTTACTCCGATATTGTTCCTTCACTTGGGAGCCGTTTCCAGAGCTAAGTCTTTTTTCTTAAACTCTCATTTATTTTTGTCATTGAGGACAATGCCATGTTTAAGTGGGGGGCAAGGGACTTAGCTATATGTTGAAAAAGTAAAGAGGAACGGAATATTGAGCAAAATTTAAAAAGTTGTTGAACTCGTACCCTTAAACTTGTGAAGTTCTTATACTTAGAATTGATAGGAAAGGAACCAAGTTGCGTGAATACGTGATCATATTATACTTTTGCGATAAATTGTTAGTAAACTTAAGGATATTCATGCCAACAATTGCAAATAGTTAGGTATTGTTCAACTACTCAACATGTGAATCGTTTAGCGTAGATAATTGGTTATGAGGACCTAGTGTCGATATTTGTCGACTGATGTATTCTGATCTTCGAGCCAACAAAAGCGGAGTAATAAGCTTGGGACGTACCTGTGTTTTGACAGTGCATTAAAACACTGGGCTTGTAGTAACATTACCAAAGTAGCCCCACGCTTGTGGTAATATTCGATGCTATGCTTAATCTAAGATAGGGGGATACTCTACGAAAAGTTTTCTTCCTTGAGATTAGTAGTATTCGAAAAATATGCAAAATTGAAAAAAATTAAATTGTTAGAGGCTTTGAGTAGTACTCGGTCTCCAAGTCCAAAAACCCTATAGATACGCTCTTGCTTATTGTTCTAGTGCTTTCACCATTGCGAGGCATAAGAAGTATGAATGCTGATGTTGGTGAATTTTGATATGAAGTCTGCATAAGCTCTAATCTTGCTACATTTATATAAAACCAATGCACATGCACACAATCACTTCGATTCATAGCGAGTAATAAAAAATGCTTATCTAATGAGCATGACTGGT
Source organism: Gentiana macrophylla (assembly GCA_026214975.1). Taxonomy (NCBI): domain Eukaryota; kingdom Viridiplantae; phylum Streptophyta; class Magnoliopsida; order Gentianales; family Gentianaceae; genus Gentiana; species Gentiana macrophylla. Next base: position 103,559,483 of record CM047806.1, on the reverse strand, counting down.
ATGAGTTAACTCGAGTTTCTTGTGTAAGTATGAGTTGACCACGGAAAATGTTGTCTTGAGGAATGACTTATTGATGCTTTGTTCGGGACGAAGCAAAGTTTAAGTGGGGGGCATTTTGATGACAGTTAAAATATACCTATTTATGTCATCAATTCTAACCTTAAATCAGAGTTAATTATATATATTTCATATTAAATCACGTGTTTATATTTATTATTTAATGATAAGTGATTATTAATGTGATAGTTGGTATTTAGCTGTTTTTATTATAAAAGAGCAATTAATTGTGTGATAAATGCTGATTTCGCAGATCGTAACGAATCGGGAGGATAATTGTCATGCAATCGGGAAATCTCAAGATAAATAAGGAAGAAAATCGGAGCATTAATGAAGAGAAAAATCGGATCGGCATAGAAGAGAGTGAAGTGGGGAACAAGTCGACGACGCTGCGAAATTGAAAACGCGCGTATAGGAGGCTCGGTCGACCGAGCCATGCCATTCGGTCGACCGAGCCATGCCATTCGGTCGACCGAGCCATGCCATTCGGTCGACCGAGCGTAACTGTTCGGTCACCCGAGCCTAATCGTTAATGCGCATATCTTCCGGATTCTCCTATGTCGGCTACAACTCCTATATAAACAAAGCAGCCACGATGTTTGAGACAAGAACGAACCTACAAAACACAATACTACAACACTTTTAGTTTATCAATATAGTTCTTTTTATTTTATATTATGTTGCTTCATCACGGAGGCGATGGATTCATCGATTAGAGATTGCATTGAAGGATCGGAGGACCCTCCGTCTACGAGGGTAATGTCTATCCAAATATGTCGTTTTTATTCGTAGATCTATTTTATTTCGTTATGGATTAGTCGTTTGTGTATTGATTTCGTGATGTAGTTAATTATCAAACCCATATTCATGTAGATCTAAGCCGTACGAAGGCGTTTTACGAGCAAATTCTAGAGTCACCGGTCTAGATCTACCACGGTCTATATGGGTAGATCTAGCCATCAAGATTCTAGTAATTTTACGTGAACGACTTCGCCACGCGTCGTGCTTTTGCTTTTCATATACACATGTAATAGATCCGGCCAATTTGTTACATCGTTCTCGTAAATTAATATGATATATTGTGAAAATTGCCATGTTAAATAGGACATAAGTTAGCCGATCGTTTAGGAGGTGTGCCAACCTGTCCACGGTGGTTGCCTAGACGAGGTGACGATTTTAGATCGGCATCCCTAGTTTGGTATAGCATGCTTGTTATATGATGTTCTATCCTGTCCAAGGAAGGATTCGTAATTAAGCATAAAGATCTTCTATCCGTTCACGAAGTAGATCCAGTTTAGGGGATAGCTCCCGTAGCCAAAATATAATCAACCTTAATGTCTTTTCTGTCTCGGCTTAGATATACATATATGGGGGAGTAATTACTACTAGCGTAATCAATACCGTTTGTTAAAGTCTTATAAAACCGTAAAAACAAGTGTTTAGTGTTTTGTGTCGTATTGTTAGTCTTTGTGTTTTCTATCGTGTCAACCTTTATTTTTACGTTATTGTTGGTCGTAGACCGCCCTTTAATCTATTTTTAGTTTAATAACGTTGTACTTGTTTAAGCCGAGTCTCTGTGGGATCGACCTCGACTCTATCTAGCTATACTACGATTGAACCTAGTTCTCTTGCTAGTTGGTTATTTAGGTATCGAGTTATTTTTATAACATGACCGTCATCAGTTCCTAACCCATAAATCCTTTGGTTCAGGTGCCATTCTTCCTTAGCTTGAGTTTCACGATCTTTTTCATTGGTGATCTCAAACTTTTCTTTCAGTTTAAGGATTTCAGAAATTGAGTTAGAAGTTGTCTTCTTGATTGTGTCAAGCTTTGTATGAACTGAGACATCAGTCTATTTTCTGTAATCCAAATAACTAGAAATCCTTGACAATAAGGCATTATAGTCTTCTTTCTGAGTAAGCACATTGTCCAAGGTTGATTGTAGTTTGGTCAGTTCTTTAGCTGTCAAAGTTTTTGTTGGACCTTCATCTTCCTTGATTACAGACTGAGTGTTATCTTCTATCACCATCAGTTGCTGAGTTTCATCAGCTTTTCCTTTTTCTTCCTTATTGTCAATTGTCTGATTTCCAACTAGAAACTCTTCTGGTTGAGCATCGGCTTGCCTAACTTGTCTTTCAGGTTGTACGTCTAGTTGCAAAACTGTATTGTGTTCAGCTTCTTTTCTTGAATCATCATTTTTATCATCACCATTCTTCTTTAAAGCATCCTTGGGTATAGATGATGTTGCTGATTCTTTTCTCTGAAATATTTCTTTGAATCTCTTATTGCAATTGGTGAGAAACTCATCCATAGGAAATAATGCGTATAAGTTATGTATTTCAAGTTTCTCCAACAATAGCTTCTCTTCATTCTGCAAAACATCCTTGATAGATTCTTTGGACTCTTTAGTTTTGAGCTTCATTTTTATTAACATGATGATTCTTTCAGCTTCAAAAGCATAATCTGATTGTAATTGAACTGGCTGTTGCTGAAATTACTGTTGCTCTTGACTGATTTCCATAACGGAAACTTGTTTCTCTGATATCTTCTGCTTTACGTGAGAAAGTTGGCCTTAGCTACCAGTTGTTATTTCCCCTCAGTTGGTGTTGTCTCGCTTGAAGTACCTAGGAACGAACGTCTTCCAACTGACTTAGCCTTCTGTGATTCAGCTTTCCATTTAACTCCTTTTTGCTGAGCGATTTGCTGAGACACAGTTTTATTATTGGCTTCAGGTTAGGAAGTCTTGAAGGTTTCTTTCCTAGAATGGACTAGTGCTGTACCTTGTGTAGATGCATCATCAGCTTTTGTAGATGCAACAACAGTTTGTTCTACCTCCTTTCCCTGACTGAGTTTTTCCAAATAATGCTGAATCATCAAACTGAGTGATTTCTTCAACCAAAATCTTCCAACTAGATGTCTTCCTTCAGCTTTGGATTTTCTAACACATGCTAACTCAGCTAAGTGTTGTTTCTTGATCTGGTTGAAAACATATCCTTCCCAGTTGAACTCAAGTTCATCCCAGATGATGTTCCCATCTTCAGATAAATTATCCAACCCTTTGTGATGTCCTGTGACATGTTGGCTAATCTATCTGCTGAGTAGAGCAAACTCATGTTTGAGACTGTTGAGCTTTGAATTGAGGTCGGTAGGTTGATCTATTGCTAAAATCTGTTTGAGAAAGGCTTCTTGTTTGAGTGGCAAATAGGCTAGGTCTATTGCTTGCACAAGCGTCTTCTTGAAATCAAATAACTGCCTGATTATTGCTTCATTAACAAACACCTTTTCTCCATGAACTCTGGTCACCAGTGAGTTCATAACCACCTTCATGTTTTCCCAAAATTGCAAAATTCTTTCCAAGTCATGATCTTTTTGCAATTTTATCTCCAACATGTTTTGCAAACCTGGTAAAATTTTGATCTTTTTATGTATGTGGCTAGAAGGAAGAGTATTGTTGCACAATCTTTCATATTCATCAAAAGATAGACTTTGTACAATAGTGATTAATCTCGATTCTTGAGTGTAATTAGAGGCTGTCATTGTAAGAAAAATTAGAAGAAATTTCTGGGCTTTTTGAGAGAGAGAAGATTTTCGAATTTGTGTGTGAATTGAGGAAAATATGATAATGGGAAATTATATAGGGGTTGTATGGAGAGTGCTGACGGTACTGATTTGAATCCATGATCTTTTAAGAATTTTGTACCAATTTTTCAAATTCCATGATTATTTGTGTAACCGGTGCATGTACAATCTGACAATAGAGGGGGTGTACATGCAACAAATTCTGACAGAAACGGCGGTAATTAAATGCGATGTAACTTCTGTCAGTTTTGTCCTTTCGACTTTTGACTTTCTTTGACTGGATAAAACTGAGGCTGAGATCAGTTTCTTGTTGAGTTCAGTTCCGTCAACCTTCAGTTTCAGTTGTCAGTTTGAGATTGTTGATGTCAATGACTGATCTGTCAAGTGAGCTCACCCAACATGACAAAGATCAACCCCCTTGACGAATCACTAAGCTTAAACTGACTTAACTGACTTTGATAATTCCCAATTCAGTTCTCAGTTTTGCAAACCTATCTTTGTCAAGTGGTTTGGTAAAAATGTCAGCCAACTAATCTTCAGTTGGGACATAGAGAACTGTAACGTCCTTTTTCTCTGCATGATCCATTATAAAGTGATGCCTCACATAAATGTGCTTCGTTCTTGAGTGCAAAACTAGACTGTCAGTTATGGCAGTTGAACTTGTATTGTCACACATAATAGGAATCAACCCTTTTTCTATCCCATAATCTCTTAATTGTTGTCTTATCCATAAAACTTGAGCACAACAGCTTCCAGCTGCTATATATTCAACTTCAGCTGTTGATGTTGAAATTGAGTTTTGTTTCTTACTGAACCATGACACAAGTCTATTTCCTACTAACTGACATGTGCCTGAAGTAATTTTTCTATCCACTTTGCATCCATCATAATCTGAGTCTGAGTAGGATATCAATTTGAATTCTCCTTCTCTTGAGTACCATATCCCTACTCCTTCTGTGTCTTTTAAATACTTCAAGGTTCTTTTGACAACTGTGAGATGGCTTTCCTTAGGTCTTATTTGAAATCTGGCACAAACATCAACTGCAAAGGAGATGTCTGGTCTACTAGCTATGAGATATAGTAGACTTCCAATCATTCTTCTATAGAGAATTTGATCCACATCCTTGCCATCTTTGTCTTCATCTAACCGGATGTTGGTTCCAAAAGGTTTTGGAATGCCAGCTGATTTCTCCATTCCAAACTTTTTGATCAATTCTCTTGTATATTTGGTTTGATGGATAAATATCCCTTCATCCATCAGTTTCACTTGTAGACCGAGAAAGTATTTCTGTTCTCCCATCATACTCATTTGAAATTTGCTCTTCATTAAACTTGCAAATTTTTCATAGAGTTGTTCATTTTCTGATCCAAAAATAATATCATCAACATAGATCTGAACTAGGAGAGTACTTTCTTCAACTTTCATTTTGAATAAAGTCTTATCAATGGTTGATTTGATAAATCCATTGTCTACCAGAAACTGAGATAGATTTTCATACCAAGTTCTTAGTGCCTGCTTCAGTCCATAAAGAGCTTTTCTCAGTTTAAAGACTTTATCAGCTTGATCTTTAATTTTGAATCCTGGGGGTTGCTGTACATAGACTTCTTCTTCAAGTATTCCATTCAAAAATGTACTTTTAACGTCCATTTGATATACTTTGAATTTCTTATGAGCTGCAAAGGCAAGAAAAAGTCTGATTACCTCTAACCTTGAAACTGGTGCATAAGTTTCATCGAAGTCTATCCCTTCTGCTTTTGAGTATCCTTTTGCTACAAGCCTAGCTTTGTTTCTGGAAATATTTCCATCTTCATCAAGTTTGTTTCTAAAAACCCATTTGGTGCCGATTATATTGACATGATCTGGCTTATCCACCAATTCCCATACTTGATTCCTTTCAAACTCATTGAGTTCTTCTTGCATGGCTAGTATCCAATCTGGATCTTTCAGTACTTTTTCTATCTCTTTGGGTTCAGTTTGAGATAAGAAACATGCAATCATAGCATCTAACTGATGTCTTGTTCGAACTCCTTGTTAGAAATCCCCAATCACCTGATCTTCAGGATTATCTCTCACCCATTGATGTACTGGGGGTTGCTTATAGGGTCTTCATTTTGTTGAACTGGTTCTTCATGATCTTCTTCTTGATCTTTTTGAGCTTGATTATCCTGAACTGGGTCAGTTTCATGTTGGTCAGCTGTAGGTTGTTCAACTGTTTGAAACTGAGACTGAGACTGATCCTGATTTGAGGATTCTAAAATCCATAATCTCCCAATATCAACAAAAACTGATTCTGGCAAAACTGGTAACTGAGACTGAGAAACTGATTCTCGTTTATCTTCAGTTGTTTCACCAGGAAAGTTAGGTTCATTAAAAACTACGTGTATAGATTCTTCATGCTTGAGTGTTCATTTGTTCAGTACTCTGAATGCTTTACTGACACTTGAGTATCCCAAAAATATTCCTTCGTCAGCTTTGGGCTGAAAAACCTTAAGTTGATCCTTTCCATTATTGTGTATGAAGCACTTTCTTTCAAAGGCATGAAAGTATGAAACATTTGGCTTTCTTTCATTCCAAATCTCATATGGTGTCTTTTCATGTCTTTTGTTCATGAGAGATCGATTTTGAGTATAACAAGCTGTATTAACTGCTTCTGCCCAATACATTTCTGGTAACTTTGATTCACAAATCATTGTCCTTCCTGCTTCTTTAAGAGTTCTATTTCTTCTTTCAGCAACTCCATTCTGTTGAGGTGTTGCTGTAGCTGCAAGCTGATGTTGCACTCTATTCTCTCCACAATATTCAATGACTATATTGTTGAGAAATTCAGTTCCTTTATCTGATCTTATCTTCACAACTGTTACACCTTTCTGGTTTTGGAGTCTCTTGAGAAGTTCTGTGAGCTGTTTCTTGGTTTCACTTTTCTTGGACATGAAGATAACCTATGTATATCTTGAGTAATCATCCACCACTACCAATGTGTACTTCTTTCCACTAACACTGATTGGTATGATAGGTTCAAATAAGTCTATGTGTAAAAGTTCTAGGACTCTTGAAATTGAGTGCTGAGACTTAGTCTTGAAACTTGCTTTGACTTGGTTTCCTTTTTGGCAAGCATCACATAAGCTATCCTTCTTGAAGGAAATTTCAGGTAATCCAATTACTAACTGTTTCTTGACCAATGTGTTAATGTCATCAAAGTTGAGGTGATTGAGTTTCTTGTGCCATAACCAGCTGACTTCTGATTTGGTATGCACAAGCAAACAAGTCTCTGAAACTGCTGTTGACCAGTCTACAACATACATATTCTCTTTTCTTCTTCCAGCAAGAACTACTTGATATGCAGTTTCACTAACAACAATGCTGAATTCCATATCAAATGTAACACTGTATCCCATGTCATAAAATTGACTTGTGCTGAGAAGGTTATAATGCAGTCCTTCCACATATGATACATTCCTGATCAAGGTTCCATAGCCTTTTGTATATTAGGTTTGTCCTTACTTCCAAACTTAACTTTTGGTCCATCTTTGGCTACAAAATCAGTTAGACATTCTTACTCTTTGTCATGTGTCTTGAGCATCCACTGTCAAAATACCAAATATCCTGCAAAACAAATTAAAATGTTTTAGGTACCCGACTCTGTTCGGGTCCATGGGGGTCAGTTGTCAGTACAACTCGGGGGATATTTCTATAAGGTCTTCTCTGGAAATTATTGCACTTGTTTTCATATATGTAAGCCACATTCCTATAGTATCTTTTTCTGGATTGTACCTCATTTATATGATTTCTCAAATCTTTTGGCTGAATCTGGTTTCCAAAATGCTTGCTATTATTGAAGACTGAATAATAACTATCATTCTGTCTGTACTGCGGTTTGGACTGACTTTGGTACTGAGACTTTTGTTGAGAACTGTGATTTTTCCACTGCTGAGTCTTGGACTGAAACTTATGATAAGTTTTCTGTCTAGAATGATTGTTCCTATCAGCTTTAATAATAGGTTCAGTAAAATTCCAATCATCATCAGTGGGGTATAATCTGCCTTTCCCCCTGACTGTGTGAATCTTTGAACGATTAACATTCTTAGATTTATTCCGACTGAAGTTTTTCTGGTTCTTAACTTTATCAGCTTTTGTAGATCCGGAATTTGATCTACCATTCATGTTTCCTTGATGTACAGCTGATTTACCTTTAGATTTGTTTTTGTTATTGAACGCAACTGACTTCTTGGAAAACTGATGCTGGGACTGAGTTGATTCACGTAAAACTGGTTTTACTGGTTCGGCAAGCTTCTCAATTTGTAGGTTTTTGAGGTTTCGAAGGCTAATCATAGTTCGTTTGTTTTTTTGGATTCAGCTCATCTAAAGGTAAAGAGTTCTTCTTATCAAAATGTTCCGTTTTCAGTTTAAAGTGTTAGTAATACCATCCGCAACAGAAGCGATTTAAGGATCTAGATCTATAAATTACACGTAATAAAATAACTAGATCTACTCTACAAGGGGGTTGTAGAACATACCGCTTGGATCTCAAAATCCAAGTTGAAGAACCTCAATAGAAAGAACAAATAAAGGTGTGAAGAGCACCACGATCTTTCATACGTATGATCCAAGCAACTCCCGGTGGAAGGAAATTCTCGTCTCGAATCCTTCCGATATGCTACCCGGAAAAATCTCCAAGATCTTCCCTCAACCCCTTGGCCAAAATTTCCTTCTCCTCTCTAAGAGGTAGAAGTCGAAAATTATCTAGTGTATTAGGCTTGGGAGAACTCTCTTTATATAGGAGAGTAATCCTTGACCTCTAAGGATTTTATTTTGTAAATAAATAAATCCAATAAATAAAAGATAATCCCATAATATTCTAGAACAAATCTATAATAATATTTATCTTTATTTCTTACCATAAATATTTATCCAATAAATATTTTGTGCACATGTCTTAAAACAATTTCTTGTTTCCTAAAACAATGCATTGGCCGAAAATTGCATTGACCTAGTCAATATATAATTTTCGGCCACAACACTTATTTTGCCAAGATTATGAAAAATGCATTTTTCACATATTTAATTATTTAGCCCAACTAATTTAATAGTTCACTAAACAATTAATTCACATATCGTTTTAATTAAATTCTAATAAGAACTAAATTAATATCATTAGGATTCAACGTTCGAGAATAGCTATGCTATATTGGAGGCACGTCGGGGACCATGGACAAATAATCAGCGGCTCCGATAAATCAAATAAATAATTATCTTACGAGCAGAATAATTATATTCGATAAATCAATCACAGGAATATGCCACCATAATCCCGTGACTGCACTCCTCCGATTATGAGATTATATTTATCTCCTCACGAGAATAATAACAAGCGTCCATTGATATAATCATTACATATGGATTAATCCTCCATAGACCGTTCATTCTAAATCGGGAAGTTACCGTTAACCCTTTTTAGAACCTCTTATCCTTATTTACCATTAACCCCTAGTGATCAATTAATTCATACAACTCACCGGGTAGCTAATCGCTGTAATATGAACTCGCGCGATCGATCGCTTTCTAGGATTAACAAATAAGGGAACTGTCTATCTACTTCAATAAATGGAAGGAATGGATTCCGTATCGTGATAACACGTACTACTCTCACTCAATCCAAAGACAATGCCAAGATGGGGTATTCAGATCACAGACTCATTGTAATCCTTAACCGTCAAGTCAAACCTCATACTGACTCAAGCAGTTGACTGTGATCACCTCAGGATTAAGATATATCCATAAATATGATCATCGATTGATTCGATAAGACTTTTCGATTACGGAATTATATCGTGAACTCTAATCAAATCGGTCCAGCCCTATATGATATATCTATCATATATAATTGCCCTACTAGGTTCTCTTAACCGAAAGTCCGGATAAGACAATCACACCTATTGTGTTCTGGGCGCATTAATAGCACGTTAAAGGAGAGACCCGATACTCTCGATTAACTTCACTACGGGCTAATTGTATTTTAAGTACATCTTCACTAACTCAATCCTCCCGTGTATATCCCATACACTGAGTTATGTGATTACATAAACGATATACTTTAGGGTTTTCTATAGTGTAAATACTATTGTCACATCGGTGAATATGAGAATAATAAATATGAATAATAATATCATTTCATTTATTAAATAAAACAATTACATAATTGTCTTTCGGGCATCACACCTAACATAAAGATCATGCTTTTATTTTGTTTTGAATATTGTTTTAATGCACAACATGATTATATGTTGCCGAGTATCTGCTAAAAGGTGTTTTCAAAGCTTTTTATGTATGCTACTTTCTATGAACTATCTTATGTACCTTGGTTACGAGTAGTGGATATAGGATGGGAGTTCATTGTTTGTACGGCCTTGGAATGTTCCTGATGTAGCGCATTATGTCTCTTATACTAGCAAGAGTACTAGGTCAAACTATAGCATAGCAACGGCGAATCAAGGTCGATCCCACAGAGACAAGGCAACTCAAGTATAAACGAGTCTAACGTAATTAAGAAAAAAAATATGGTCGTCGACCAATAATAAACATAAAAGAAACATGGTATTCCTTCCCCATCCCATCTATCTACTAACTTGGTCTAGTTAATCCTTATGTTTACTTCCCCACACAATTTCCTTAAATCAATCGAACATTTTAATTCACGCTACATGTGCATCTCCTAACCCTATCTACTTCCACTGTAAGGACAATAGACAATCTATATGCAACTAACCTCCTTCGTTGGTTGTATTGGCCCATATGCAATAAGTTCCTAAGATGCCGGTATGAGACCGAAGACCTCCTTAAGCAGCTATCGACTATGACTTGCACGTTCCTAGGGATCCATCAAGACAATGTCCTAATTAACACTTCACTAACAATCCTTCATGTTAAAATTTAAGATTTACGAATATTAGATTGGCCAGACCTAATGAATCGTTTTAATTGTTCCAGTCGATCAACGTAGCTTACGCTGAATCTCAAGATTAGGGTTACCTAAAAGTTGGCATGGTAAATCGGTATAGACCGCCGATTTACCGGGGGTGGTGGTTCCTATTCTGGAATCTACATTGCTTCGTTCGGATTAATTCAAGTAAATTATGGGGTTGTTAGCAGATTAACTATAACACGTAAATACAAGTAGATCTACCATAATAAAGACATAAAGGAACGTTCAAAGCGTCATACCTCTGATTATGGGGATTTAGCTTGATTTACTCAAGCTAGAGATGGTAAGGAGGGAAGGAAACCGTAGAACAAATCACCAAAAGCTAAAGAAACTTTATTTCATCAAACTTGATAATAATGTGTATGAAAATCTATCAATGTATTGTGATATATCTTTACAATCAGTTCTGCGATTTTATATAGATATATTAGCCGACTTATGACTCAAATAAACCCTAACCGACCTAGTAGATGCGGCAGACTTCAGTTTCGTGTCCTCCAAGCCCTCGATTAATCGGGCCTAGCCCACGGTTAATCGGGGCTATTTTTTTTTCTGGTAGATCTCTTTCTGGACCTTCTCCACTAGGCCCAATGCTCTTCCCTCGGTCCAGATCCTTCCTTAATTGCTCCGAATTTCGGTACATCTTGGAAAATGCATAAAACAAGACACAACAGTACCAGATCCTCGGGATAATAACACAGATGCAGAATTATGGACTTAGGAGCATGCACTTGGTGTTTAACACATATTCTCCACAATAAATAAGCTTATCTACCTTCTTTAGAGCAAGATTCGGGGTGAATAAAGGTTAATAAAATGGTGCATTTAGAGCGTTATCAGTTCCCGTAGGTTAGACATGGTTTTATATGCTTTATGTGCTCCTATATGTTTATAAGTTGTGACCTCGGGATGTACCGAAATGGAGTACCATGGGGTTCTAAGTCCCATGTCGAACATGTAACTAGTTGTATTCCCTATATCATTCTCAAGACGATGTATCGAATGGGGTACCGTGACCCAGCCCCACATTGAACGTATGATTAGTCATGTTGCCTGTGCCGCACCATGCCCTTATGTCAAGTATGTAAGACTCAAGATCAGACAAGACAAGTCAAGACAAGACTAGAGTACGTCAAGAAAACGAGTAGGTTAAGTAAGTAATTAATGTAATGAACAAGTACGTGCAAGATGAACTGAATGTAGTTAAGGCTTGTTTTTTTATGCATGGTTCAAAGTTGGTTCCCTTGTGTTTTATGTTATGATTTTATAAGTAGTTTTATTAACGTCACAAGTTATGTTCTTAAAACTATTTGAGAACTGGATGATGTAGATTCATGTCTTGTCTTAGGGCATTCGACATACATGAATCCCTCTTTTGATCTTCTTTCTCCTTACGTACTCAACGTCTGGCCGGTGCTCACTCTTTTCTTTGGAATAAGAAGGTTGCATGTACATGCTGTTTTGACGATGAGCTTGGAGAGCTAACTTAGGATAGAGCAATAAAATTGTTTATGTTTTAGTTTCCTTTGTAGTTGTTTCTTCTTTTCAGACAAGTGAGTTGTAATGGATAATAGTGTTTACTTTAACTTAAATATGATGTAGTTTGACAGCAGTTGTATTCTGGTTGTGGTGGTTTTGGAAGACCTCGATGGTCTATTTCCCGAGTCTATAGTTTGTTTCATCTATGAAAATCTTTTATTACTCGGACATGATATGAGACTTACGTGGGGTTTAGAGTTTACTCTAAATGTCAAGTGCCGAGCGTCCCGTGTCCGGATAAGGACACGGTATTCGGAACATTGGCGTTATAAAAATAACCTTTGAATGTCGTTAATGCAATAGTTGTAAAGTAATGAAAAGGGGATGAATATATAATAAATAAGAGGTTAAATGAGAAAATATAATAAATGCTTCATTGGTATTTTAAATGAACTTATATTTTGGGACAAATCCAAAAATCTAAATGAATTTGTATTTTTGGACGAAAGAAGTATTTTTATTCACTTTAACCCCTAATTAAATTAAACTAAGTCTTTGGATGCAAGAGGTCGGAGTGGAAGGGACTCCGGTCTCTTAAGCAAGAGGTCTCGGGTTCGAGCCCTTGTGGATGCCACAAACCTTGTCGGGAAAGGTCCCCACCTTTGGTGCCCAACAGTACATCGAATGATTAGTCTCAAACTATTGTCTGAGGATACCTTGAGAAAGCAAATTAAACTAACTCTCTGTATTTCCATGTCAATAAATAATGGGAATGCAAAATGCCATTTCCCCATGTTAGGGAAGTTGTGTTCACATTAATAAAAATTGAAGTTCAATGTATTGGATGAAAAATGTAACTCCCTCCGTTCCTAATTATATGTCGCATTTGCCAAAATCAAAATTTTCTTTTTATATGTCGTAGTTACATTTTCAATACATATTATAATACTCTTTCTGCATTTCAATATTACTTTTCAACTTTCTAGACTCATTCAACCAATCAATCTTTCATATTCATTACACCAGTACACTTTCTTAGATTTTTTTTTTAAATACTCATTTTTTTTAATTTGTGGGGTTTTCTCAAACACGACGTATGATTAGGAACGGAGGGAGTACTATAAGATGATGAGGGTTTTTTTTTTAGTAACCTAAGTCATTTTATTTATTGATATAGAATATTGAAGTGCAAAAGAAGAAGGATAAATTTGTCATTTTACGATCTTTTCAAACATGTTAATCATTTTTTAACTTGTGTTAATACCCAAACAAAAACTACTATTTAAAAAAAGTGGAGGGAGTACCATTTGCTTTTAAGATCAAATCATCTAGTCTAGTCATAAAATCTTGTTGAGTGAAAGTCTCATTTTATATATATATATATATATATATATATATATATATATATATATAGCATAATTCAATTAAACGTGTAACGCTCCCAGACCACGAGCATGGTAGCGTTAAATGAGTCATAAATGGTCCTGTCAACTGCTTAGACCTCCGTCTCGCTTGGCCTAAAATGGTTAACACGAGTTGACAAGACATTTATGTTTCACACTTATATGGGCTGAGCAGCACATTAGTTTACCGATGTGGGAATTTACATTCTCCCCCCAGTAAGGGACTGACGTTCTCGCCAGAACAGCCAAGACTTGTGCCAGTGGACTTGTCCTAGTTTCGTCCCTACCAGAGAATTTCTAGAGGTGACTCCACCCCTCACGGTGTGGCACTTAAGTCCGTCTGATAGTCAACGTTGAATACTATTCTGTAACGCCCAAGACCCCGGGTCTGCTGGTAGCGCTAAAGTAGTCATAAATGGTCCGGTCAACTTCTTAAACCGCCGTCCTTGCTTGGTCTAAAAGGGTTAACCCGAGTTGATATGACCTTTATATCTCACACTTATATGGGGGTGAGGAGAACATTACTTTACCGATTTGGGAGTTTACAAAATGAGTTGGGATGATCCACTAGCATTGTCTTTGAGTTGATGTGTGAAAGTTCGATACCCTGCATCGATTTCTCTTTGTAAAAAATGTATATAAACAGCCTTTGTAAATTTGATCACTTAGCCTAGCCTCGATTTACATCATCTACGAAGCTCCCGGATGGGGCGGTGAGGTCTTTGGGTTGGGGCTTTACCTTATATATATATATATATATATATATATATTTATATCACGTATGTCGTTTTGTTTACAACTTTATTATCATGAAACATGATAATCAATGAACAAGGGCGGATCCAGGAAATTTTCTCAGTGTGTCACTGAACGGTAAAACTATATTTTTTATTCAAATATTTGTTCCAATGAGATCATCGGAGCCTAAAATTACATTTTTTTAACAACTAAACGATATATTTTAATACTAAAAATATTCCCCTGATTTCACTGGAGATACTTGACACCCTAAGACCACATAGATCCACCCATGTCAATTAAGCAAGACAGCATTTAAATATCATTACGTAGACATCAAAGGGAAAGTGTAGTGCAATGACAGCAATGTGTTGGAAGACAATATACAAATACAAGTTGGCAATTTTGTTTGGGAAGCCAGCTCCGTCAACTTTAACAAAGAAATTTTTATTGGAGAGACAGTGATGGTGTTCCAATTATTTTCTATATAAAAAAAATGTTGAACCCAACATTAAGGGTCCCCACTCTTTTTGTCCAAGGGGATGAGTGAAGATGTAAATCAGTTTATCAGTGGCTCAGAGTTATGAGTTTCATTTTTTATACTGCAAGAATCGAAATAAGGCTCTCTTTTACAAGTGTTCGACATCCACCCTCCAAATTTAAAGTCAGCAAATTGCCGTAGAAGACCAAGCTCCTTCCCAACCGAGTTATGTCCCGGGGACAATCCTATTATTTTATAATGTTATGTTATTTTTTGTATTTTTTTTTTTGTTTTTTTGTTTTTACTTTTTATTGATGAATAGGAAGTGATATGGCACATTTTCACACATTTATTACGGACAGAAGAGTCTATTCACTCCTAAAACCTATTCTGATTAAATATAAGTAATAAATAATAAATTTTGTACTTAGCTAATTTTAATGACATGTTGATTTTTCTACTCCCAATAACAGTAACAATGTATGAATTATGCTATAGAGCTATACATGTTGATGAATCTCATATGCTTGATAGTGTTAAAATGTATCAATATTTGATCAATTGTATCACTTTGAAATGCCTAAATATATCATTTTACACATCTGAATGGCATTAACCTATGTTTAATATCAGTATATACTTGATCATCATTTATGATATGTGTGTTATACATGTGATGGACTAATTTCCACAAGTCTATTTAGACTCACATAATTTGACATAATGTTGCAAATTATATACATCAAAAGATGATTGAGATTACAAAGATGGAAATGCGATACATTATATAAAAATAGATCACAAAATATAATGGGCGATACATACTATATTATATGATGTATAACAAACAATGTATGAATTATTATATTTCCCGCTTATTACACTTAACATATTAGCTATATAACCTAATACATCATTTTCTTTCTTCAACAGTCTCATCCCAACAGCCACGAAGAATACGGTGGAGATGACAACAATGAAAGCTGGATTCAACTAATGTGATGAAAGGCCACGGAATTCTATATTCAAGTTGATCCAGCCTTCATGAAGCTATAAGGAGCTGAGTAAAAGTTGTGGAACATTAATTTTAGCTAGTTGGAGCTGATAGAGGTCAATCAAGGCAGGCCCGTCCCTGAGGGCAGGCCAACAAAACCACGGCCAAGAGCCTCCCGTCAAAATTTGTAATTTAAGGGATCTCTTTTCATATTCTAGTATTGTATTTTAGGTCAAGTTCTATTTTTTATTTAATAAGTCACCACTTCATGCTACATGACACACACTCATTCTTCCGGACTGAATTGAATAATGCTTCATCTATATCACATATTGAAGAATCGAGTCATACGTGCTTTAAAAAGGGTGGTTAATAACAGAATGTATGATTAATATGTCACTATTTTAAAAGTGGACATGACTCCCACCTAAGCGTTGAACAAGGACATAATTAATTGGCTCAATTTTCTCACTTAGAATGGATCAAAAGTCTATGTGGTGAAAAATGCATCGAAGAGAATTAAGATAAATTTGGAATATCTTGTTAAAAAGCTAAGTGACGTTCATATTCATCAGCATCTAAGTGACGTTCAAATTCACTTTCTCGACTGTAAGACTTCAAATTCATCAGCATCTATCTTTATTTGCTCTGTCTTGTCTCTGATTTGAAGTCTGTCTTCAATCTTCTATATCTTCTTGTAATTTGCCATCTTCTGATTGTGCAATTCATCTGACAAGAAATAATTGAGAGATTCTTCATAACTCTTGTACTTGTACTTAGTCATGGTGTGATTGTAATCTCTTACAAGCTTCATCCATAGATCTTGAGTAAGATTTGCTCTTTTATCTCCAGATTGACTGTATTTTATAATAAGCTGATCTTCATTGAGTTCTTCAGCATGTCTGATATTATATTCGGTTGCTGATGCTGATTTTGCTTTCAAGTTGATTAGTTTTGCTTCTAGCTTCAGTTTCTCTTCTTGTAGCTTCATCTTTTCTTCTTCTGCTTCCCTCTTTTTGGCATCATACATCTCATTGACCAAAAGATGAGTTGCTTTCTGATCTTATGCTATGCCTTGTTGAGAAGTTTGAACTTCCTTAAACTGAGTTTTTAACCCATAAATCCTTTGGATCAGGTGCCATTATGCCTTATCTTGAGTTTCATGATCTTCTTCGGTGGTGATCTCAAATTTTTCTTTCAGTTTAAGGATTTCGAAAACCGAGTTAGAAGTTGTCTTCTTGATTGTGTCAAGCTTTGTATGAACTGAGACTTCAGTCTGTTTTCTGTAATCCAAATAACCAGAAATCCTTGACAATAAGGCATTATAGTCTTCTTTCCGAGTAAGCACACTTTCCAAGGTTTATTGTAGCTTGGTCAGTTCTTCAGATGTCAAAGTTTCAGTTGGATCTTCATCTTCCTTGATTACAGACTGAGTGTTATCTTCTATCACCATCAGTTGCTGAGTTTCATCAGCTTTTCCTTCTTATTCCTTATTGTCAGTTGTCTGATTTCCAACTGGCAATTCTTCTGGTTGAGCATCAGCTTGCCTAACTTGTCTTTCAGGTTGTACGTCTGGTTGCAAAACTATACTCTGCTCAGCTTCTTTTCTTGAATCATCATCCTTATCATCATCATTCTTCTTTAAAGCGTCCTTGGGTATGATGATGTAGCTGATTCTTTTCTCTGAGCTTTTTCTTTGAATCTCTTATAGCAATTGGTGAGAAACTCATCCATAGGAAATAATGCGTATAAGTCTAGTATTTCAAGTTTCTCCAACAATATCTTCTCTTCATTCTGAAAAACATCCTTCATAGATTCTTTGGAGTCTTCAGTTTTGAGCTTAATTTTTATCAACTTGATGATTTTTTCAGCTTCAAAAGCATAATCTGATTGTAACTGAACTGGCCGTTGCTGAAATTGCTAATGCTCTTGACTGATTTCCATTACGGAAACTTGTTTCTCTGATATCTTCTGCTTTACATGAGAAACAACTTCAGTTATCAAGTTGGCCTTAGCTATCAGTTGTTGTTCCCCCTCAGTTAGTCCTGTCTCGCTTGAAGTACCTAGGAACAAACGTCTTCAAATTGACTTAACCTCCTGTGAGTCAGCTTTCTTTTTAACTCCTTTTTGCTGAGCGATTTGCTGAGACACAGTTTTCTTATTGGCTTTAGGTTGGGAAGTCTTGGAGGTTTCTTTCCTAGAATGGACTAGTGCTGCGTCTTGTACAGATGCATCATCAGCTTTTGTAGATGCAGCATCAATTTGTTCTACCTTCTTTCCCTGACCGAGTCTTTCCAAATAATGCTGAATCACCAAACTGAGTGATTTCTTCAACCAAAATCTGCCAACTAGTTGTCTTCCTTCAGCTTTGGTTTTGCTAACACAGGCTAACTCAGCTAAGTGTTCTTTCTTGATCTAGTTGAAAATGTATATTGCCAGTTGAACTCAAGTTCATCCCAGATGATGTTCATCAGATGTATCCCATCTTCAGATAAATTATCCAACCCTTTGTGATGTCCTATGACATGTTGGCTAATCCATCTACTGAGCAGAGAAAACTCAGGTTTGAGACTGTTGAGCTTTGAATTGAGGTCGGCAGGTTGATCTGTTGCTGAAATCTGTCTGAGGAAGGTTTCTTGTTTCAGTGGCAAACAGGCTAGGTCTATTGATTCCACAAGCGGCTTCTTGAAATCAAATAACTGCCTGATTATTTCTTCATTAACAAACACCTTTTCTCCACGAACTCTGGTCACCAGTGAGTTCCTAACCACCTTTATGTTTTCCCAAAATTGCAAATTCCTTCCAAGTCATGATATTTTTGCAATTTTATCTCCAACAGGTTTTGCAAACCTGGTAAAATTTTTATCTTTTCATGTATGTGGCTAAAAAGAAGAGTATTGTTGCACAATCTTTCATATTCATCAAAAGATAGACTTTGCACAACAGCGATTAATCTCGATTCTTGAGTGTGTTTAGAGACTGTCATTGTAAGAATAATTAGAAGAAATTTTTGTGCTTTCTGAGAGAGAGAAGATTTTCAAATTTGTATGTGAATTGAGGAAAATATGATAATGGGAAATTATATAGGGGTTGTATGGAGAGTGCTGACGGTTCTGATTTGAACCCACGATCTTTGAAGATTTTTGTACCAACTTTTCAAATTCCATGATTATTTGTGTAACCGATGCATGTACAATTTGACAATAGAAGGGGTGTACACGCAACAAATTCTGACAGATACGGCGGTAATTAAATGCGATGTAACTTCTGTCGGTTTTATCCTTTCGACTTTTGACTTTTTTGACTGGATAAAAACTGAGGCTGAGATCATTTTCTTGTTGAGTTCATTTCCTTCAACTTTCAGTTTCAGTAGTCAGTTTGAGATTGTTGATGTCAATGACTGATCTGTCAAGTGAGCTCACCCAACATGACAAAGATCAATCCCCTCGACGAATCTATGAGCTTAAACTGACTTAACTGACTTTGATAATTTCCAATTTAGTTCTCAGTTTTGCAAACCTTTCTTTGTCAAGTGGTTTGGTAAAAATGTCAGCGAACTGATCTTTGGTTGGTACATAGAGAACTGTATCGTCTTTTTTCTCTGCATTATCCCTTAAAAAGTGATGTCTCACATCAATGTGTTTCGTCCTTGAGTGCAAAACTGGACTGTCAGTTATGGCAATTGCACTTGTATTGTCACACATTATAGAATCATCCCTTCATCTATCCCATAATCTCTTAATTGTTGTCTTATCCATAAAACTTGAGCACAACAGCTTCCAGCTGCTATATACTCAGCTTCAGCTGTTGATGGCGAAATTGAGTTTTGTTTCTTACTGAACCATGACACAAGTCTATTTTCTAGTAACTGACATGTGCTTGAAGTACTTTTTCTATCCACTTTGCATCCAGCATAATCTGAGTCTGAGTAGGTATCAGTTTGAATTCTCATTCTCTTGAGTACCATTTCCCTACTCCTTCTGTGTCTTTTAAATAATTCAAGGTTCTTTTGACAACTATGAGATGGCTTTCCTTAGGTCTTGTTTGAAATCTGGCACAAACACCAACCGCAAAGGAGATGTCTGGTCTACTAGCTGTGAGATAGAGTAGACTTGCAATCATTCTTCTATAGAGAGTTTGATCCACATCCTTGCCATCTTTGTCTTCATCTAACCTGATGTTGGTTCCAATAGGTGTTGCAATGCCAACTGATTTCTCCATTCCAAAATTTTTGATCAGTTCTCTTGTATATTTGGTTTGATGGATAAATATCCCTTCATCCATCTGTTTCACTTGTAGACCGAGAAAGTAATTCAGTTCTCCCATCATACTCATTTAAAATTTGCTCTTCATTAAACTTGCAATTTTTTCACAGAGTTGTTCATTTTCTGATCCAAAAATAATATCATCAACATATATCTGAACTAGGTGAGTACTTTCTTCAACTTTCATTCTGAATAAAGTCTTGTCAATGGTTCCTTTGATAAACCCATTGTCTACCAGAAACTGAGATAGAGTTTCATATCAAGCTCTTGGTGTCTGCTTCAGTCCATAAAGAGCTTTTCTTAGTTTAAAGACTTTATCAGCTTGATCTTTAATTTTGAATCTGGGGGTTGCTGTACATAGACTTCTTCTTCAAGTATTCCATTCAAAAATGCACTTTTAATGTCCATTTGATATACTTTGAATTTCTTATGAGCTACAAAGGCAAGAAAAAGTCTGTTTGCCTCTAACCTTGTAACTGATGCATAAGTTTCATCGAAGTCTATCCCTTTTACTTAGCTACAAGCCTAGCTTTGTGTCTGGAAATATTTCCATCTTCATCAAGTTTGTTTCTGAAAACTCATTTGGTGCGGATTATATTGACATGATCTGGCTTATCCACCAATTCCCAAACTTGATTCCTTTCAAACTCATTGAGTTCTTCTTGCATGGCTAGTATCCAATCTGGATCTTTCCGTGCTTCTTATATCTCTTTGGGTTTAGTTTGAGATAAGAAACATGCAATCATAGCATCTAACTGATGTCTTGTTCGAAGTCTTTGTTGGAAACCACCTATCACTTGATCTTCAGGATGATCTCTCATCCATTGATATACTAGGGGTTGTATTATAGGGTCTTCATTTTGTTGAACTGGTTCTTCATGAACTTCTTCTTGATCTTCTTGAGCTTGATTATCCTAAATTGGGTCAGTTTTATGTTGGTCAGCTGTAGGTTGTTCAGCTGTTTGAAACTGAGAATGATCCTGATCTGAGGATTATGAAATCCTTAATCTCCCAATATCAACAAAAACAGATTCTGGCAAAACTGGTAACTGAGACTGTGAAACATATTCTCGTTTATCTTCAGCTGTTTCACCAGGAAATTTAGGTTCATAAAAAACTACATGTATAATTTCTTCATGCTTGAGTGTTCGTTTGTTTAGTACTCTGAATGTTTTACTGACACTTAAGTATCCCAAAAATATTCCTTCATCAGGTTTGGGCTAAAAAACCTTATGTTGATCATTTCCATTATTCTGTATGAAGCACTTGCTTCCAAAGGCATGAAAGTATGAAAAAATTGTCTTTCTTCCATTCCAAATCTCATATGGTGTCTTTTCATGTCTTTTGTTCATGAGAGCTCGATTTTGAGTATAACAAGTTGTATTAACTGCTTCTGCCCAATACCTTTCTGGTAACTTTTATTCACAAATCATAGTCCTTCCTGCTTCAGTGAGAGTTCTATTTCTTCTTCAGCTACTCCATTTTGTTGAGGTGTTGCTGTAGCTGCAAGCTGATGTAGCACTCCATTCACAACTGTTACACCTTTCTAGTTGTGGAGTCTCTTGAGATGTTCTATGAGCTGTTGCTTGGATTCACTTTTCTTGGACATGAAGATAACCCATGTATATCTTAAGTAATCTTCCACCACTACCAATGTGTACTTCTTTCCACTAACACTGATTGGTATGATAAGTCCAAATAAGTCCATGTGTAAAAGTTCTAGGACTCTTGAAGTTGAGTGCTGGGACTTAGTCTTGAAACTTGCTTTGACTTGCTTTCCATTTTGGCAAGCATCACATAAGCTATCATTCTTGTAGGAAATTTCAGGTAATCCAATTACTAACTGTTTCTTGACCAATGGTGTTGATGTCATCAAAGTTGAGGTGACTGAGTTTCTTGTGCCATAACCAGCTGACTTCTGATTTGGTATGCACAAGCAAACGTGTCTCGATCTGAAACTGCTGTTGACCAGTCTACAACATACATATTCTCTTTTATTCTTCTAGCAAGAACTACTTGATATGCAGTTTCACTAACAACAATGCAGAATTCCATATCAAATGTAACTCTGTATCCTATGTCACAAAATTGACTTGTGCCGAGAAGGTTATAATGCAGTCCTTCCACATATGATACATTCTTGATTGTAAGTCCATTCCTGATCAAGGTTCCATAGCCTTTTGTATATCCAGGTTTGTCCTTACTTCCAAAATTAACTTTTGGTCCATCCTTGGCTACAAAATCAGTTAGACAGTCTTTACTCTTTGTCATGTGTCTTGAGTATCCACTGTCAAAATACCAAATATCCTGCAAACAAATTAAAATGTTGTTGGTACCCAACTCTGTTTGGGACCTTGGGGGTCAGTTGTCAGTACAACTCGGGGGATATTTCCATAAGGTCTTCTCTGGAAATTGTTGCACTTGTTTTCATATATGTAAGCCACATTCCCATAGTATCTTTTTCTGTATTGTGCCTCATTTATATGATTTCTCAACTCTTTTGGCTGAAACTAGTTTCCAAAATGCTTTTTATTATTGAAGACTGAATAATAACTATCATTCTATCTGTACTGTGGTCTTGACTGACTTTGGTACTGAGACTTTTGCTGAGACTGGGATTAGTCCTCTGCTGAGTCTTGGACTGAAACTTGTGATAAGTTTTCTGTCTCGAATGATTGTTCCTATCAGCTTTAATAATAGGTTCAGTAAAATTCCAATCATCATTAGTGGGGTATAATCTGCCTTCCCCCTGACTGTGTGAATCTTTGAATGATTAACATTCTTAGATTTACTCTGACTGAAGTTTTTCTGGTTCTTAACTTGATCAAATTTTGTAGATCTGGCATTTGATCTACCATTCATGTTTCCTTTGATGTACAGCTCATTTACCTTTAGATTTTTTTTGTTATTGAACGCACCTGACTTCTTGGAAAATTGATGCTGGGACTGAGTTGATTCACATAAAATTGGTTTTACTGGTTCAGCAAGCTTCTCAGTTTGTTGGTTTTTTAGGTTTTGAAGGCTAATCACAGTTCGTTTGTTTTTTGGGTTTAGCTCGTCTAAAGGTAAATAGTTCTTCTTATCAAAAGGTTCCATTTTTAGTTTAAAGAACATGCTTTTATTTTGTTTTGCATATTGTTTTAATGCACAACATGATTATGTGTTGCCGAGTATCTTCTAAAAGGGTTTCTAAGCTTTTTATGTCTTCTACTTTCTTGGAATTATCTTATGTACCTTGATTACGAGTAGTGGATATAGGATGGGAGTTCATTGTTTGTACGGCCTTGGAATGTTCCTGATGTCGCGCATTATGTCGCTTATACTAGCAAGAGTATTAGGTCAAATTATAGTATAGCAACGGCGAATCAAGGTCGATCCCATAGAGACAAGGCAACTCAAGTATAAACGAGTCTAACGTAATTAAGAAAACAAATATGGTCGTCGACCAACAATAAACATAAAAGAAACATGGTATTCCTTCCCCATCCCATCTATCTACTAACTTGGTCTAGTTAATCCTTATATTTACTTCCCCACACAATTTCCTTAAATTAGTCGAACGTTTTAATTCAGTTTTAGCTACGGGTGCATCTCCTAACCCTATCTACTTCCACTGTAAGGACAACAAACAATCAATACGCAACTAACCTCCTTTGTTAAACATTTAAGTACTATGATAATATTTATGTTTTATATTTGCAGATGTGTTGTTTTTTAACATGTATTGTCCTTTTGTTTTTCACGTTTTACTATTATTATAATTGAAAAGAAAATATTGCTGATGCAAAAAAAAAATATATTTATGAATATTTGCGATTACTGGTGGTCGCTAATAACACTCCGGAGGTGAAAATCCATACTGCATTTGCGACTACACATGTAGTCTTTATTGCAAATACGATATTAGGTACAACAGTGTAGTCGCTAATAATGTGTCCACATAAGCTGCACGTCATCCTCCAACTCATGCCATGTCATCCGCCAACTCATACTACGTCAACATGCGGTCCACGTAAGTTGACACGTCATGATCCACGTCAGCTGCCAGCTCATTGCCATGTCATTCTGACGTGGCGGGATGGAAGTAGGTTCACCGCATTTGAGACTACATGTGGTCGCAAATAATGGTCTAATATTTTCCTCCACAGCAAGTAGTCGCTAAAGACATATTTGCGTCTACAACAGCCTATTTGCCACTACTTTTTGTGGTCGCAAAAAACCTTTTTCTTGTAGTGGTTGGTTGTATTAGCCCATACGCAATAAGTTCTAGAGATGCCGGTATGAGACCGAATACCTCCCTAAGCAGCTATCGACTATGACTAGCACGTTCCTAGGGATCCATCAAGGCAATGTCATAATTAACACTTCACTAACAGTCTTTGATGTTAATTTACGAATTATGAATAATAGATTGGCCAGACCTAATGAATCGTTTTAATTGTTCCCGTCGATCAATGAATCTCCAGATTAGGGTTAACTAAAAGTTGCCATGGTAAATCGGTATAGACCGCTGATTTACCGGGGGCGATGGTTCCTATTCTGGAATCTACATTGCTTCGTTCTGATTAATTCAAGTAATTATTGTGTTGTTAAACATGCAGATTAACTATAACACGTAAATACAAGTAGATCTACCATAATAAAGACATAAAGGAACGTTCAAAGCTTCATACCTCTGATTATGGGGATCTAGCTTGATCTACTCCAGCTAGAGATGGTAAGGATGGAAGGAAACCGTAGAACAAATCACCAAAAGCTAAAGAAACTTTATTTCATCAAATTTGATAATAATGTATATGAAAATCTATCAAAGTATTGTGATATATCTTTACAATCAGTTATGCGGCTTTATATAGATACATTAGCCGACTTATGACTCAAATAAACCCTAACCGACCTAGTATATACGGAAGAATTCAGTTTCGTGTCCTCTAAGCCCTCGATTAATCAGGCCTAGCCCACAGTTAATCGGGCTTATGTTTTTTTTTTCTGGCAGATCTCTTCCTTGACTTTCCCCACTTGGCCCAATGCTCTTCCCTCGGTCTAGATCCTTACTTAATTGCTCCGGATTTCGGTACATCCTGAAAAATGCATAAAACATGACAAACCAGTACCAGATCCTCGGGATAATAAAACAGATGCAGAATTATGGACTTAGGAACATGCATTTGGTGTTTAACACATTCTCCACAATAAATAAGCCTATCTACCTTCTTTAGAGCAAGATTCAGGGTGAATAAATGTTAATTTAATGGTGCATTTAGAGCGTTAACAGTTCCCGTAGGTTAGACATGGTCTTATGTGCTTTTTGTGCTCCTATATGTTTATAATTTGTGACCTCGAGATGTACTGAAATGGAGTACCATGGGGTTCTAAGTCCCATGTCGAACATGTAACGAGTTGTATTCCCTATATCATTCTTAAGAAGATGTATCGAATGGGGTACCGTGACCCAGCCCCACGTTGGACGTATGATTAGTCATGTTCCTCGTGTCGCACCATGCCTTTATGTCAAGTAAGTAAGACTCAAGATCAGACAAGACAAGTCAAGACAAGACAAGACGAGAGTACGTCAAGAAAATTAGTAGGTTAAGTAAGTAATTAATGTAACGAACAAGTACGCGCAAGATGAACTGAATGTTGTTAAGGCTTGTTTTTTTATGCATGGTTCAAAGTTGGTTCACTTGTGTTTCATGTTATGATTTTGTAAGTAGTTTTATTAACGTCACAAGTTCTGTTCTTAAAACTATTTGAGAACTGGATGAAGTAGATTCATGTCCTGTCTCAAGGCATTCGACATACATGAATCCCCCTTTTGATCTTCTTTCTCCTTACGTACTCAACGTCCGGCCGGTGCTCACTCTTTTCTTTGGAATAAGAAGGTTGCATGTACATGCAGTTTTGACGATGAGGTTGGAGAGCTAACTTAGGATAGAGCAATAAAATTGTTTATGTTTTCATTTCCTTTTGTAGTTGTTTCTTCTTTTCAGACAAGTTAGTTGTAATGGATAATAGTGTTTACTTTAAGTTAAATATGATGTAGTTTGACAGCAGTTGTATTCTGGTTGTGGTGGTTTTGGAAGACCTCGATGGTCTATTTCCCGAGTCTACAACTTGTTTCATCTGCAAAAATCTTTTATTACTCGGATATGACATGAGACTTACGTGGGGTTTTGAGTTTACTCTATATGTCAAGTGCCGAACGTCCTGTGTCCGGATAAGTACACGGTATCCGGAACATTGGCGTTATAAAAATAACCTTTGAATGTCGTTAATGTAGTAGCTGTAAAGTATTGAAAAGGGGATGAATATATAATAAATAAGAGGTAAAATGAGAAAAATATAATAAATGCTTCTTTGGTATTTTAAATGAACTTATATTTTGGGACAAATCAAAAAATCTAAATGAATTTTTATTTTTGGACGAAAGAAGTATTTTTATTCACATTAACCCCTAATTAAATTAAACTAAGTCTTTGGATGCAAGAGGTCGGAGTGGAAAGGACTCCGGTCGCTTAAGCATAGAGGTCTCGGGTTCGAGCCCTTGTGGATGCCACAAACCTTGTCGGGAAAGGTTCCCACCTTTGGTGCCCAACTGTACCACGAATGATTAGTCTCAAACTATTGCCTGAGGATACCTTGAGAAAGCAAATTAAACTAACTCTTTGTATTTCCATGTCAATAAATAATGGGAATGCAAAATGCCATATCCCCATGTTAGGGAAGTTGTGTTCACATCAGTAAAAATTGAAGCTCAACGTATTGGATGAAAAATGTACAAATTACTTAGTACTCCCTCCGTTCCTAATTATATGTCGCACTTGCCAAAATCAAAATTTTCTTTTTATATGTCGTAGTTACATTTTCAATACATATTTTAATACATTTTCCGCTTTTCAATATTACTTTTCAACTTTCTAGACTCATTCAACCAATCAATCTTTCATATTCATTACACCATTACACTTTCCAAATTTTTTTTTTGAAATACTCATTTTTTTAATCTGTGGGTTTTTCTCAAACACGACATATAATTAGGAACGGAGGCAGTAGTATAAGAAGATGAGGGTTTTTTTTAGTAACCTAAGTCATTTTATTTATTGATGTAGAATATTAAAGTGCAAAAGAAGAAGGATAAATTTGTCGTTTTACAATCTTTTCAAACATATTAATCATTTTTTAACTTGTGTTAATTTTCAAACAAAATCTACTATTTAAAAAAACCGGAGGGAGTACCATTTGCTATTAAGATCAAATCATCAAGTCATAAAATCTTATTGAGTGGAAGGACACAAAGCATCCGGGACCCGTAATATTTATTCAACTCTGAAGTAAACGTCACACACGGGAGTCTCATTATATATATATATATATATATATATATATATATATATATATATATATATATATATATCCTCCTCAAAGGCATAATTCAATTAAACGTGTAACGCCCCCTGCACTCTCACTTGGCGCAGTAGCCTAAATTAAATAAGTAAAATGATCTCTGCACAATCAGATAGACCTCCGCCTCGCTTGGCCTAAAATGGTTAACCTTGAATGACAAGCACTTTATGTTTCACACACTTATATGGGGGTGAAAGAAGACATTATTTTTACCGATGTGAGAATTTACATTCTCCCCACTATAAGGAACTGACGTTCTCGCCAGGATGGCCAAGACTTGTCCCAGTGGACTTGTCCTAGTTTCATCCCTACCAGAGGATTTCTAGAGGTGACCCCACCCCGTGGTGTGTGCGACTTGCGTCCGTCTCGATAATCAACGTTGAATACCATTCAGTAACGCGCCTGCACTTCTGGTCCCAGTAGCGCTAAAGTAGTCATAAATGGTCCGGTCAACTTCTTAAACCGCCGTCCTTGCTTGGTCTAAAAGGGATAACCCGAGTTGATATGACCTTTATGTCTCACACTTATACGGGGGTGAGCAGGACATTACTTTACCGATTTGGGAGTTTACAAAATGAGTTGGGATGATCCACTAGCATTGTCTTTGAGCTGATGTGTGAACGTTCGATACCCTGCATCGATTTCTCTTTGTAAAAAATGTATATAAACAACCTTTGTAAATTTGATCACTGAGCCTAACCTCGATTTACATCATCTACGAAGCCCCCGGACGGGGCGGTGGGGTCTTTGGGTTGGGGCTTTACCTTATATATATATATATATATATCACGTATGTTGTTTTGTTTACAACTTTATTATCATGAAACATGATAATCAATGAACAGGGGCAGATCCAGGAAATTTTCTCAGTGTGTCACTGAACGGTAAAACTACATTTTTTATTCAAATATTTGTTCCATTGAAATCATCGGAGCCTAAAATTAAAATTTTTTTATCAACTAAACGACATATTTTAATACTAAAAAAATTCCCGTAATTTCACCGGAGATACTTGATACCCTAAGACCACATAGATCCGCCCATGTCAATGAAGCACGACAGCATTTAAATATCATTACGTAGACATCAAGGGGAAAGTGTAGTGCAATGACAGCATGTGTTGGAAGAAAATATACAAATACAAGTTGGCAATTTTGTTCGGGAAGCCAGCTCCGTCAACTTTAACAAAGAAATTTTTATTGGAGAGATAGTGATGTTGTTCCAATTATTTTCTATATAAAAAAAACGTTGAACCCAACATTAAGTGTCCCCACTTCTCTTCTCCAAAGGGATGAGTGGAAATGTTAATCAGCTTATCAGTGGCTCAGAGTTATGAGTTTGTCTTTTATATCAAATAACTGAAAGAAGTCTCTCTTTATGGGGTTCGAACCTCCACCCTCCAGCTTAAAGTCCAGGCTGCCGTAAGCACCCAAGCTCCTTACCAACCGAGTTTTGTCCCGAGGACAATCCTATTATTTTATAATGTTATGTTATTTTTTTGTTTTTACTTTTTATTGATGAATATGAAGTGATATGGCACATTTTCACACATTTATTACGGACGGAAGAGTCTATTCACTCCTAAAACCTATTCTGATTAAATATAAGTAATAAATAAATAAATTTTGTACTTACCTAATTTGAATGACATGTTGATTTTTCTACTCCCAATAACAGTAACAATATATGAATTATGCTATAATGTTATACATGTTGATGAATCTCATATGCTTGATTGAGGTCAACCAAGGCAGGCCCTTCCCTGGGGCAGGCAACAAGACCAGGGCCAAGGGCCTCCCGTCAAAATTTGTAATTTAAGGGATCTCTTTTCATATTCTAGTATTGTATTTTAGGTCAAGTTCTATTTTTTTATTTAATAAGCCACTACTTCATTCTACCTGGCACATGCTCATTCTTCCGGACTAAATTGATTAATGCTTCATTTATATCACATACTGAAGAATCGAGTCATACGTGCTTTAAAAGGGTGGTTAATAACAGAATGTGTGATTAATATGTCACTATTTCAAAAGTGGACATGACTCTCACCTAAGCGTTGTGAAACAAGGACATAATTAATTGGCTCAATTTTCTCACTTAGAATGGATCAAAACTCTATGTGGTGAAAAATGCATCAAAGAGAATTAAGATAATTTAGCAATTTGGAATATCTTGTTAAAAAGCTAAGTGACGTTCCTACCCCCACTTAATCGAAACATTGTCCCATTAACATTAACAATTATGAATTATGCTATAATGCTATACATGTTGATGAATCTCATATGCTTGATAGTGTTTAAAATGTATCAATATTTGATCAATTGTATCACTTTGAAATGCCTAAATATATCATTTTACACATTTGAATGACATTAACCTATGTTTAACATCATTATATACTTGATCATCATATATGCTATGTGTGTTATATATGTGATGGACTAATTTCCACAAGTCTATTTAGACTCACATTATTGGCAAGAATTTGACATAATGTTGCAAATTATATACATCAAAAGATGATTGAGATTACAAAGATGGAAATGCGATACATTATATAAAAATAGATCACAAAATATAACGGGCGATACATATTATATCATATGATGTATAACAGACAATGTAACGCTATGAATTATTATATTTCCCGCTTAATACACTTAACATACTAGCTATAATCTATTCCTCTCTTGTATTTCAAATGAGATACAAGTTGCATTTTCTTTCTTCAACAGTCTCATCCCAACAGCCGCGAAGAATACGGTGGAGATGACAACAATGAAAGCTGGATTCAACTAATTAATGTGATGAAAGGCCATGGAATTCTAAATTCAAGTTGATCCAGCCTTCATGAAGCTATAAGGAGCTGAGTAAAAGTTGTGGAACATTAATTTTAGCTAGTTGGAGCTGATAGAGGTCAACCAAGGAGGCCCGTCCCTGGGGGCAGGCCAACAAGGCCACGGCCTAGAGCCTCCCGTCAAAAATTTTAATTTATGGGCCCTCTTTTCATTTTCTAGTATTGTATGTTAGGTCAAGTTATATTTTTTACTTAATCTAAATCGTTGTAGACCCAAATTTATACTAGAATTATGCTAAAAAGTGTATCGTCCTGTTCCCGGATACCGAGTCCTTACCCGGAAATAGAACGTTCGGCACGTATAATATAAAATAAATTCTATATTATACGTAAGCCTCTACTTGTCGTATCGAGTTTCGCATTTACGGAAGCTAAAAGACTCGGGTGTATTTTTTTTTTTTTTTTGCACAAGATAAGAATAGATACACAACCATAATAAAGATAGATAAGATATCTTACAACAACGAATTTCAAATCTTACAACCGTACGATGTTCAAAGAAATGAAAGCAATACAAGAAATATCTTACAAGAAAAATGTCAAGAAATACAACATGTCTTAAAATAAAATTACAATACAAGTCTTGAAGGGAAAAGAACATAGTTTAGTAGAGATAAAATATGATAAAAGCATAGCATGACAAGTCATCAAACATCATCCTCGAAGTCCTCATCGAACTCCTGTTCCACCTGTTCGTCTTCTCAACCCCAAACACAAAAAACATGCATTCGAGGTAAAAACAAAGGTACTTAGCAAGAAACAGAAGCTATTGCATTAAGTAGATTTCACAAAGAAGGACTTACATTGTTATTAAGTTATCTTTATTTGACCGACTCAATTATAGGGTTCACTTTATGCTCATCAACATGTTGTGACTAAACGTTTCTAACTTAACTCAAGTTTGTTACACCGGCATTCAAGGGAACTACACATGGTGCTACCCATCACGAGGTATCATTTGCAACTATCAGTGGATCACACTGATAGCCACGGGTTAAGACCTGATAGTATACACGTTCGACGAAGTCACTTTACCATTTAGCCGTTTATAGGCCAGTAGAGTTATTCACTTTATCTGACCGCCCACACATCGTGATGTAGACAAGTGCCTTACCAAAAATGTTACAATGTTTAGTCTTTTACTATACGCTTATGTAAATGATTAATCATTAACTAGCCACCTAAGTATTTTCAAGGTAGAAGCTCACTTAACAACTCTAATCCCTTACTTAGACTCTAGACACAACACCCTAAACACGTACACATGCATTGATGAATACTAATTCATCAAAGCACAAGCCATTTATACCCTTCCGACGGTCCTGAACTTCAACTCTATGGAAGAGTACATTCGGTGCCGGAACTAAACGCATCAGAAGCTTAATCAAGGCTTGTTCATGTTCATTTAGTGTTATTAGATCAAGGTGTAACATTTAGAACTCATCTCGTAGCTTAAAACACACAAAATAACATTTAGACAGTGTTGGGGGGAGCCAACACCTTTGGCTTGCGCCAAAACTGCTTCAGAGACTTCACTAAACTCTCTATTCAGGCTTGGGGGCACCAAAGCCTTTGAGGCACGCCAAAATTGCATACTAGAGTTCACATAACTCTCTAAAACAGGTCAGGGGGGCGCCGAAGAGGTTGGGGGGTGCCAAAACTGAGCAGACAGCATTACATGCAATTTTCTGCACTATATCGATTTCTACTCAAAACCAACCAAGTTTAACATCATTATAAACATCATATCAGCAGAAAATCTTTACTTTAACACCACATATCACCAAGCAATTGCATGATCACATTTAAACATGATTTCAACATCAAAACACCATAAAACAAGGCCCTAACTTCACCAAATCAGAACTAACACAATGGATAAGATTTCCTTACTTGATCAAAGCACAACTCCAAGAAAAACTTCAGAAACTTTGCAGGCTCTTCTCAAACTCCAACAAAAACCTATTGGATCCACAACCAGTTCACAAACTAGTTAGGATCAAGGTTTCTATCTACTCAGAACTATGAATTGCACAAATCTCTTCAACCAAATATGATCAAAACTTGATGAATCCAAGATTAGGGCTATTTCCATACCATGATAAAACCTGGAAAACTTAGTATCAAAATGATCCTTGCCTTCTAACGATGCTCCTGCTCCAGTTGAATCTGAAAAAGGAGTAGTAACTAGTGAGGATTTTGAGAAAGCCTCTTTGTCTTCTTCATTTGCTCTCAATTTCAGAACTTGAACATTATTTCTTTTCTAACAACTTCTGATTAGTGGGAAAATGTTAGCCCTTGATCTAACAACACTAAATGAACATGAACAAGCCTTGATTAAGATGCGTTTAGTTCGGGCACCGAATGTACTCTTCCCTAGAGTTGAAGTTCGGGACCGTCGGAAGGGTATGAATGGCTTGTGCTTTGATGAATTAGTATTCATCAATGTCTGTGTACGCGTTTAAGGTGTTGTTTCTAGAGTCTAAGTGATGTAGTAGAGTTTTTAAGTGATCATCTACCTTGAAAATACTTAGGTGGCTAGTTATTGATTAATAATTTACATAAGTGTATAGTAAAAGACTAAACATCGTAACATTTTTGGTAAGGCACTTGTCTATATCATGATGTGTGGGCAGTCAGATAAAGTGAATAACTCTACTGGCCTATAAACGGCTAAATGGTAGAGTGACTTCACCGAATGTGTATACTATTGGGTCTTAACCCGTGGCTATTGGTGTGATCTACTGATAGGTTGCAAACGATACCTCGTGATGGGTAGCACCATGCGTAGTGCCCTTGAATGTCGGTGTAACATACTTGAGTTAAGCTAGAAACGTTTTGTCACAACATGTTGATGAGCATGAAGTGAACACTAGAATTGAGTCGGTTAAATAAAGATAACTTAATAACAATGTAAGTCCTTCTTTGTGAAATCTTGTTAATGCAATAGCTTCTGTTTCTTGCTAAGTACCTTTGTACTTACCTCAAATGCATGTTTGTTGTGTTTGGGGTGGAGAAGATGAACAGCTGGAACAGGAGTTCGATGAGGACTTCGAGGATGATGTTTGATGACTTGTCATGCTATGCTTTTATCATATTTTATTTCTACTAAACTATGTTGTTTTCCCATCAAGACTTGTGTTGTAATTTTATTTTAAGACATGTTGTATTTCTTGACATTTTTCTTGTAAGATATTTGTTGTATTTCTTTCCTTTCTTTGAACATGGTACGGTTGTAATATTTGAAGTTCGTTGTTGTAAGATATCTTTTCTATCTTTAGTATGGTTGTGTTTCTATTCTTATCTTGTACAAAAAAAATACACCCGAGTCTTTTAGCTTCCGTAAATGCGAAACTCGATACGACGTAGTAGATGCTTACGTATAATATAGAATTTATTTTATATTATACGTGCCGAACGTTCTATTTCCGGGTAAGGACTCGGTATCCAGGAACGAGGTGATACAGTTGGTATCAGAGATAAGTGTCCTTTAGGATTCCTTTCTTGAGATAAGTTTCTTTAGATCACTTAGTAACATTTTGATCTTCTTGATCTTTTAGAATGGTGACAACTAGGAGAGGTGTTCATGGGGCTGGAAGTTCAGGAACTAGACCAGAGGCAGGCAATACTACACCAGTGCTAGGGAGCAGAGCTTTGAGGCCGTACGTACCACCTCAACAAAATCAGTCACCGCGGGCTCAACATGAGCAACCTCCACAGTGGCATGTGGGAGGATCGGTTCAGGTTACTTTGGTAAGTGACATTCCAGCGGATCTTGTACCACCAGTGACAGAAGTTTATCCTTCACCACCCCAGTAAGCTATCCTTCAACCTCAGTCTACCCTCCACAACAACAGACCTTTTACCCTCGACCCACAAGTCAACCACCTCAACCTACAATCCCCCCATCACTATGGTTTTGGATACCCACCCTACGGACTACACCAGCCATACCACACTCCACCACACCATCTAAGGTACCATCCTTATCAACAAGCACTGCATGTGACCCAACCTCAACAACCTCAACAGCCATATCCACCACCTTCCCCACCTCAAGCACCACAAGAACCCCTAGGTTATCCACCAGTTTATCCACCAACTTATCCACCGGTTTACCCTCCGGTTAGACCTCAAGCTTATGAGCAGGCACCACCCGTGGATTGGTACACTAGGTTGAAAAGGAACTGTATGCAAGACTTTCATGGAAATGTGGAACCAATCAAGGCTGAGATGTGGCTGAGGAGCTTCGAAAAGGCATGTAGAAATGTGAATGTGCCTGAAGCGGAGATGGCTCAGTTAGCTGTGGGC
Organism: Gentiana macrophylla; assembly: GCA_026214975.1. Taxonomy (NCBI): domain Eukaryota; kingdom Viridiplantae; phylum Streptophyta; class Magnoliopsida; order Gentianales; family Gentianaceae; genus Gentiana; species Gentiana macrophylla. The sequence goes on along the minus strand of CM047806.1, from coordinate 103,524,936 downwards.
TTTTTGTTGAATACGGTGGAGAGTTGGTTTGATGCAATAGAGAGCAGCCGAGGTAAGATTATGGATTGGAAAGAATTCTAGGAACTTTTCTATAATGAGTACTATCCACCAGCAGTTCAAGCAAATCAAGCAAGACTATTTTGAGACACAGTCAAGGTCAACACACGTCTGTATCTCAATACACTAAACGTTTCAATGAGTTAGGAAGGTTCTATCCTGGAAAAAAGAGAGTTAAGGAGAAGAAAATGGTCCTTTATAAGAACGGTTTATCTCATGAGATCCATGCTGGTATGATGGGAGCATCATCGAGGAATATGGCAGAATTGTTGAATAAGGCCATAGAAGTGAAAACTTTTAAGAACAGGCCTTCAGTGATAGTTGGTGCTAACAGAACATTTGAGACGAGTCAAGGGAGTAATCGGGAAGCACCCAACAGAATGTGAAGAGCATCCTTCTCAGTAGCACATTCAGCAAGTGCACCTCTTTGTCAGAAATGCAAGAGACATCATTCGGGTGAATGCAAGGCTAGCACAGGCAGTTGTTACTACTGTGGAGATCCTTGACACTTTGCAAGGATTTTTCCAACCAAGGGAGGTAAAGAGAATCAGGGTCAAGCAAGCGGAAAAGGAAGTTCAAGCCGACCAGTTTGAGTTTTTACTATGGGGTCATAAATTGCGGAGCCAGATGACAATGTTATCTCAGGTACTTTTAATTTGTTCATTCTATGTTATTAAAGTTCTATTATATCACGTTAAATCATGTTATAGTTGTATTTAAATAAAATAATTTACATTTTTAGATAAGATAATATTAGACAATCTACCAGTTAAGGCTTTGTTTGATACCGGGGCGTCTAGCTCTTTTGTGTCTTCTAAGGTTGCTAGGATACTAAACTTACCTATGGAAGCTTTAAGGAATACTTTGGAAATAACTACACCATTAGGAAGAGGTACTAAAGTGTCGAAGATGATACCTCAAGTAGACATTCGGGTAGGGTCTTACCGTTGTAAGAGTGACCTTACAGTGTTGGACTTTATGGACTTTGATGTGATCTTGGGAATAGATTGGTTGTCCAAGAACTATGTACACTTGGACTGTAGAGAAAAGAGAGTAACCTTTAAGGTGCCCAGGAAATCTTCTAAGACCTTTCAAGGTAACGTGTACAAGCCAAGTAAGAAATGTCATCCGATAAATTTTAGTAGTTAAGGCTATAAGAGCATGTCAAAAAGGCTGTGAAGGCTACTTGTTGTATGCAATAGATGTAGAGCAAGTTAAGCCTAAGTTAGATGTAGGCATTTCCAGATGAGTTACCAGGTAACATGCAAGATAGGGAAATTGAGTTTGAAATCAAGTTAGTACCGGGGTCAGCACCAGTATCAAAAGCACCATATAGGATGGCACCGGCTGAATTAAAGGAATTGAAAGCTCAGTTAAAGGATATGTTAGACAGGAATATAATTCAGCCAAGTACTTCACCATGAGAAGCCCATGTGTTGTTCGTAAAGAAGAAAGATGGTAGCATGAGGATGTGTATAGATTATAGAGCCTTGAACAACCTCACTATCAAGAACAAGTATCCACTACCAAGGATTGATGACTTGTTTAATCAGTTACTGGGAAAGAGAGTATTTTCTAAGATTGATCTTAGGTCCGGTTATCATCCGTTGAAGATTAAAGTGGCAGACATACCTAAGACGGATTTTAGTACAAGGTATGGACATTATGAGTTCTTGGTTATGCCAGTAGGACTCACTAATGCTCTTTCAGCATTCATGGATTTGATGCAACATTTTTTCATGCCTTATTTGGACAAGTTTGTGATAGTATTCATAGATGATATCCTTATCTACTCAAAGGATGAGAAAGAGAATGAAGAACACTTAAGAACAGTGTTGAAGACTTTGAAAGAAAAACAGTTGTTTGCTAAAATTTTGAAATGTGAGTTTGGTTGAAGCAAGTTAGTTTTCTGGGACATGTGATATCTGGGGATGGTATACAAGTAGACCCTACAAAGATAGAAGCGGTTGAGAATTGGCCAAGACCTAGCACAGTTTCAGAAGTAAGAAGTTTTCGGGGGTTAGTTGGATACTACAGGAAGTTCGTGCAAGACTTTTCCAAAATAGCCACACCACTCACCACACTTACACAAAAGAATGTGAAGTTTGAATGGACTAGTGAGTGTGAGACAGCTTTTCAGACTTTGAAGGATAGATTGACTACAACACCAGTTTTGGCAGTTCCGGAGATCTTTGATAATTATGATGTGTACACCGATGCTTCGGGAAAATGTTTAGGTTGTGTGTTGATGCAAAGGGGCATGGTAATAGCCTATGCATCTAGACAGTTAAAGATACACGAGAAGAACTACCCAACACATGACTTAGAGTTGGCAGCGGAAGTGTTTGCCTTAAAGACTTGGAGGCACTACTTGTATGGAGTCAAGGCAAGAATCTTCACGGACCACAAGAGTTTAAAATACTTTTAACTCAAGAGAATTTGAATATGAGGCAGCAAAGATGGTTAGAGTTCGTGAAAGATTATGACTTGGATATTCAGTACCATCCGGGTAAAGCGAATGTGGTTGCAGATGCGTTGAGTAGGAAGCTAGTGTATGCGGTCTCAGGAGTTGAAGATATGGCAGAACAGTTAGATGGGCTGAAAATCTGGAGTTTTGATCAGTTTGGGAATCTAAAGTTTGTGGCACCGTTGTTGGCTAGGTCAGAGTTGATGGATGATATCCGGGGTAAGCAAGATGAAGACCCAGCTTTGGTAAATTTGAAATGAGTCGCAAGAGAAAAGCCTATAGTGGGTTATGTTCTAGATAAGAGCGGAAATCTTTGGTACAAGGATCGGTTATGTGTGCCTAATGTTGGAGACTTAAGACAAAGAGTCAGGGATGAGGCATATAGGATAGCTTTTGCAGTCCACCCAGGAGCTACAAAGATGTATAGAGATTTGAAGGAACGTTTTTGGGGGCCTTCAATGAAGCTAGAAATAGCTAAGTTTGTGGCTGAATGTGATACGTGTCAGAAAGTCAAGGCCGAACGTTCTATTTCCGGGTAAGGACTCGGTATCCGGGAATGGGCGTTACAAAAAGTCTAACCTTACATTTTTTATACGCCGCTCATCATTCTAGTATACTAAAAAATAGTTGTTATATCATATTTTTTTACACAGTAAAAGACCTTATATTTTAATTTTGGCTTAGGGCCTAAATATCACGGGACGGCCATAGGTTGTCCTCTAGCTCAATATAGCTCAAAGAGACAAAGAGAGACAAGTGCAGATGTGCAACAACTATCTTCTGTCTAACATTGAAATTTGAATTAAATTTAAGACATGCGGTGCTTCCGTATAAAGGAGAAAGCTCTCGGTTGAAGAAATGAATTTTTTTTAGGGAAAGAAGAAATGAATTTTGAAAAGAAAATTCAAGCTACAAGTGCACTTGCATTAGATGCTCTAAAATAATACTATATTTTACAGTTTTAAATATATATATTTTTAGTTTACAGAATATTTATCTTAGATTAAATGCATCAAATTCTCTATTTACGTAATGAGTTAGATATAAGGGAAAATTTTACAGAATCTGCATAAATACGGTAGATTTAAAGAAATTTTTACAGAATCTGTAGTTTACAGTAAAATGTAGAGTATCTTCTGCATTGCTACTTTTTCCTAAATCTGAATATTGAAATCTTTAAAATACAGTTTAAAGTATTTACAGTATCTACTGCAAGTGCTCTAAGCTCATACAAGCTAAAACTCATCTGTAAATATCAAACACTCTCAATTTTTTTTGTAAACTTGTCTCATTTCTGATTTTAGTTGGTAAATTTTGTTAAAGAAAGGTTCTTTTAATTGAGAGTAGAGAAGATTGAACTGGGTGTTCTGGAGTTGATTAGAATTTATTTCTACTGTGTCTGAGTTGTGTTGAGCTAATTTCTAGTGAATCATGTGGTGCTGCTGACTCAAAGTGATTTAAGAGATTTCTAGCTTTATATTTAAAGTTCTTGTTGATGTTGTGCTCTAAACCCAATCGGGTTGGACTGGATCCGGCCGGGTCTGTCCCCTTTATGTGCTCTTGACCTCTGCATATTGTCAAGCTGTCTCTGCATCTGATCAATTTTATTCACTAAAGAAGGACGGCAGAGTGCCTTGAGACATTCCGGATTGAACCCCCTTTTCTAGCCGGAAATGGGATTCGACCTGTTGTTCCCCCAGTCTATCCCTGATGTTTTGGCAGGCAATCTAATGTTCATTTCCCTCTCGCCCTGGGGCTACATTCCCCTCTCCGTTTCCGGTTCCGAGGCGATTTAGAGCCTATCTTCTTTCCTAAGTTCGCCCCTCATATGAGTGAACATTCCCTTCTCTGTAAGAGTGCCCTTCTCTGTTAGATTGTTGATAGTGCTGAGGGGGATTGTTGTTGGTTTGAGCGGTTTGCTCCATTGGTGCAGCAATGTCGAGTGCGGGCATGCCCTTGATCGGTCTGGGGGGAAGCCCCCTTGCGATAGGGTATTGGTTTGCCTCCGCCATTATTTTGACGTACTCAGTGTGAGCCAAAGCAACAACTGTGTTTGTGTCTGGTTGAGCAGTCGGATCCCTCTCTGTGGTCGGTTGGCGTTGTCACGACGGATCCATGATCTCTTTCCTTTTATTGCCTGTTATGACCTCAAGTGTGTTCCTGGCATTGGTTTTCTCATTGAGGACGTTGCGGTCAGCCTCTCTTTGGGGCGAGTTATCATTATGCTAACCCTTGTGACATGCATGATCTGACATGGTCGTTGTCTTTGGAAGGTTCTGGTTGGTCCTCTTGGCGGGGGTAGCTAGCATAACAAACTTGTTTCTTGCCATGTTTATGTGATAGGATGCTTGTAGAACACTCAAAGGGGTAATCAAGTGAATATGTTGATATGACATGAAGCTTGTAGGATACTCAAGCTGGTAGTGCAAGGTAGATCATGCAAACTTTTCAAGTGTTCACCTGGAGATTCTGGAGAAGCTGATGAAGATTCCGGCAAAAAAGAGCTAGAAATCCAAGGAGAGTGGCGATAATTCAAGCTCAAACTCAAGGATTCTTTCTCCAACCTTCTATACCTGCATGTAGACCTAGAGAATGCACGATGATCATTGGACAGTCTGATAAACACAACTGAGACTACCAACATCATTCAGTTACAACAACAGGATGATGCTGCCAAAAAGGGGGAAAGAAGTGATAAGCCTGAATGATCAACAGTTAGACCCCCAAACTTCACTGAAGAACATCTCAAAGCAAGGGATAGAAAAATGCAAGTTAGAACTGAGGCTGAAGAACAGCAGAAGAAAGCCTCGGAAGAAAAAGAAAGAAGCAAAAATATGCCTTGCTTTGGACTATCCTTTCCTATTCAAAGGAGGGATGATGACAGAGACAGATCAGACAATCAGCAAAGGCTTGGATCCAGTCAAGCAAGAAGCTCTACAAGTCAACATCGGTCTAGCACCAGCAGAAGCAGTGTCAGTAGACAAAGACACTCAACTGGAAGTGTCTCTGGTTGGAAAAAGGCATTTCACCACCTTCAGAAACTGGGAAGAAAGGAAAACAACAATACTATACAATGTGTAAGAATTTTTCAGAAATCAAGACAGTCTGTACCCAAACTGGTCACAAGATGAAGCTTGGGTAGATTGCTTGTTATCAAGATGATGAGTTGAGGGTGGATATGGCAAAGATCTACAAGGATTTAAATAGAGAGTATGCATCTCTCAAGCAAAGATCTAGAGAAGGAACACCTGGCTCAAACAGGGAAGCAAGCCAATCAGTGCAAAGGGGCCAGAGGATTTGTCCAGTGAAAGACTAGAGGAGTTCAATAACATGGTAAAGTTTTTCAGACCCATGGGCAGACTAAATCCCCAACAACAATGGGTGATGTATAAGGATCTGAAGTTTGCAGATCCTCACATTGCTGAGGCAAAGAATAGACTGGAGAATCACTTTGGAGAGCCACAGGCTCAGGAAACAATACCTGATTTCAACAGGCTTATTGAGAAGAAATTATTCCTAGGCATTTCTCAAAACACTGCCTTGGAATACTGGAAATGGAAATTCCCTGAAGTTGACTAGAAGGAGATGGAAGGGACTCACACCACAAAGTTCAAGAGGTACAAGGAAAATCTAAGAAAAATGTAGTTGTAATATATTTTTGCCTTGATCTTTCTATTTCCCTTCACGGATGAATAAAATTGTTGAGTTTTATTCTTTTATTATATGAGAAAACAACTTACTTATGTCCAGGTTTATGAGGGTTTTGGCATCATCAAAAAGGGAGAAATTGTTAGGAACATTTTATTTGTTTTGATGATGGACATACTAGCTATTATAGCAAGCCTGAAATAAGTTAGAAATACTTGTATAAGTCTTTACTTAGAGTCTGAAATGTTGTATAAGTTTAGTCAGACAAGTATTTTACTAGACTGGTACGATGGCTAAGTGAAAGACAACAGATCGGCAAAGTAAAGGCAGCCAAGTACCAGCAGAGACAAGTGAAGACATATGGACTGACTTATAACCAGGGAAGTCTGTGATGACCTTGGATAAGTCTAAGATGTATTTGAAGTTATGAAATCTATTGTTTTAATATGGTGTACACTGATCTCACACAAATAAAGGATCAATGAAGTACAAGCATACTTGGAAAATCAAATAAAGAAAGGGATAGCACAACGCAAAGTAAAAGGTCTACCGGCTGACTAAAGAAAAATAGTGAATGAGATCTCAACAGCAAAGGAAAAAGATTCACTAAGCCGGTCAAGCAACAACTTAAACAGCAAAGTCAAGTATGCCGTTTTCATTCTATTCTGAACGTGGAAAATAAAGAGATCAAGCAATAAATGCAGAATCAATCAATGACGGATTTTGTGAAGAAAATTTGAGCAAAATCCGGATCACTGAAATCAAGGATTATTCTTCACATTAAATAGCCAACGGACAAAATTTCAAATCAAGGAAAATCAAGGCTATGAATAGAAGGCATTGACAGACAAGAAGGATACAAGACTAAAAAGAAAAAGGGCAAAATTTTTTTCAATTTCCTAAGCCTTCTCTTTGATCAAAAAAGAACACATCTAGCAGATCAACTCAGCATTCAGAATATAAAGTTATATCAAGCACTGAGATTGATCAACACTCTTGTGAATATCATTCACACCAGTTTGCAGCAATTGAATCAAAGAAGTCTGAGAAGGAGTTGCACCCTTTGTATAGCTGCTGAAGGATTTGTTCCCAATGAGCAGTGTTGAAGATTGGGTCACAGAAGCTTTTGTAGCCAGGGAGTGATAGTCTTGGAGATTGTGAAGCTTGTGTAGCCAAGGACAATCACACTATTGTATTGGTGAAAGACAATAGTGAATTCCTCCAATCATCACAGGAGAAGAGTGGATTAAGGGATTACACCACCCTGAACCATTACAAAATCTTTTTGTTCATTTATTTACTGCACTTTACTTTACAACATTCACTTACTGCATTTTATTCATACTCTGTGTGTGCATAACCTACTTTGAAACAACTTTTAAGAAGTGACTTATCTGCTGCCCAAAAGCTTTTAAAAGAGAAAAGTTTTTGAAACTCCAGTATAGTCATTCACCCCTTCTGACTATACTTTCACCATTCTCTGGGACCAACAATTGGTATCGGAGCAGTGTTCCTAGTTTCAGAACTGATTTCTGGCAACAAGGAGATCACATACTTTCAAAGTAGTTTTCAAATATGTGTTTTTACACATACATCTTTTGTGACTATAGAATCTTCAAATTTCATGTTTAATGTACATGTATTCAATGTTAATAATTTTGATGAATATAAGATAAGAATGTTGTCTCATCTTGCAGCAACTCATCAGGAGATGATGGATGTTTTAAATGATGGCCCAATCAAGATCACAACTGTGATAGCCACATGTGCAGATCAAGGAACAGAGATAGACAAACTTAAGAAATATTGGACCAAAGATGATAGAAGAAGAGCAAATCTCGACTTTGTTGCTAAAGATATTGTTGGAAATAAAATTTATGTTTTGTTGATAATTCATCTTATTTGTTATAATATTATCTTAACCCCATTGATGAAGTGCTGAAGCCAGCTGTTATAGTGGAAAGCTAAAAGATGTCTAGAACTGAATGTATAAGTTTTATTAGAGTGTGATATTTGTATAAGTTACATCAGACAAGCACTGTAATTGATAGTGTGTCGTAAAACTGAAAACTGGAAATCAATTAGAAAACTAGAAATCATCAAGACAAGCAAACTGACTCAGAATACACCTACTTGGAACTGAAGAAGGTAAGTTCATTTGAGAGTTCTGAGACTCAGGCTGGCTTATCTAGAAGAATGAAGAATCGAGGGTTCAAACTCGCTTATTGAAGAATGAAGAACTGAGGGTTCAAACTCAGTTATTGAAGAATGAAGAACTGAGGGTTCAAACTCAGTTATTGAAGAATGAAGAACGAGGGCTCAAACTCGCTTATGAAGATTACAAGTCGAGATCAGAAAGTTGGACTTCGTGCATGATTGTGGTGACCTGAACTGACTTTATGGATCTTGTATGAAGACCTAAGAATCATAAGGACAATGAATTCTTAGATGATAAATGTATCATGGTGTACTCTGATTAAGTCAATTATAATCAGATGAAAACTGGAATACTGATTTTTGAAGAAGAATAAAATCTCAGTTAATGCTCCAAGTCAGTTAGGAAACTGACAAATGAAAAACTCAGTATGAAACTGATAAGGAAACTCAGTTTTATAAGTCACCATCCAACAAACCGAAAGTACAATCGAGCGTTGTAAAGAAAGCAATTTCATTGGATGAGTCAACGACACAACAGAACGGTCGAAAATATAGTCATGTTGCAAGATATACGTTGATACAATTCAAATCGAAGTCGATTTAACGTTGGACTTCACACTATAAATAGAAGACTTTGCACAAACAACAAAAATACAGAGAACAAGAGCATATACAAGAATCAACAAGCTATTTGTGCACTTTATTTGAATTGCTATCATCTCTGAACTATAACAAGATCATATCTAGTATTTCTTCAAGTGTTCAAAGTTACAAAGAATTTATCAAGAATTCAACACTCTGAAGAACCACAAACAAGAATCAATTTATTGATTCTCAGCCCAACTTTGATTCTAATTCAAAGGTTTTAGACTATGAAGCAAACCGGGAAGGTTTCGCCAAGGACAGTTGTGACAAGCAGTCGGGTAGAATGTGTTTGTGGTGGAAGCTTGTGAAGAGGCAATCCTACCCTCTAAGGACCAGTGGTTCAAGCATTTGAAGAGCAGCAATTCTACATGTTCTACAATTGTTTAGATAGTGAAGCTAGGGATTAGCCAAGGACTATTGTTTAGGACTTTTTGTAATAGTTCACCTCAAGAAGTTCTAGTGGAATTTTCCTCCGCACCACAGGGGAAGAGAGGACGTACAGGATTACACCACCTGGAACCTCTATAACATCCGCCTTATTTACTTTACGCATTTTCTTATTTATTTAGCATTTACTTACAGCATTGTGATACTTGATTGTTATACATTTCACAGTCAACCGATATTCACTGTAATCGATTCCACAACACTCGCCAAACGTAATAACAAGATCAATAAAAGGCTAAAATCATATCCATTGCCGGTTGACTCGATTTAACTTAAGTCGGTTTTGACTTAATCTCGCCTTTGTCACCAACTCCACACAAGTTTTATCTCGAACCTTAACTGCTTTAAATTTAGTTTTTGGTGACAAGTTTATTCACCCCCTCTAAACTTGTGTCACCTTTCCAAGGACCAACAATTGGTATCGGAGCAGTGTTTCTTTAACAAGATATCATTTGCTCGTTATCTCCTCTAGTTTTTCTTATTTGAAAGCTCAGTTTTCAATTAATCTACTCTCAGTCTTCACTCACTCACAATGGATAACAATCAATATGCAAGACAAATGCTTATGTGTAACATGGACAGATTTGACGAATACAAACGTCGTATGCAGGCATTTCTAGCAGCTACTCATGATGAAATGATGGATGTACTCACTGATGGACCAATCCAGATCACCTACATGCAAACTGAAGGTGACAGACAAATTCGAGTTCCAAAACCCAAATCTGAATGGACTAGTGATGATCGCAAGCGAAACAATCTCAACAATGTTGCCATGGACTTTATCCTCAGAACCCTTGACAACAACATGTACTTGAAGGTGAAAGAATGCACAACTGCCAAAGAAATGTGGGACAAACTTCAGTTAGTTTGTGAAGGAACAGATTCAATCAAGGAAAATAAAATTTCCGTTGCAAAACAAAAGTTTGAGAATTTCAAGATGAAATCTGGAGAAACCATTGACCAAATGGAGACAAGATTCAGTGCTATCATGGTTGAACTAGATCTACTTAAGATTGAATACTCAAAGAAAGTCATCAACACTAGAATATTGAAGGCATTACCAATGTGCTGGAAAATGAAGGTCATCATGCTATGGAAGAATCCAGAGACTGGATGTGGAAGATTCATTCAAGATCTTTTCGGATCTAAAAGCTTATGAATTCAAAGTGAAGATTTCACAACCACAAAATTTGCAATAATCAAAGCTCTGGAAGAACCAAAGACCACAAAGACTTGCAAAGACATCAAATGAAACTCAAGAAAACTCATCCAACAATCTTCATGATTTGGATGAAATGGAAGAACAAATGGCTCTAATGATGAACATAATTCAAGAATGAAAAGTGGACACCCAGTCACTCAAAAGTTCATCAAAAGGACTCTGAGAAAAGAAAAGATGATGAATACCTCTGTTTCAATCGCAAGAAACCAGGACATTATAAAGTCAATGTCGTGAATCGATCAAGAAGACACCACCAAGAAGAGTTGGTAGAAGAGCACTCCTTCTTGCCGAGATGAATCAGATTATGAAGCCGGTACTGAAAGATTATCAGACGACACAACTTTAATGGCACACATGGAAGATCCAAATGAGGTATGTGAATCAAACTCTAAATACTCTTCAGCTCAGATTTCCATGATGAATGCATGTTCTTCGACCGCTGACTCCAATCCAAAAAATCTAGAATTAGAAGAAACTCTTGACGAATTGATGAATCAGCTAGCAACCATACAAGCTGGCTATGAATCAATCAAAAAGTTGAGAAAGAAAGTCTAATTCTTGAAGTTGAAAGATTGAAGTCTCGAACTAAAAATGTTGAAATCCGACTAAAATCGATAAAGAAAAGATTCAACATCGATCATCAGCATCGTGAAGAAAAATCGAATCGTTTGCTCAATCAAGTTCAATTACTGGATTCAAATTAGGAAAACCATATGGAGACAAAACTGGGTTAGGATTTGATACACAGCAATCTTCAAAGAATGGAACTAGCAAAGCCGCTGGGCTGAGTACCAAAACTGGTATTAAGTTTGTAGTTGGGCAACTTCCACAAACTGAGAAAATTGCTGAACCAGTAAAGCCAGTATCACATAGGATAAATCAGTTTTCTAAGAAGACAACTGTATCTACCTACAAAGCTAAATCAAATGGTAGACCAGTTGTACTCAATGGAAACCGACACGGAAAATCAACTGCCAGATCCACAAAAATCAATAAAGTCAGGAACCAGAAAAATTACAATCAAAACAAATCCAAGAATGTCAATCATGCAAAGATTCACACATTCAGGGGGAAAGGAAGGTTATATCCCACTGATGATGATTGGAATTTTACTGAATTTGTTATTAAAACTGATAATGACAATCATTCCGGATCGAAAACTTATCACAAGTTTCACCAAAACTCAAGCCAGAGAGGACTAATCTCGCTTCTCGGCTGAAGTCACGATACAAAGGTCAATCCAGGACCTCGATGCAGGAGGAATGATGGTTATCACTCCAAACTTAATAATGAAATCAACATGGAAACAAATTTCATCGGAAGATCCGAGAAATCATATAAATAAGACACACCCAAACATAGATTCTATGGGAGTGTGGTTTACATATATGAAAACAAGTGCAACAATATCCGAAGAATTCCAAAAGGATATATTCCCGAGTTGTACTTGACAATCGACCTCATGGACCCAAATCGAGTTGGGTACCTAAAAATTTCTAATTTTTATTGCAGATATATATACTTTGACAAAGGTTGCTCTAGACACATGACAAAGAGCAAGGACTGCCTCTCGATAATTTCATTGAAAAGAATGGACCAAAAGTCAATTTTGGAAGTAAAGATAAACCGGGTTACACCAGAGGTTTTGGCACCTTAATCAGAAATGGACTTACAATATGTATCATATGTAGAAGGACTACACTACAATCTACTCAGCACAAGTCAATTTTGTGATATGGGATACAAAGTTACTTTTGATAAAGAATTCTGCGTTGTCATCAGCGAATCAACTTATCAAGTTGTCCTAGCCGGAAGAAGGAAGGAAAACATGTATGTGGTAGATTGGACAACTGCCGTCGCTGAAACTTGTTTGCTCGTGCATACCAAATCAGAAATCAGTTGGCTATGGCACAAGAAACTGAGTCATCTCAATTTTGATGACATCAATACACTTGTTAAGAAGCAGCTAGTCATTGGACTACCAGAGATATCATATAAGAAGGAAAGCTTATGTGATGCATGTCAACAAGGAAAACAAACAAAAGCAAGTTTCAAGACTAAGTCTCAGCATTCCACAACCAGACATTTAGAATTGCTACATATGGATTTATTTGGACCTATTACACCAATTAGTATCAGTGGAAAGAAGTATACATTGGTGGTAGTAGATGATTTTTCAAGATATACTTGGGTAATCTTTCTAACCAAGAAAAGTGAAACCAAGCAAAAGCTCACAGAACTTCTCAAGAGACTTGAATCGAGAAAGGAGTTTGATCGTGAAGATAAGATCGATAAAGGAACCGAATTCCTCAACAAAGCAGTGATTATTGAATATCGTGAAGAAAATGGTGTCTTACACCAACTTGTCGCCACAGAACACCCCCCAACAAAATGGTGTAGGCTGAAAGAAGAAAACAGAACACTCAAAAGAAGCTAGGAGGACTATGATTTGTGAAGCTAAACTACCCGAAAGATATTGGGCGTACGAGAAAACACAACTTTGTTACACTCGAATGAGCTCTCATGAACAAGAGACATGAGAAGACTCCTTATGAAATTTGGAATGGAAGAAAACCAAATGTTTCATACTTTCATGCGTTTGGAAGCAAATGTTTCATACACAATAATGGAAAAGATCAACTTCATGTTTTTCAACCCAAAGCTGATGAGGGAATTTTCCTAGGATATTCAAGTGTCAGCAAAGCATTTAGAGTACTGAATAAAAGGACACTCAAGCATGAAGAATCAATACATGTAGTATTTGATGAACCAAATTTTCTGGTGAAACAATCAAGACCGACTGAACCGGTTTCTCGGTCCTCGATTACCAATCACACCGAACTGTTTGATTGATGTTGGAAGACTACAAATTTGAGAATGTTCAGATCAAGATCACCTCGCCTTTCCAACTACTCAACAATTTGAACAACCTCAATCGATTCGATTGAACAAATTCAAGAACCGATTTTGAAGAATCGCTTGAACAAAATGCAAATCACCGATACAAACTCACACACATCAATGGATGAGAGATCATCCTGAAGAACAAGTTATTGGCGATACTCAAGCTGGAGTTCGAACAAGACATCAACTAGATGCAATGATTGCATGCTTTCTATCTCAATCAGAACCTAAAGAACTTGAAGAAGCTTTGAAAGATCCAGACTGGATATTAGCTATGCAAGAAGAACTCAATGAATTTGAGAGGAATCAAGTATGGGAACTGGTAGATAAACCAGTTCATGTCAATATCATTGGAACCAAATGGGTTTTCAGAAATAAACTTGATGAAGATGGGAATGTCATCAGAAACAAAGCCAGACTCGTAGCCAAAGGATACTCTCAAGCAGAAGGCATAGACTTTGATGAAACTTACGCACCAGTTGCAAGACTAGAAGCAATCAGACTATTTCTTGCCTATGCAGCTCACAAGAAATTCAAAGTTTATCAGATGGATGTTAAAAGTGCATTTCTAAATGGAATTCTTGAAGAAGAAGTGTATGTTCAACAACCACCTGGATTTGAAATCAAAGATCAAGCAGATAAAGTTTTCAGACTAAGGAAAGCTCTTTATGGACTTAAACAAGCACCAAGAGCTTGGTACGAAACTCTATCTCAATTTCTAGTAGATAACGGATTTATCAAAGGAACAATAGACAAAACCTTGTTCAGGATGAAGAATGGAGAAGATACTCTACTTGTTCAAATTTATGTTGATGATATCATCTTTGGATCAGAAAATGAACAGCTATGTGAGAAATTTGCAAGTTTGATGAAAAGAAAATTTCAAATGAGTATGATGGGAGAATTAAATTATTTCCTAGGATTGCAAGTTAAACAATTAGCTGATGGAATTTTCATTCACCAAACCAAATATACAAGAGAACTTATCAAAAAGTTTGGTATGGAGAAATCTCATGGAATTTCTACACCAATGGGGACCAACATCGAGTTAGATGAAGACAAAGAAGGTAAAGGTGTTGATCAAACACTCTACAGAAGGATGATTGGAAGCTTACTCTATCTTACAGCAAGTAGGCCAGACATATCTTTTACTGTCGGTGTATGTGCAAGATTTCAGTCAAGACCAAAGGAAAGCCATCTCACAGTTGTGAAAAGAACTTTGAAATATTTGAAAGACACATATGGAGTTGGTATTTGTTATTCGAAAGAAGGAGAATTCAAGCCGATTTCTTATTGATTCGAGACTATCTTTGGATGCAAAGTGGATGAAAAAAGCACATCGAGGCACATGTCAGTTATTAGGAAATAGACTTGTGTCATGGTTTAGCAAGAAGCAAAACTCAATCTCAACTTCAACAACTGAAGCTGAATATATAGCAGCTGGAAGTTGTTGTGCTCAAGTTTTATGGATCAGTCAACAATTAAGAGACTATGGGATAGAAGAAGGAACAATTCCCATAATGTGTGATAACACAAGTGCAATTGCAATTACTGATAATCCAGTTTTACATTCAAGGACAAAGCGCATTGATGTTCGTCACCACTTCATAAGAGATCATGCAGAGAAGAAGGATATAACAGTTCTTTATGTACCTACTGAAGATCAGTTGGCAGATATCTTTACTAAGCCATTGGACAAAGAGAGATTTGCAAAATTAAGAACTGAGCTGGGAATAATCAAAGTCAGTTAAGCCAGAGATTCGTCAAGGGGATTAATCTTTGTTATGTTGGGTGCGCTCACTTAACAGATTAGTCATTGACATTAACAACCTCAAACTGACAAACTGAAGAATTTGACAATACTGAATAACTTGATGGAACTGAATTATCTATAAAACTGACCTCAGCATCATTTTTCACTTTATTCAAATTTAGTCAAAGGTTGATAAGATAGAATCAACAGCGGTTATATCGCATTAAATTGCCACAGTTCTTTTTGTCAGAATTTCGTGTGTACACCCCACGATTGTCAGAAAGCAGTACATGTATCGGTTATCAAAACCATCATGGAATTTGAAAAGTTGTACCATTCAACCGCCAGAATATCCTACCTATTTATTCAATCTCCGTTCACATTATTCTCTTATTAAGCAAAACAAACTCTTTTCAAACCTACCCTTCAAAATCAAATTTTTGTGTTCACACTCAAATATGGCCACTTCAAATGACTCGAAAGACAGACGATTGATCACAGAGCTGGATGAACTAACACTTGAAATGTATGAAGCTATGTGTCAAAACACTCTGTTAGCCAGCTGTATACGAGATAAAATCGAAAAGCAACCAGGATTGAACAACATCCTCGAAGTTTGCTTCAAAGAAAAACGAGATGTGTAAGGTATTTTGCAGTTTTGGCAAAATATGCGATTAATCAGAGACTCCTTGATAACTACAGTTCGTGGAGATCGCATTGTGTTCAATGAATGAGTCATGAGGTCACTATTTGGGTTCGCAAATACAACAGCAACTTCAACAGAGTTAGCAACCCTACCATTGGAGAAAGAAGCCTTTCTCGCAATGATTACTTCGTCTACAGAACCAATCGAACCTGGTGTTCATGTCGACAAAATCAAGCCGAATTTGGACATCTCGTGATGGCTCAAAGAAACACGTCATTGGAAAATCTAAAGGGATTAATATACTTTCGGAAGAAAATATTTTGCTGATGAACATAATCTAGGACAACATAGAATTTAATTGGGCAGGTTATATAGTCAATCAATTCAAGAAGCAACACTTAGCCGAATTAGAAAGTATGACAAAAGCTCAAGCTGAAGGACAAGTAACTGATGGCAAATTCCGACTGAAGAAAACTCTTAGTGGAATCATTCAGTTTTATTTAGAAAGAATTAAGGAAGGGAAGCAAGCAAGGGAGACTGTGACATCGAAGGAAATCGCAGAAACAACTTCTCAACATGAAGCAAGATAGTCAATCGTGTGTCTCTCAAGAAATCGAACACGTAGGACCAAGCGGCGAGAAATCCACGAAGGAAGATCAGTTGTAAGATGTTTGTACCCTGAAATCTCAAGTGAGAAAGCACCTACTGAGGGGGAACAACAATTGACAACTGAAGATACTCAAGAGAATGTTACTGCTGACCTTACTTCTCAGATACAACAGCAGTCGGTTCAACAATCATCACCAGTCTTTGAAGCTGACAAAATCATCAAGCTGATGAAAATGAAACTTCAAACATAAGATTCTCGTGATGCCAGTTTACAGACTGAAGAAAAATCATTCTTAGAAAAATTGGAAGTAAGAGATCTTTACTCTCTGTTTCCTATTAAGGAATTTCTTGACAACTATTTCAAAAGGTTTACTGAATTAGCAAACATAAGAGAATCTGGCACATCATCTAAAGACAGTTCCCAGAAAAAGGATGATGATGATCATGATAAGTCAAGAAAAGAAGCTGATGATACTATAGTTTTGCAAACAATCACTCAATCCCAACATCTAGCTCACGCAAATCGCACCCACGGCAAGAAGCATTGCGATTGAAAACCGGACAACCACAAATCGACAGCGGTGATGAAATCGCATAACCGATGGTTATTGATACTCAGGATAAGGATCAAATAGAAGCTACATATGATCCCTCTGATTTTCTATCTAAGGAGGAATTGGCCAAGGTTCATGAAAACTTGAAAATAGTACTCAGTCAAAGAGATACACAGAATGGCCTTTTATCAAACATCTCTGGATATCTTGATTATAGAACTAGAACTGATGTTTCGGTTCATGCAAGACTAGAAATGATTCACAAATCTGCTTCAGAGATTGTATTACTCAAACAACAACTTGAAGATTCAACCGCAGTAGATAGAGAAACTCATGCTCAAGCTCATTGGCATATTAATCAGCATATCTACAGGTTAGAAACTCAACTTAAGGAAGTACTTGCTTCTCAACGACAAATTTCGTAAGATCAAAAGCAACCCATGCCCTGGTAGATCGCTTATATGATGCCAAAAAGGGGAAGTCAAGAAGAAAAGCTGAAATTACTTAGAGAAATGAAGCGACTTGAAGAAGAACTACAAAGATACAGATCGGATCCTAAATTTTTGAAGAAAGAGTTAATCGATGATCAACTTATTGCAAAATACAATCTACACGAGACAGAAGAAGAGTTACTCTTACAAAGGATCTGTGGACACAGTTTATCAAAGATTACAATCCTATTAAAGCCAAGTACAAGGACATAACATTTGAGGAATCCTTAAACTATTTTTTGTCTGATATTTACTCAAAGCAAAAAATTGCACAACATAAGAAGAATCGAAGGATTGAAGATAAACTGAAGATTAAAGACAAGGTTGAACAAATGAAAACCGATCTAACAGAATTTGAAAATTACTATTTGGAAGACTCAAGCTTACCCAAGCTAATTCAATGGAGAAGATGGAAAGAAAGTAGTCAAGTTGACTACAACAAGACCTTTTCAAAGGAAGACTCCAAACTTGAAGAAGATTTTCGCTTGTATGACAAAGCAAAAATATATGACTTAGTCATGCAAAAAGCTAAGAAGAAGCTCAGTCTTTAATCATAGATATTTGAACAAAATGCATATATCCAGTTTTTGCTCATTCTATTGAAAACCAGTTTTCCAGTTTTACATTGTTTCTCATTGTTTTGATCTTTAAGCTTTTCTTTTAGGGAGAGTTTTGGCATCATCAAAAAGGGGGAAATTGTTGGAAATAAAATTTATGTTTTGATGATAATTCATCTTATTTGTTATAATATTATCTTAACCCCATTGATGAAGTGCTGAAGCCAGCTGTTATAGTGGAAATCTAAAAGATGCCTAGAACTGAATGTATAAGTTTTATTAGAGTGTGATATTTGTATAAGTTACATCAGACAAGCACTGTAATTGATAGTGTGTCGTAAAACTGAAAACTAGAAATCAATTAGAAAACTAGAAATCATCAAGACAAGCAAACTGACTCAGAATACACTTACTTGGAACTGAAGAAGGTAAGTT
The DNA here is from genome assembly GCA_026214975.1 of Gentiana macrophylla. Classification (NCBI taxonomy): domain Eukaryota; kingdom Viridiplantae; phylum Streptophyta; class Magnoliopsida; order Gentianales; family Gentianaceae; genus Gentiana; species Gentiana macrophylla. The sequence continues at coordinate 103,506,341 of CM047806.1, read as the reverse complement.
CGCTGAGAGTTATAGACTCAGTTGGCTTATCTAGAAGAATGAAGAACTGAGGGTTCAAACTCAGTTATTGAAGAATGAAGATCTGAGGGTTCAAACTCAGTTATTGAAGAATGAAGAATCGAGGCTCAAACTCGATTATGAAGATTACAAGTCGAGATCAGAAAGTTGGACTTCAGGCAAGATTGTGGTGACCTGAACTGACTTTATGGATCTTGTATGAAGACCTAAGAATCATAAGGACAATGAATTCTTAGATGATAAATGTATCATGGTGTACTCTGATTAAGTCAATTATAATCAGATGAAAACTGGAGTACTGATTTTTGAAGAAGAATAAAATCTCAGTTAATGCTCCAAGTCAGTTAGGAAACTGACAAATGAAAAACTCATGATGAAATCGATAAGAAACTCGGTTTATAAGTCAGCCATCCAACAAACTGAAAGTACAATCGAACGTTGTAAAGAAAGCAATTTCATTGGATGAGTCACTGACACAACAGGAACGGTCAGAAAATATAGCCGTTGCAAGATATACGTTGATACAATTCAAATCGAAGTCAGACGAACGTTGGACTTCACACTATAAATAGAAGTCTTTGCACAAACAACAAAAATACAGAGAACAAGAGCATATACAAGAATCAACAAGCTATTTGTGCACTTTATTTGAATTGCTATCATCTCTGAACTATAACAAGATCATATCTAGTATTTCTTCAAGTGTTCAAAGTTACAAAGAATTTATCAAGAATTCAACACTCTGAAGAACCACAAACAAGAATCAATTTATTGATTCTCAGCCCAACTTTGATTTTAATTCAAAGGTTTTAGACTGTGAAGCAAACCGGGAAGGTTTCGCCAAGGACAGTTGTGACAAGCAGTCGGGTAGACTGTGTTTGTGGTGGAAGCTGGTGAAGAGGCAATCCTACCCTCTAAGGACCAGTGGTTCAAGCATTTGAAGAGCAACAATTCTACCTGTTCTACAATTGTTTAGATATTGAAGCTAGGGATTAGCCAAGGACTATTGTTTAGGACTTTTTGTAACAGTTCACCTCAAGAAGTTCTAGTGGAATTTTCCTCCGCACCACAAGGGAAGAGAGGACGTACAGGATTACACCACCTGGAACCTCTATAACATCCGCCTTATTTACTTTACGCATTTACTTACAGCATTGTGATACTTGATTGTTATACATTTCATAGTCACAACTGATATTCACCAGAATTCAGTTCACAACACTCAGTTTTCAACAGAATAACAAGATCAATAAAAAGGCTAAAATCATATCCGCTGCCGGTTGACTCAGTTTCAGCTTAAGTCAGTTTGACTTAATCTCAGCTTTGTCAGCTCAACTCCACACAAGTTTTATCTGAACCTTAATCTGTTTTAAATTTAGTTTTTGGTGACAAGTTTATTCACCCCCCCCTCTAAACTTGTGTCAGCCTTTCCAAGGTACCAACATATATGATCTTGAAGACCCTAGACAACAATATGTGATGTTTGTTTTCATACAGTTCCAATCTAACCATCAGTGTACCGGGTCAAATTGTAGTCTAGTCTAATGAATCAAGGTCGTCTCATCATGGAATTCATTACAATCCAAAGTGTGGTTAAACACCAATTAGCTATTATTATTTTGATCTAATTCGCAGTTTTGAGTCTTTTGACAGAAAAGTAGTATCTTACGTTACTTAGTTACTAATAAAATTAACAATTAATAAAGGTACTAACCAAGACAATTTCATGAACTACAGTCTCTTTTAGTTTCAAGGATGTGATTAATTCAGCTTATTAATGGTGTCCAAGTGTGCGAAACGGTGTACTCCCATTCTAACAATTTCCCCTCACACGAGTGTATGAAATTGTTCTATGTCTCTTCCTTGGTTTAAGAGCCCTAAACCTAATGATTTGACATGATAAAATCACAAATACAATTAGTTCATTCCCTGGACAAGAAATCAAACTTTGATAACGGTCAACTTTACCTTCCGGTTTTTCTACCTCGTTCTCACACCTAATGTCTCCGTTCGGTATCAATTAAGTGTGTGTGTGTCAATATTGGTTAATTATTCCAACACAAGCTAACAATCAATATAAGTAGAAAAAGATTTCACACAATCGAAAATAAACCATACGCTACATAATCATCATCTGTTTAACCAAAAGAGATCAAAATAGTTCAATTACATGCCTTGGCTAGTTACAAGACTAGCCACTCATTACTAGGAATACTAACATATTTAAGGTAACATTCATAATAATCAGATTATCAATACAAAATAAAACTAGAATATTATGTTACCAACTTCAACTGATAAGGTTGCAACGGCAATCTTGTTTCCATTTCCGGTGAGCTTCAATGTAGGTTACAAACTTTGTTGAGCTTCTTCCACGTTGAATACACCAAGAAATTAAACTAACAGTCTAGGTTTATAGTTGTGATGAAATTAGCTATTATAGAAATAAATATGTTTGGCTTTAAGAGCCTATTTGTGTTGCCTGCAAGATAGAAAGGAGAAGAAAATTGGCTAAGTCTCCCTTCTCTTGTAACTTGCAAAAATTATATATAGAAATGTATGTGACTAGTAAATGGGAAATAATTGAATTTGTCCATTCTTGGCGTACGCCGGTATTTCCCCGGTCTGCGTCGGAATCTTGGCAATCAGTTAGGTGTCAAAGCCATTAAATGCGCCAATATTTGCCAATCTTTGATAGATTTTGGATATCTTTCCGGCGTAGACCGGTATCTACCCGGTTTGCACCGGGTCTTGTCAAAATCAGATTCGTATAAGATTTGTTTTGATAATCATGCATCCGTCGAGCTTTACGTCATGACTTCAAGACTTCACTACGTGGTATCTGTACAAAACGAAACCAGAAAAACCACGGTAAATCTGATAATAAAATTAGGCCGACAAGCCTCAAAATAATTCAAAATAGTGGAAAATTATGATATCTACTATTTTCGGAAATAAACTGTATTATTACGATTTTTATTATATTTAATATAAAACGTTGCTAAAAACTTAAGAAATGGGATTTAAAATGGATCAAAATATATTATCTGCTTGACATACATCAATATGTTCATGAGGATCAAAGACTGTAAAACAGTAATGGAGATGTAGGATAAATTGGCCCTAATCAATGAAGGACCAGAGGCAGTTAAAGAAAACAAATTATCTGTTGCTAAACAGAAATTTCAAAATGAAGAATGGTGAATCCATCGATCAAATGGATAACAGGTTTTCAAGCATCATCTGTGAACTACAACAACTTGGTTACAAATATCCACCGAAAGAAGTCTGCTTGAAAATTTTGAGAAGTCTACCTGAAAAATTGAAGATCATCACATCAGTACTCAAAGGCATAATAGATCTTACTAAAACCGACACCTTGACATTGATGTCTCAGTTAAAAGCTCATGAATTTGAGTTAAACAGTGAATACGGTGTATCAGCTGAGGCATATAAGGCCAGTGCGGTGGTTGCACCCCAGCAAAGCAAAGCAGCTGACACAAGCCGCAAAGAGACACAAGATCTAAAAGAGCAAATTGCTTTACTCATTAAACACGGTTTCAGGAAGAAACAATTCAAATGAAGTTCTGCATCAAACAAGAAGTCAAATTCAAGCAAAGACATGAAGAAAAAAGTTGATTAATACAGATGTTTCAATTTCAACAAGAAATGACACTTCAAGGCTGATTGTCCCGAAGAGAAAGACACAGATGAAGAAAATAAAAAATACAAGTCATCAGATAAAAGGAAAAGCAAGAAAGCACTGAAAGCTGAAACCAGTAGCGACAGTGATGAAGAATCATCTAATAATTAGTCAGATGACGGTGAAGGCACCAACTCAGACAATGACAAAGCATGTCTATGTCTAATGGCTAAGGAAATTGATGAAACAAAGGTACTATCTAGTTCATATTCTTCAAATGCATCCACATCTGACACTGCACAATTTTCTATTTCTCCATTAGATTCTGCAAACCTAATTCAAAATCTCATGAATAAATTTGAAGAAATTCAAACAAATCATGAAATTCTGGAACAAGAGTGTGAGAATATAAGGTAAGAAAATAAAAGATTAAAAGAAGAACTGCATAAGTTACAAGCAGAATCAACTAGTAATGATGTGCACTTAACCGGTCAACAAGTAACAGATGATCACTCATCTGGTACTGACAGACCAGCTGAGAAAACCTCCCTACTATAGTCAATACCACCACTGCACCACTTAAAGCACCAGCTTACAAAACCCGAACAAGGTTTAGATCCTGATCTGGTCTTGGGTACAATAGTCAAGATGAGAAAGGAAATAATGAATACTCAAATCTGAACCTAGGACCAACACTGGACCTAAATTCAGGAAGGATAGAACATAGTTTCAACTATTCATCCTACACCAGCAAAGTCAAAAACCAGTACAGTGAGGCAACATAGTAAATCATCTTACCAGCCCATTAAAGGCAAAGGCTTACTGAAAGGTAATGGAAGACTTTGCCCTTCAGAAGATGATTGGAATGTTACACCCCTAAAATACAAGAAGAAACCATTTCATGCCATGCAATATGTGTTTAGGAAAAGCCAACCCAGGCATATTCCTTGATACAAGAGGCAGTATGAAAATAGGTTTGCTCCTGCATATTGGAGAGTGAAAAAGGATGCAAATGCACCTAAAGGTAGAGAAATGTATCTGAATAATTCTGTCAATAGATATTCTGCCATGCCTTATAAATATGAGGTCGATGACTTCAACCATCCAAGGAGAAGATCCTCTGGATTTACTCTTGGAGTAAGAGGCATGACTGCTAACAGGTATGGACCCAAATAGTGTTGGGTACCTAAATTTGCTTGATTTTTTTTGTAGGATGTCTGGTCCATAGGCAGTGGATGTTCCAGACATATGACAAGAAATAAAGGATGGCTGACCGACTTTAAGGCTTTTGATGGACCCAAAGTCATCTTTGGAGGCAAAGAAAACCTCAGCAAGATTAAGGGGGAAGGCATCATGTTAAAGAACAGTCTGAAGATTCAAAATGTGGCTTATGTCAAGGGATTGAATTTCAATCTTTTAAGCATTAGTCAATTCTGTGACAAAGGCTACAATGTGCATTTTAGCAAAAAAGGATGTAAAGTGATTCACAATCAAACTAGCACAGTTATACCTGCAGGAAGAAGAGAAGGCAATATGTATGTGGTGGATTGAAAGACAGCAAAAGCAGAAACATGTTTGCTTGTCACCCAACTGGATTTGACACAGAAGACTGAATCATCTTAACTTCAAGACCATCAACAAGTTATCAAAGAACAATCTAGTAGAAGGCCTACCTGACATTACCTTCAAAAAGGAAAGTCTTTGTGATGCATATCAGAAAGGAAAACAAATCAAGAGTTCTTTCAAGTCAAAGCCACAACATTCAACAACCAGGATTCTACATCTTTTACATATAGACCAGTTACACCAGTGAGTGAAAGTGGAAAGAAATACACTCTAGTAGTGGTTGATGACTTTTCCAAGTTTACATGGACCATATTCATGAACAAAAAGAGATAAAACTCAAGAAACTACCAGATTTGCTGAGAAGAATTCAGAATGTAAAGGAGTTGAAGATCATCAAGATAAGATCAGATAGAGGAACATAATTCCTAAATGAAGTTATCAGAACCTACTGTGAAGAAAATGGTTTGCTACATCAATTATCAGCAGCAGGAACTCTACAACAAAATGGAGTAGCAGAAAGAAGAAACAAGACACTCAATGAAGCAGTTAGAACCATGATAGCATAAGCAAGCTTACCAAAGAGATTTTGGGCGGAAGAAGCAAATACAACATGGTATACTCAAAATAGATCTAACATCAACAAACATCATGGAAAAACACCATATGAAATATGGAATGGGAGAAAACCTAACATATCTCATTTACATATGTTTGGATCTAAATGTTTTGTTTTGAATAGGAATCAGCTACATACTTTTGATGAAAAAGCTGATGAAGCAATATTCATAGGATATTCAGACACCACAAAAGCCTTCAAAGTGGTCAACAAAAGAACTTTGGGGATTGAAGAATCAATTCATACAGTGTTTGATGAACCAAATTCCAGTAGTGAAGATTTACACACTCTTGAAGAAGAGTCTGCACAAGGACAAGTCTATATGAATACAACAGTACCAGCTACCATTCTAAATCACACTTTTGATAATCAAGATGAAGTACCAGTTTCTACAACAGAGCCACCAACACAAGCTCAAGAAGTTGATGCACAAGTAGGAACAGTAGAAGAACAAGATCAAGCAAAACTTCAACCTGAATTGAATTGGCTCAGAGATAATCCAGAAGAACAAGTCATTGGAGATGTTCATATAGGTGTCAGAACTATAAGACAACTGGAGAGCATGCTAACTTGTTTTCTATCACTGTTGGAACACAAGACAATAGATGATGCAATCCAAGATGCTGATTGGATCACAACCATGCACGGAGAACTCAATGAATTTGAGAGAAATAAGGTCAGGGAACTTGTTGATAGACCAGACATGGCCAACATCATTGGAACAAAATGGGTATTCAGAAACAAGATGGATGAACAAGGAACTGTTGTCAGAAACAAGGCAAGACTAGTTGCAAAAGGTTATTCTCAAGCAGAAGGCATAGATTATGATGAAACCTTTGCACCAGTAGCAAGATTGGAAGCAATCAGACTCTTTCTAGCTTTTTCAGCCCACAAGGACTTTAAAGTATATCAGATGGATGTCAAGAGTGCATTAACAATGGACTTCTGGAGGAGGAAGTATACGTGGAGCAACCCCCTGGTTTCCAACTCAAAAGAAAAAAAGACAAAGTGTACAAACTCAAGAAGGCACTATATGGACTCAAACAGGCACCCTGTTGGTCCCTTGGAAAGGTTGAGACAAGTTTAGAGGGGGGGGGGGGGTGAATAAACTTGTCACCAAAAAAAATTAGATTTTAACACAACTTAGATTCAGTTATAAACTTGTGTGGAGTTAAGCTGACTGAGCTAAGTATAAGTTAAACTGACTTATGCAAAACTGAGTCAGCCGGAAGCGGATTAAGTTTTAGCCTTTAAGTGGATCTTGTTGTTTCTAAGAAAAAGATGAGTATGCTGAACTGAATTCTGCTGAATGTCAGTTTGTGAACTATGAGTGAATATATGTAACAATCAGTTTCAGTATGCTTTAATCAATCATAAATGCTGATAAACTAAATAACAGAAAATAAATGCGTAAAGTAAAGTAAGCAAGATTTATAGTGGTTTTAGGTGGTGTAATCCTGTCAGTACACTCTTCCCTTGTGATCTAGGAGGAAAATTTCCACTAGAACTCTTTTAGGTAGCCGGTTACAAAAAGTCCTAATTGATAGTCCTTGACTAATCCTAGCTTCACTATCAAAACAACTGTAGAACATGTGAGATTGCTGCTCTGCAACTGCTTCAAACACTGGTCCTTAGAGGGTTGTATTGCCTCTTCTCCAGCTTCACCACAAACACAATCTACCCGACTGCAAAAACAACCACTATCCTTGGCAAATCCTAAACCGGATTGCTTCACAGTCTCAACCTTTTGATAAAAATCAAAGTTGGGCTGAGAATCAATAAAATGATTCTTGCTTGTGGTTCTTCTCAGTCTCTGATTCTGGATTGAGTCTTTGTAGCTTGAACACTTGAAGAATTCTAGATGTGATCTTGTTGAGCTCAAAGAGTGATAGTAATTTGGATGAACAAAACTTGGGCACAATACTGCTTGTATTCTTGTCAATTTGTGTATTTCCGGTGTTTGATCCTTGATGCCAAGTCCTCTATTTATAGTGTGAGGTCCAACGTTCATCTTGCTTGAATTTGAATTCTATCAACGTCTATATTTTCAGATGTCAGATGTCAGTGACCGTTCTGACATGTCAGTGCTTTATCCAGTAATATTCCTTATCTTGTAACGTTCATAATTAGTTCAGTTCCTTGGATGACTGACTATAACTGAGTATCCTTATCAGTTTTATACTGTGTGTGTTAGTTATCAGTTTGTCAACTGACTTAGAGCATTAACTAAGTTTTTACTCTTCTTCATAACTTAGTACTCTATTCATCTAATTTTATATGACTTAATCAGAGTACACCATATCTATAAAAAAAATTCATCTAAGATCTCATTGTCCTTATTATTCTTAGGTCTTCTTTTATAAGATCCATAAATTCAGTTCAGGCCATCACAAACTTACTGAATTCTAACTCTATAGTCTCGACTTATAATCTCCATAACTGAGTTTGAACCCTCAGTTCTTCATTCTTTAATAACTGAGTCTGTGTCCCTCAGCTCTTCATCCACTGAGTTTGTTCCCTTAGTTCTTCAATCTTCTAGATAAGTCAACCGAGTTTGTGTCCTTCAGCGAACTTACCTTCTTCAGTTCTGAGTAGACTTCAGATCTGAGTGACATCTTCAGTTTTGAGTGCATATCCAGTTTTCTAGATGATTTCCAGTTTTCAGTTTTACGACACTAACTATTATAGTGCTTGTCTGATATAACCTATACAATTATCAGACTCTAATAAATCCGATACATTCAGTTCTAGACATCTTTTAGCTTTTCACTATAACAGCTAGCTTCAGTACTTCATCAATGGGGTGTAAACAATTAATTAAATAATAAGATGAATCATCATCAAAACATAAACTTTATTTCCAACACACCAAGAGCCTGGTATGAGACACTATCACAATTCCTAATCCAAAATGGTTTCAGCAAAGGAACCATTGACAAGACTCTTTTCAAACTAGAAGATGGAACAAGCACTTTGGTAGTTCAGATATATGTGGATGATATCATTTTTGGATCAAAAGATGAAAAGCTATGTGATAAATTTGTAAATCTGATGAAATGCAAATTTCAAATGAGCATGATGGGAGAACTCAACTACTTTCTTGGTCTACAAGTGAAACAAATGGAGGATGGCATATTTATCAATCAAGCCAAGTACACAAAAGACTTGATACACAAATATGTATTGGACACTAGTGGCACATCAGACACACCAATGTGTGCAAGAATTGTATTTGGAAAAGATGAAAATGGAAAGGATGTTGATCAGAAGCTTTATAGAGGAATCATTGGCTCACTACTTTACTTAACTACAAGCAGACCTGACATTGCATATGGAGTAGAAGTATGTGCAAGATTTCATGCTCAACCTAAAGAATCACATCTATTAGCAGCTAAGAGAATCATCAAATACCTGAAGCACACAATCAATATAGGGATCTAGTATCCAAAAGATGATGGATTCAAACTGATATCTTATTTATATTCAGACTATGCTGGATGTAAAATTGATAGAAAAATCACTTCAGGAACTTGTCAGATTCTAGGCAGCAAACTAGTATCATGGTTTAGGAAAAAGCAGAATTCCATATCCACTTCAACAATTGAAGCATAATATATAGCAGCAGGCAGCTGTTGTGCATAAGTATTATGGATCAGACAACAGCTAAGAGACTATGGAATAGAGGAGAAGACAATTCCAATCATGTGTGATAATACAAGTGCAATATCAATTACTAAAAATCCAGTGCTTCACTCAAGAACAAAGCACATTGATGTGAGACATCATTTTATCAGAGATCATGTGAAAAAAAGAGATGTAATCTCAAGATATGTATCTACTAAAGATCAACTGGCTGACATCAGTCATGAAAGATTTTGTAAGTTAAGAAATGAGTTGGGAATGCTTGAAATTGACTAAGTTACAATGAGCAACTAACTGGAGTAATCAGCTGAGTGACTTCACCAGTTGACTGAACCTTTGCCATTTTGGGTGCGCTCACTTGGCAGGTAAGGCACTGGTACCAGCGAAGTTCACTTCACCAATTGTTAGGAATAGTTTTTGATGAACCATATCAGAAAAATAACCAGCAGACTGAGGCAGCTGAGTGCACGCCTGAGCAAACTCACATTGGCCAACAACTATCTGTTGACACATCAGCTGATCCAACAGCAGTGTTGGACATTGGATCAGCTGCTGCCACTCCAACAAAGTCCATCCCTAGCAAAGAGCAAGGAGGAATGAGATACATCGGTGAAACTGAAATCACAACTACTCAAGTACTTGAAGAGGGAGTAGGTGATGCTGATGTCACTTAACCAGATGTGCAAGACAAGGGACTGGAAGTAGTCCCTCTTACACTAAGTCAACCAGGAACTTCTTCACTACCTCCACCAGCACAAGTCAAACCAGAACATGATGCTGCTATATCAAATCAAACTTTTCATAATTCAGTGGACTCCTTGCTGGATGAACTAGAGCAACAAGCATTGTATCTCATAACAATGTTTGCAACATTCAAGGCTGAGAGTAACTATATAGAACGCAGATTCCATGCAGTTGCTGAGTATATTGATGCACAAAACATTGTTGTTGTGCAGAGGAAAAATGATCTCATACATCAGATGAATATAAATCTCACCAACATCTTCACAGGCCTAAGGCAACATATATCACTTGAAAATAAGGCCATTGCATCAGCAATTGGGAGTAGAATGGGAGCTGTGGTTCAAAAGATAACAACTCATGACAAAAGATTCACATCCATTGAATCCCAGTTGGATGATAACGCTCTAAATACTACCATTAAATGAACCTTTATTTACCCCGAATTATGCTCGAGAGGAGATAGATAGGATTATTATTGTAAGGAATATGAGTTAAATACTATGTGAATGTTCCTAGGTTTACGATTCTACATCTGTGTTATTATCCCGTAGATTTGGTACTGTTTTGTCTTGTTTTGTACACTTTTCAGGATGTACCGAAATCTGGAGCAGCTAAGAGTGGATCTGGACCGAAGAGAGAACATTGGGTCAAGAAGAGAAAGTCCAGGAAGAGATCTACCAGAAAAAGAGAAAAATTGGCCCGATCAATCGTGGGCCAGGCCCGATTAATCGAGGCCTTGGAAGACAAGAAACCGAAGTCTGCCGTATCTACTAGGTCGGTTAGGATTTTATTGAGTCTTATGTTGGCTATAACATCTATAAAAAGCCATAGATACTGATTGTAATATTATGCTTTCATATGACTTCATAATTTCACATACACATTGATAGATTTTGATGAAATAAAGTTTCCTTAGCTCTTTTGTGATTTATTATCTGGTTTCCTTCCCTCCACGCCGTCTCGAGCTTGAGTAGATCAAGCTAGATCTCCATAAACGAAGGTATGAAGCTTTGAACGTTCCTTTATGTCTTTATTGTGGTAGATCTACTTGTATTTACGTGTTATAGTTAATATGCATGTTTAACAACCCCATAATTTTACTTGAATTAATCAGAACGAAGTAATATAGATTCCAGAATAAGAACCGATGACCCTGGTTAATCGGTGGTCTATACTGATTAATCGCGGCAATATTTAGGTCCCCCTAATATGGAGATTCAATGTCAGCTACGTTGATCGACAGGATTAATTAAAATGATTACTTAGGTCTGGCCAATCTAATATTCGTACATCGTAAATTAACATGAAGGATTGTTCATGAAGTGTTAATTAGGACATAGTCTTGATGGATCCCTAGGAACGTGCTAGTCCTAGTCGATAGCTGCTTAGGGAGGTTTTCGGTCTCGAGCCGGCATCTCTAAAACTTATTGCGTATGGACTAATACACTCAACGAAGGAGGTTAGTGGCATATAGATTGTCTGTTGTCCTTGGAGTGGAAGTAGATAGGGTTAGGAGATTTCACCCGTAGCTAAACTGAATTAAAACATTTGATTAATTTAGGGAAATTATGTGGGGAAGTAAAAACATAAGGATTAACTACACCAAGTTAGTAGATAGGTGGGGAAGGAGAGGAATACCATGTTTGTTTCCATGACATTGTTGGTCATCGACCGTATCTGTCTTCTCACTAATATTGAGTTCGTTTATACTTGAGTTGCATTGTTTCTGTGGGATCGACCTTGATTCGCCATTGCTACACTATAATTTGACCTAGTACTCTTGCTAGTATAATCGACGTAATGCGCGACGATCAATTTTTTGGCACCGTTGCCGGGGACATTGACCTATTTCGAGAATAAACGTATTTAACTCTAATTAAGAAGTTGAGGATTTTCTTTTATTTTGAGTCTTGAGTCGTCCTGTAATATCCCTACATCATTTTACTGCCAGAATAAGAAATTATGAGCCCTAATCATGGGTTACCCCCGATTAATCGCGGTCCAGAAAATAAATTTTTGATAGCCTCTGTGATTCTGTGTATATCCCTGTTAGTTTTAGTTAGTAGGTCCGCAATAGTTGGGTCTGAACCCAACTGAGGCGGAAGTTGGTAACCATTTTGTTTGTTTTTGTTATGTCTTTTTAGCAGGAATTACATGACACTTCGGAAAATTGTTCAACAGGATTTGGGAAAGCAAAACCAGTCAAGCACTATACCTTGTAAAGTATTGAATATCAAACCAATTTCCATGTACCCAGGCTCAAAGGTTAGCGAGTAGTATGAAGCAGGTAAGAAGCGAGTGGAGGAGTAAAAAGAAGCACTCAAACGTGAAGCCACGGAGAACCTGAAGGAGTATGAAGCTTATCGCCCATGTGAGTTTCCTATTGAGTTAATTGACATATCTTATGATTATGATTCTGATAATCCTGAAGAGGACCTTGATACTATGTTTTCCGAGCCTGAGGACTACCTGGACTCAGATTCCGTAGTAAAGCTAGGAGACCCAGGGACGTTCGGACTCCTCATATCGATTAACGGTGTGTCTGTAGGCTTAGGACTCTACAACTTTGGTTTGAGTTGCAACATTCTTCCTTTTTCACTCTGTCAAAAAGTAAAGATTCAGGTAACCTTGAACCAAACACGGTCCATGACTTTTGTCCATCGTACCCGAGATATGCTAGCCGGTCTGCTAAAGGATTGCAAAATCAAGGCAGGGCAATTCACGTTCCCTATAGATTTCATAGTCCTAGATGTACCAGAAGACCCTAGTGCCTAAGTTTTATTAGGACGACCTTTCTTAGAAACAAGCCGAGCTATCATGGATTTCGATAATGGGGAGATCACTCTAAGGACGAATAATGATGCAGCAACTGTTAAGATCCTAGAGCCCCTAGACAATAAGCCTGAACGCTGCATGATGACCTATGATTCTGGAGACGTGAGATTTGTGGAGATAGAGGATGAGAGGTCTAAGCATCGAGAGGTTCTAGTAGAAACCAGTGAGAATGAGTTTATAAGAGTACTACTTAGAGAACATGATCGCGTGTAAGTCACTAACGTCGATATTACTAGCAAGAATACTAGGTACATCATAGTATAGCAAATGCGAGTCAAGGTCGATCCCATAGAGACAATGCAACTTTAATTATAAATGATTCTAACCTAATTATGAAGAAACATAGAGGCGGTCATTGACCAACATTAACATAAAACAAACATGGTATTCCTCCCCCTCTTCTCACCGATCTACTAACTTGGACTAGTTAATCGTTATGTTTACCTCCCCACATAATTTCCTTAAATTAATCGTGAGCTTAGTTTTAATTATCATTATCAGCTACGGGCGCAACTCCTACTCCTATCTACTCCGACAATGGTAGTAGACAATCTATACGCGAGCTACCCTCCTTAATTGGTCCATAATAGCCCATACGCATAAAGATCCGAGTTGCCGATATCGGCGCTAACTCATACCGCTAACCCGCTGACAACGGTATCGACATTGATCGAAGACGTTCTAGGGTCCATTCAAGACTATGTCCAAACTTAGCATTTCACTATTCATATTTCGTGCCAGTTTACGATTAAAATAAGTAGATTGCCAGATCTAACCTACTGTTAATTAAACCCGTCGATCAATGTAGCTGTAGTGAATCCCAGTTTTAGGTTTTTGAAATAATGCCTCTGTAAACTGGATTACGATTAAAATAAGTAAATTATAGGGTCTTTAAACATGCAGATCAACTAAAACACATAATTACAAACAGATCTACCATATTGAAGACAAAAAGGAACGTTTAAAGGTTCGTACCTTCAAAAATGGTGATCTAGCTCGATCTACTTAAGCTAGAGATGATGAAGAAAGGGAGGAAACCAGAAATAACTCTTCCAAAGCTTGAATAACTTTATTTCATCAAAATTGTATAATGTAATTGAATATAATTGGTAAGATTATAATCATATGAAAGATTCCAGCATGTGCGGCTTTATATAGGTACAATAGCCGACTTAAGACTCTCTAAAACCCTAACCGACCTAGATAATGTGGCAGAATCCGTTTCATATTCAACAAGTCACCGGTTTACCGGCCCTAGCCTTCGGGTTACCGGGCCTACTTTTCTCCTTTTTCTTCAGCAGGCTCCTTCTTGGACCTCAATCACTCAGCCCAATGCACTTCTTTCGGTCCAGATCCATTCTCTAATGCTCTAGATCCGGTATATCCTATAAAACATGCAAAACGAGACAAAACAATACCAAATCTATGGGGAAATAGCATAGATGCAGAATTACGATCCTGGAAACACTCACATAACATTTAACATATATTCCATATAATAACGAGCCTATTTATCCTCCTTTGAGCAAAATTCGGGGTGAATAAAGGTAAAATTATTGGTACCATTTAGAGCGTTATCAACTACCCCCTACTTAGCTTTTGATCGTCCTGAGCAAAAAGGCGAAAAGAAAACAACACTCTGATCAATATACAAGTTAATTAAAAACAACCATGCTTCACAAGGTCAAGATTAAGATCATGCCTTTCATATCCATCAATAACATATTAAACACTATTCATGTCATGAGCCAATGTGTGTGTACAATAACTTTCACAACCGCGTAGTAATGCAGACAATCTCACATTACATCAACCCGTAGTCGAACTAACTAGTCTCGAACATGTTATTTATTAATTAATTGAGCTGGCAAGGCAGATCAAGAACCGAGTATATATTACTCTTAGGCTCGCGTTTATCGGTCTATGAAAAAGTCGTGCGTTTTACGCTCCATCGATTCAGATTTTGCCAAAGAGAATATAGATGTATATATTTCAATGTACTTCTCTTTCTTGGCGGGTAAACTCTCATTGATTTAGCTATCCTTACGGCCCCACTCTTGATAAACTATCGAATCTGAAATTCCTTTGCCTTTATAAGCATTGGTGGAACATGATTCGTTATGAAGCCAAGGTCAACTCTAGTCAAAGAAATATGCTATCAACTACACACAAAGAAGTAAGTTATACGTGCTTACAATGGTAGCACATAACAGAATATGCGCTTAATACGCCACTACTTCAGAAGTGGGCATTTCTTTCACTAGTACATAGTGAAACAAAGATGAAGTCAATTAACTCGAAAAGATCAAAGATATCACATTTTTTCGAAATTCTGTCGAAATGAATCAAAGTCTATATAGGGAATTGTGCATCAAAGAGAATCAAGATAATCACGCAATTTACAGAATATAATGCTAAGAAGCTAATGTTGAATATACAGAAACCCAAATCCGGATCAGTCCATAATTAGATCGTCAGATCTGATTCACAGCACCGATCGAGACACTCGATCATGCACAGCGGAAGCTACGAATAAATTCGCATGCGATTTTACCACGATTCGATTCCCATGTTTAATTAATAACTACAAGAAGTTTGAAGATTTACCTTAACGGAGAGGGATAGTAAATCGACATAGAGGGAGAAACCGTGATCTTCCGGATTGTATCTCCAAACGACGACTGGTGGACGTCGATCCTCGCCTTAGAACCTCCTTGAATATGCACAAGAAAAATCCTAGATTTTTCTCCTCTTAATGACTAAGACAAAAAACTAATTTTTCTTCCTTTTAATTTAGTTTATGGCTCAAATTGTTGTTGTGTATTGTGTTAGGAGGAACTCTCTTTATATAGGAAAATAACTAGTCAAGAGAGTTATCCTTTTCACACCACAATTACCTATTCTCATAAGGAAAAGATATTTTTGCCACAAAAATAAGAGATAATTCCCAAAAAATCAATCTCTTTATTTTTCCATTAATTATCCAACAAATAGCTAATAATTAACTACACATGTGACATAATCTAGAAAAATTTCTTTTACTAAATTATCACATATGTGGCGCCATTTTATCATTAATTTTAATAGAAAATGTCTTTTCTATTTTACATATTATTTACCAAATAAATAATATTACATATTCATTAAATAGACCAACTATTTAATTTATTCTCGAGGTTCCATAAAATGAGAGAACACTCGCGTGTCAGGAGCCAACCCGGGGACCATGGACCTATAATCAGTAGCTACAATAAATTGAATAAAATATTCATCGAACAGAATATTTCTACTCAACTTATTAATTCCGGAATTACGCCACCATAAATCCGAAACTGAACTCTATCGATTATAGATATATAACTTATTCTCAAAACGTCAATAAGTGTCCATTGATATAATCATTACATACAGACTAACCCTCCATAGACTATCCGTAACGAAGTGGGAATATTTCCGTAAACCTTCTTCATTACATATCATCCTTATTTACCATTAACCCACTAGTGATCAATTAGTTCATAACCAATACGAACACCGTGGATCGATCAGTTTCTAGGATCAACAAATAAGGGGATCGTCTTTCTACTTCCCGCAGGAAGGAATTTATTCTATATCTGTGAGACACACTTCTCACTCATTCCAGAACAGTGCCAACGTGAAAGTGATTCGGATCGCACCTCTTAGCGATCCTGAACGAACACATCAAACCCTATCCTGAAACAAGTAGGAGTATGCAATCACTTCAGGATTAAGGTTAATCCATAGATGGTCATCTTGTGATTTAATAAGATTTCTCAATCACGGAATTATATGAGAAACGTAGATTAAATCGGTCCAGTCCTATATGACTTTCATCATATATAAATGCCCCACTTAGACAACCAATGTCGACGGTCCGGATACGACGGTCACACCATAAAGTGTTCTGGGCGCATTAATGGTGGTTTAATCAACAGACCCCATACTTTGATTAACTTCACCACGGACTAACAATTCAAGTGTATCACCATAAACTTAATCCTCGAGTGCGTCACACACTAAGTTATATGGCTACATATGATACGACTTAGGGTTTTCAGTAGTGTATTACTTACAATCACGAAGCAAGAAATAAGATGAGGATAAATCTGTCATCTATTAATTCTAAAAACAATTACATAAATTGTCTTTCAGGTGCTACTTCCAACAGCTAAGTGACGTCACGTACCCCCCACTTAATTGAAACATTGTCCCCAATATGGAAGATGAAAAATAAAAAATGAAAAGGAACTTAGCTTCGGTTAAGGGTGGAACGAAAGAAGAATCAGATCGTCGTATAAATCATCGGGCTCATGTAAGTAGTCCATGAAGAATCTGTGCTAAGTAACTCAAACAACCAAGAAGAATAGTGGTGACAAGAAACCATATAATAAAATGGCGGTAGTAAAAGAGAAAATAAGTAACTCTAAAACAAATTAAGCTTTCAAAACATTACATTAATAATATTCAGCAACATTAACTAGATAGGAAAGAATAATAAAAAATAAAAATGGAAAACAACAATAAAAATAAATACAAACTAGTCCTCATCAGAATATCCCTTCGAGTCATCTCTAGGCTCAAAACCGGGAGGTGGACCAGAACTTGAGGCAGCAGCGGCCGAAGAAGAGGCATGGTGATATAGGGCAGTCCTAGGTGGCGGGGTCGAGGGTGGTATGCCAAAGAAGTCTATAATCCTATCCATTTTGTGATTCAAACTCGCAACCTCTCGTGAGTGCTCCTCTAGCATATCTCTATGAGTCCGGGGTGCTCCGAGGATCGGAGTACGCTCCCTCTCAGCTCTACCAAACCGTCTTAAACTTTTTGAACCAACTGCGAACTGATCATTGGCTCAGGGTCTTCCCAATCATCACTAATGAGAATTTTCACCTCGTCCTCTAAAGAAAACATGTCAATCATCGGCCTGTATGGCAACAGCTCATGCTCGGGTGTGGCGGCAAGCTCGTGAATATGGCTATGCATCAGTAGACCGATGTTGACCGGAGATCCCTGCTCCAGATAAAAAATCATCTCTGCCCTCTTGGTGGTGACAGATACCGTGTGCTTGATCGATAGAAGCCGGGCACAAACAAATCTGTATACCATCTTCCGATCCCAGGATAACTCGTTCTCTAGGAAGATGGTGGGGGCTCCAGCAGGATTGCGCATCCATTGCACCCCAAAATATTCAGCTATCATGTTCATCCTCTCAGGATCTTCAATGTTGCTTGAGGATGTGTACTTATCTGGGCCCACCGGTGGATTTCGAACCCCAAAATGAGCATTGATCCGCTCAATAGAGAAATCAACTTTAACCCCTCGGACCATAGCAAATGTAACTCCGGGGTTGTGTGAAACATAAGCATAAAATTCCCTTACCACCGTGGCGTTGAACCGAGTAGGTGCGTCGGCCATGTCCAATATGTCTTGCTCTTGTAAGGCTCATGGCAAGATCGATCCGCAATTTTCCAACTCTACCCCTCGTTCTCTAGCAACTGGCCTTGCGTTCCAATGCCCTCGGAACGACTCGTAAATCTCTAAAGAATGGAATTGCTCAACCCTGTCAATCAAGGGATTAACATCTCCATATATGCTCTGATAACCACTGGGACGAACAGAGGATCGGCTACGCTTGGGACCCATCTTAGACGATAACAGGAAATGATGCTGAAGCTTTTTCTAAAAAAAGGTACCACGGTAAAACCGGCAAGTCCCTCCAAATTACCGGCCTGATTTTTTCGAATTCCTTTCTGGACTGTGCCTATATTGATAAAATATGAAGAACTGCAACACCTCACTAGCACAGCAGCACTAGACATCAACATGGGTGAAGAAAATGGGTGTTTTGGTTGGTGAAAATGGAAGAAAGGTTTGATTTTGGTGTAGGTTTGGTGGTGATAGTGGTGGTGATGGTGGATGACTGAATTTAAGAAGAAGAAGAAATGGGAGAAGTTTGGTGATTTGAGGAGAAGATAGTATATGAGAGTGATGATAATGGTGGTGAATGGGTGGTTTAAATAGGAAAAATGAGTGAAAGTGGAAGGATTTGGTGGGATAGTGGTAATAGGAGTAATTAGGGTGAGGGATTTGAGGAGGTGATTGATGGGATTGAGGTGGAGTTTTGGTGGAGTGTGGGAAAGGATGAAAAATTTGAAAAGATGGGAAAATGGGACGGTTTCTACTTTGGTTGGTGGTGCACGATGCAACGTGTGTCCTCCATGTGTCTCTATAAATTCAGCTTTACTGGTGGCGTTCGAAATATGAAAATCCATGCACGTTAAAATCGAAAATCCATGCACATTCAGAAATCTGAAAATCCATGCATTGTATCCATGCACGTGTCTCTATAAGTCCCTTCTTACTATGTTGTTTTCAAATCAGTTTAGGCAATCACAGATATAAGTTATGATCTAGGCAATTTAAATAAATACTGTAAAGTAAATTGCAGAAAGTAAATTGACACAAGGCTTATAGTGGTTCAGGGTGGTGTAATCCCTTAATCCACTCTTCTCCTATGATGATTGGAGGAATTCACTATTGTTTTCACGAGATACAATAGTATGATTGTCCTTGGCTTCCCAAGCTTCACAATCTACAAGACTATCACTCATTGATTTGCAATGCGACTTGATGATTCGATCTCCTTTGCTTTGCTCCTTGAGATCAAAATCCTTCAACGGCTATCACAGACTCAACTCCTTCTCCAGTTGCCTCGATTCGATTTGCTTGATTTTGATGTGAATGTGATCCACAACCTTGCTTGATCAATCTCGATCTTGAATATGACTTTGTAGCTCGATGTGCGAGTTGATCACTAGATGTATCCTTGTAAGTTCGAGAGAAGGCTTTTGAATTGTGAGTTTACGCTTGATTTTTCTTTTTTTCGAGATCATTGTTTTGTTTTTACAAATGCCTTCTATTTATAGCCTTGAATAACCTTGATTTTGAAATTCCGTCCGTTGGCTATATTAATGAGGAATAATCCTTGATTTTATTCTTGATTCCCCATAATTGCATTCTCGCTTGATTTCGGTGATCGGATTCTTTCTTCAAGCGTCTGACGAAAATCCGTCCTTGATTGATCCTCTATTGATTGTGCATTTAATGCATGATCCTCTGAATCTTCAACATATATTAAATCGATCCGCGGTATTACTTCATTGTTTTCTTAACGGTCGAGTGATCCTTCTGACTTAGCCGTTTTGGCTCTTCCTTTACCTTTTTGTCTTCACTCAGCCGATTCACTGTTTTCTTCTTTGCTTCAGTTTAAGGAGAATCTTTGTACTTCACTGATCCTTGATTGGGGTGAGATCAGTGTACACCATATTTGAATATTAAGTTTCATCACTTGAAATATAACTTAGACTTATCCAAGGTCATCACAGACTTCCTTGGTTATAAGTCAGACCATAAAGTCTTCATTGTATCTCTGCTGGTGCTTGGCTGGCTTCACTCTGCCGAATGTCTGTTTTACTTTGCCGTCCTACCAACTAGTACAATACTTGTCTGACTCAACTTATACAACATGTCAGACTCTAAGTAAAGACTTATACAGAGAATTCTAACTTATTTCAGGATTGCTATAACAGCTAGTATGGCCATCATCAAAACATAATAAATGTTCCTAACACTCTCTCTCTCTCTCTCTCAGCATTAGTCTCATGAATTCCTGCTCAATGGTTTCTACTGCAACCTCTCTATGTTTATGCCCCACTATCTCCATAATTTCCACCTTTCCTGAAGCATACGTCATTTTGCAACTGTCCGGCCTATTTTCTAGGGGTTCTAAGATCTTAAAAGATACATCATCATGCATTATTCAACCTCGAAGTAATCTCCCTTTTATCAAAATCCATGACTGCCCTGCTTGTCGCTAAGAAAGGTCTCCCTAACAGAACTGGGGCACTCAGGTCCTCTGGTATGTCTATTACCGTAAAATCAATTGGATAACAGAACCCTCCTGCTTTAATCGTGCACTTCCTAATTAAGCAGACCTGCAGGCATATCTCTAGTTCTATCGATGAAGGTCATGGTCCTGGTTTGATTCATAATGACCGGAAGTTTAATCTTTTGACAGAGGGAAAAAGGTAGAATGTTGCAACTCGAGACAAAGTCACGAGACCTAATCCTATTGATATACCATTAACGAGAATTGGGAGTCGGAGCGTGCCAGGGTCTCCTAACTTCACCCACGATTATGCAGTGCAGGTAATCCTCGGGCTCGAAAAAACATCGTGTCGAGGATCCTCTTCATGATCATCAGAATCATAATCCGAAGACGATATTTTAATTAACTCACAAGGGAACTCACCTAGACGATACGTACTATACTCCTCTAAGTTCTCTTCAGGATCTTGCTTGATTGCTTCTTTCTCTTTTTCACCCGCTTCTTAATAGCTTCATAATGCTCTCTTGCTTCAGATCCAGGGTACATGGAAATTGGTGTGACGTTCAATATCGTTCTAGGCATATATTGCTTGACTTGTTTGCGCTTTTTCAACTCCGGTATGATCGAATCTCTGAAGTGTTCCGATCTTCCTATGAAAAAGACAAAATAAAACAAAGAAAAGGTTAGCAACTTCTGCTTTAGTTGGGTATGATCCCAACTGTTGCGGACCTACTAACAAAAATCAACAGGGAATAACACAGAATAACATGGGCTGTCAAAATTCAATTTTTCAGGCCTCGGTAACCCGGGGGTTAACCATGGTAAACCGGCCCTGAAAGTTTTCCTTCTGGCAGTTTAACAAGTGCAGGTTTGATACAGATCGACTCAAGACTCAAAATAAAATAAAATAAAATAAAAACAGCTTCTTAACCAGAATTAAAACGTTTATATTTAACATTGGCCATTGTCCCCGGCAACGGTGCCAAAAATCTTGTGTAAGTCACTAACGTCGATATTTCTAGCAAGAATACTAGGTACATCTTATTTTAGTAAATGCGAGTCAAGGTCGATCCCACAGAGACAATGCAACTTTAATTATAAGCAATTCTAACCTAATTAAGAAGCAACATAGAGGCGGTCATTGACCAACAATAACATATAAAAAGCTTGGTATTCCTCCCCCGCTTCTCACCGATCTACTAACTTGGATTAGTTAATCGTTACGTTTACTTCCCCACATAATTTCTTTAAATTAATCGTGAGCTTAGTTTTAATTATCATTATCAGCTACGTGTGCAACTCCTACTCCTATCTACTCCGAAAATGGTAGTAGACAATCTATACGCAAGCTACCCTTCTTAATTGGTCCGTAATAGCTCATACGCATAAAGATCTAGAATTGCCCATATCGAGCGCAAACTCATACCGCTAACCCGTCTAGACAGCTGTCGACATTGATCTGTTAGGAAATCTACGCGGGAACGCAGCGGAATTCAAAAATTTATTTCCTATCGACCCAAGATCGACTTCGTTTAAGCAATAAACAAATAGATAGTAGCTAGACGGTGGTTACCTTGGTTGATCTAAAAGATCGACGCTTTGACCGTCTAAGGAGAGTAGTTCTGCATAGAGCCGCCCAAGTGTTCGGCCTCTACCGCTAGTCCACACGAACAGCCCGCGGAATCCCATCATGGATTGCTATTGGAAAACTCCGGTTGCTAGACCGGCCCTTTTCCCCTCTCTCCAACTCTCTATAGGATGCTCTCTATTTTACACAAGAACTATTAGTTCTTGGAATTGTGTTGTACAAAAGAGCTTGACACCCACCTCTTATTTATAGTGTAGGTGGCGCCATTTCTAGAGTGGAGGAGAAAACCTTTTCCCAATGAAATAAGGAAAATATAATTGATTGATTTATCTCATTTAATTTAATATCTTATATTAAATAAATCTAGGATATTGTCAATATCTTATATTGAATATTCCAAGATATTGTCAATATCTAATATTGACTATCTTTATTTTATTACCATAAATCAATTTACATGTGTATATATATCATATATATTACACAAATAAATCTATATATATATATATATATATATATATATATATATATATATATATATATATATATATATATATATATATATATATATAAAAAACAAATGTGCACAAGCACATTCAAGTGCAAGTCACGCATGTGACTATATATATATTTATATATATTAATATCTTATATTAATATATGGTAATACCATTAATTAAATTGCACAATCCAAGTGTATCTTATACACACACAAATTACGCCACCTTTAGCCATAAATTGGCTTCGGAACATTCTTTAATTAATATAATTATTATTAATATCTTGTATTTAATTTATTCATAATAAATAAATACCACCATATTAATTTACCACTATAACCTTTATAGTCTCGAGATAAACTTTCCTTATTTGGTTATCATCTATAACCACATTTTAATCCGCTAGATGTTCTTATGTGTGTGACCCGATAGAAGCTTCGAATATGTTGGTTTGTAGACACAAAGTGCAAATTACGAAAATGCCCTTCATACCTAACGATCACGGGATAGCGTCTAGCAACACACACGTGACCCCGAATCATCGGAAGAGTCAAATGCAATGACTACTACCTTTCATGTAAAGCGATTACCGTGTAACTTACAATCCTATCATTTGTAATAATATCCATACGGTCGTTAGTCGAATGTCAAAACATCAACGACCGTATCTTATAATCTGGATATCATGCTCTCTCGAAGTAACTCATTTACTCCCACTTTGCAAAGATTCACGAGTAAGACATTCCTTATAAGAAGGCCATTCCGGATATTCGATCCCAATCATAGGATCTGCGATTCCCGGACGACCAATCATGTATACTCCGCGTGCTTCAATATCATACCCAATCACTACCGCATGATCGCCCCGTGGCTGAAAACCTCAATAGTGTCAAAGCATGACAATCCACACCGTGATGCCATGAAGACTCGGTCTTAAGGATAATTACACAACCGTCACATAGTGTGACACTTATCCGTGTAAGTGGGTCGATCCCAATGTACACATTCTCTAATACACGTCCACGCGTCTGGTCAAGTGTCTCTACACTTGATAGAGCGAGATCTATCCCTCCCTTAAAAGACAGAAGACATCTAATACGTGCTAGCTTTGTTCATACTATCAATGCCTGTTTAATAGTACATCGACTAGAGACATTTAAGTATCAAACTATTAAAGTGATTATAGATCTCATCAACCATAATCGCCTATCATGGTTTCTCTATCACAGTTTAATACTAAGGACGTTATCATATAAAAATTCACAATTGGTTCTCTAAAAGAACATATATATGACAACAGAAAAGCCATTTAATCTATGTATAAACATAAAGAAATAGTAGAAATGATCCGACCCGGTCGGATCCGGTCCAACCCGATTGGGTTTAGGACACTATTTCAACATGATCAGCACGTTCCTAGGGTCCATTCAAGACTATGTCCAAACTTAGCACTTCACTATCCGTATTTCATGCTAGTTTACGATTACAGTAAGCAGATTGGCTAGATCTAACCTCTTTGTAATTAAACTTGTCGATCAACGTAAATTTGTAGTGAATCCCAGTTTTAGGTTTTTGAAATAATGCCTCGGTAAACCGGTATAGGCCGGCGGGTTACCGGGGTCATATTTTCTAATTCCTGGATCTAATTTGCTCAATTATGATTAATATAAGTAAATTATGGGGTCTTTAAACATGCAGATCAACTAAAACACATAAATACGAACATATCTGTCATATTGAAGACAAAAAGGAACGTTCAAAGCTTTATACCATCAACAATGGTGATCTAGCTCGATCTACTCAAGCTAGAGATGATGGAGAAAGAGAGGAAACCAGAAATAACTCTTCCAAAGCTTGAATAACTTTATTTCATCAAAATTGTATAATGTAATTGAATATAATATATAAGATTATAATGATATGAAAGTTTTCAGTATATGCGGCTTTATTAAGGTACAATAGACGACTTAAGACTCTCTAAAACCCTTACCGACCTAGATAATGCGGCAGAATCAGTTTCGTGTTAAACAAGTCAACGGTTTACCGGCCCTAGCCCTTGGTAAACCGGGCCGACTTTTCTCTTTTTTCTTCAGCAGGCTTCTTCTTGGACTTTAATCACTCGGCCCAATATATTTCTTTTGGTCCAGATCCATTCTGCAATGCTCCAGATTCGGTACATCCTATAAAACACGAAAAACGAGACAAAACAGTACCAAAACCTCAGGAAAATAACATAAATGCATAATTACAATCCCGGAAACACTCACATAGCATTTAACATACATTCCAAATAATAACGAGCCTATCTATTCTCTCTTGAGCAGAATTTGGGGTAAATAAGGGTATAATTATTGGTACAATTTAGAGCGTTACAGAACATGAGGAGAAGGGCCCAATAAGACGCTCGCGGAAGTCAGTACTTCCGTATTGTTTAGTGATGAGATAGAGCCGAAACAAGAGAATGTGGAATCCTTGGACACAAAGGTTAAGTCTCGAAGCAGGGATAGACCTAGTGCACGGGCCATAAGGGCAAGACATGCTATGAAGAGAGCTCAGAAAGCTTTTGCAAAGAACCAATTGACAACACTCCTAGATGATAAGAAGGAATGTCTCTTTCTTGGCCTAAAATGCAAACGAGGAGCACATATTACACAAGAAGGAAAGTGCATGACGGTTAAGACCTCGAGAGTACAAGTTTGGCGAGTTAAATCCCCGACCCCTGATTGAATGAGGATCCGAAAACAGTCGAGCTGGCGACTATTGTTGGTCCCAGAGAAGGGTAGAACTATAGTGAGATGAGGGGGGGGGAGGGGGTGAATGACTATAGTGGAGTTTTAAAAACTTTTCTTGTATTTAAAAGCTTTTGGGAAGCGGATAAGTCCCTTCTTAAAATGTTGTTACAAAGTAGTTTATGCAATCACAGATATAGAGTGTATAATGAAATAAAGTGCTGTAAGGTAAATTGCTGAAAGTAAATAGACACAAAGCTTTATTGTGGTTCAGGGTGGTGTAATCCCTTAATCTACCCTTCTCCTGTGATGATTGGAGGAATTCACTATTGTTTTCACAGATACAATAGTATGATTGTCCTTGACTACACAAGCTTCACAATCTTCAAGACTATCACTACTTGGCTTCAAAAGCTTCAGTGACTCAGTCTCTATCACTCCTCCTTGAGAACAAATCTTTTAGCAGCTATCATAAAGGTTGCAACTCCTTCTCAGATTTCTCTGATTCAATTGCCTCAGTCGGTATGAATTGGATTCACAAACTTGTAATCAATCTTAGTACTTGATGTGGAATTTGAGCTCTGATTTCTGAGTTGATCTCTAGATGTCTCTTTTAAGTACAGATAGAAGGCTTTTCAAATTGACAGAACATTTTTCTTGTTTCTTCTCAGTTTTAATCATTATTTTTCTTGTCTGTCAATGCCTTCTATTTATAGCCTTGATAATCCTTGATTTGAATTTCCGTCCGTTGGCTATTTAATGTGGAGAATGATCTTTGATTTAATTCTTGATTCCCCCTTAATTATATTCTCCTTGATTTCAGTGATCAGATTTTTCCCAACGTTTATCAGAAAATCCATCCTTGATTGATCCTCAATTGATTGTGCATTTAATGCTTGATCTTCATCATTTGAAATCTGAATGAGTAGAGTTTACTTGATCGTTCCCTGAATGGTTAAGTGATTCTTCTGACTTGGCTGTTTGGTTCTTCCTTCACTGCTTTGTCTTTACTCAACCGAAAGTCAGTTTACTTTGCCAGTTTACTGTATTGTTGTTTTCTTTAATTCTTTCGAGTACTTTTTGTACTTCACTGATCCTTGATTTGGGTGAGATCAGTGTACACCATATTTGACAATGAATTTTATTACTTAGACTTATCCAAGGTCATCACAGACTTCCTTGGTTATAAGTCAGACCATAATGTCTTCATACTTCTCTGCTGGTACTTGGCTGGCTTCACTCTACCGGGTATATGTTCTTACATAGCCGTCCTACCAACTAGTACAATACTTGTTTGACTCAACTTATACAACATGTCAGACTCTAAGCAAAGACTTATACAGAGAATTCTAACTTATTTCAGGTTGCTATAACAGCTAGTATGGACATCATCAAAACATAATAAAATGTTCCTAACAACTATAATCTCAGAACTACTTCTTGAATCCTTGTTTAGGAAATGAGTCAATAAAAGTAACCGGATGAAATGACGAGCTTTTTTTCATCCTACCACACCTTTAGGTTTGAAATAGATGGATGTTGGGAAGGTTTTTTTTTTACTCGTTGTGGATTCTAGTGAAGTAGGTTTGGATTGAGTCGTAAATAACAAAAGGAAGAGTAAGAACTAGTTATTAGTGGTCAAGATTGAGCAGCAAGTTAATGGAAGGTGTGCAGAACAGGAAATAGTAAAATCTGGGATAAAAGTGGCCCCGATTAATCGGAGGTACTAGCCGATTAATCGAGGTACGGTTTGGCCATCTGAGTGTTCCAAAATTTGAATAAGGGACTTAGATAGCACGTGGTGGACATGTGTTGCATCGGGTAGATTAAGATCAGAGCAGCCGCCCCCCTTTTTCCTATCTTCCATCATTTCCTCATTTCCTACACTCCACCATTACTCCACCTCCTCAATCCCATCAATCACACCTCAATCCCTCACCACCATTACTCGTCCAACCCACTATCCCACTAAACCCTTCCATCTCTTCCGATTTCTCTATTTAAACAACCCACTATCACCATTACGCTAGAGTTCTTTGGAATCGAATCCGACCAAAACCCGATTCGAATGAATCGAGTCGAGTCAGAACCTACACAGATTCACCTAGATTTGGATTAGATCAAGATCTATAGCGGAAGCATGAATTTTGCGACCTAATTAACTAATAAACGATTAATTAATACCTTAAAGAAAAGGTTACGGGATATTTACCCAACCGGAGAGAAGCCGTGATCTTCCGGATTGTATCTCCAATCGATGACTGGTGCACGTCGATCCCGCATTCGAACCTCATCAAATATGCCTTCAAGAAAAACCCAGTTTTTCTTCTTCCCAATGGCTAAGACAAGAAAATAAAATATCTCTCTTTTTTATTTTAAATCTAGCGTTAGTTTTTTCAAAATAATGGCGTTGGATTTTTATCTCTTTTGTGTTGGGAGAAACACTAATAACCAAATAGTTGGAGAATTATCTTATACACACATATTTATCTTTTCCTTTAAGAAAAATAAAACATTTAACCAATAAGAAAACAAATTTCCTATTTATCAAATAAGAAAACTAATTTCTTATTTATAATTATTTAACACATAAATAATTATATTATCCACATTATAATTAATTAGGAGAAAATTTATTTTCCCAAAATCAAATATATGGCGCCATTTTGTATGCCATTTGGGATAATAGAAAATGTCTTTTATATATTACGTATTATTTACCGAATAAAGAATATCCACATATTCATTAAATAGACCAACTATTTAATTTATTCTCGAGGTTCCAAAATACGAGAATTCACTCATGTGTTAGAAGCCAACCCGGGACCATGGACCTATAACCAGTAGCTACAATAAATTGAATAAAATATTCATCGAACAAAACATTTCTATTCAACTTATTAATTCCGGAATTACGCCACCATAAATCCGAAACTGAACTCTATCGATTAAAAGATATAACTTATTCTCAAAGTGTCGAGTCAATAAGTGTCCATTGATATAATCATTACATATAGAATAGCCCTCCATAGACTATCCGTAATGAAGCGGGAATGTTTCCGTAAACCTTATTCATTACATCTTATCATTATTTACCATTAACCCACTAGTGATCAATTAGTTCATAACCAATATGAACTCCGCGGATCGATCAGTTTCTAGGATAAACAAATAAGGGGATTGTCATTCTAATTCCCGCAGGAAAGAATGGATTCCATATATGTGAGACACACACTCCTCACTTATTCTAGAATAGTGCCAACGTGAAAGTGACTCGGATCGTGCCTCTTAGCAATCTTTAATGAACACATCAACCCCTATCCTGAAACAAGCAGAAGTCTGCAATCACTTCAGGATTAAGGTTAATCCATATATTATTATTTTGTGATTTAATAAGATTTCTCAATCATGGAATTATATGAGAAATGCAGATTAAATTGGTCCAGTCATATATGACTACATCATATATAAATGCCCCACTTAGATAACCAATATCGGCGGTCCGGATAAGACGGTCACACCATAGAGTGTTCTGGGCGCATTAATTGCGGTTTAATCAATAGACCCCATACTTTGATTAAGTTCACCATGGACTAACAATTAAAGTGTATCACCATAAACTTAATCCTCGCGTGTGACACACACTAAGTTATATGGCTAAATATGATACAATTTAGGGTTTTTAGTATTGTATTACTTATAAGAACGAAGCAAGTAATAAGATGAGGATAAATCTGTCATTTATTAATTATAAAAACAATTACTAAAATTGTCTTTCGGGCACTACTTCCAACAGTCTCCCACTTGCCCGTAAAGACAAGAAACAAATTTTTTTAGAGCACACCATACCCTTATTATATTCACAACATTCTCCCACTTGCTCTAAAGCAGATGAAACATATCTCTCAATTCCATACCCACCAAGCTCTTATCAATCACATTATATGCAACGCGACTTGGCAAACTCATCAGCAGGTTGTCGGTTTCGAGGCGATCTTTAGGACCAAAACATTGCCTCTCTGCACGGTGTGTCTAATCAGGTGGTACTCTCTTAATATGATTTTGACCTATAGTGACTGCGAAGATCCTTTGCATAAGCTGCCTCTCCATTGTTTTCACAGTGAAGTGATATCGGCTTACCAGACTTGGAATTACTCCCAAATCAGAAAAGAACATTTTAATCCATATTTCCTCTTAAGCTACTCCAATGATGGTGGATTGCTCCAGACAATGACTCTATCACAATGAGTAAACACTGAGCCCGGGATTGACTCACGATCATCCTTGTTCTCTAAAGGTACTTGAGGATGCACTTTTAAGTCAGAATCAGTGTAGTCAATCATATCCACGTTTGCACCCGAATACTCAAGCATACAATTCCTTGTTCTCTAAAGGTACTTGAGAATGCACTATACTGCTGTCCAATGCTTGAATCCAAGATTCGACTACAATTGACTTTTAATCATTTGACATTCTCTATCCACCAGAGAATTTATCCCATTTATCAATATCCGAAGATTGAGAGAATTATTCCGTGAGGGGTTGGGTAGGAAACCTCTCATTGAATATTGCATACGAAAATGCATTATTATCTTAAACAATAAGATGCATGGGATATTGCCAACAACTTGTTCTTATGCATGGGATATTACCACTTCTCTTATTTAGAGAAGTTTTGGCTCGTCGGTTTCTGACTTCAGATAACACACCCATGTTGTTCTCAACTGTTGCAGTGTAACCTTGCATTAACATTAACGTTTACTACTTTACCAATATTGATTCTCTTGTCTACAAAAGACTTATCAATATTTTTGGTCAAGCCCACATATTTTAAACATGTGAGTTTTAATGACCTAGAGGTTTGCTTTAATCCACCAGTGGATATAAGCATAGACAGTCAATCTGCCACTGGCTTTGAGCTTAAACCTTTCTGTTCCAAATGAATTCAAGCTCTGTTGTACGACAAGAAAGTTTCAGGGTATCACCCCTACCAAACTTTCTGCTATCCTAGGAGAGTCAAGCAAGCTAAATGGTGAGAGATTTCAGGGCATCACCCCTATTAAACTATCTACTTCTTAGAGAATTACCCCTAGACCACTTCGCTTTGCTTAGAAAGATAAGCTTTCCTATTCATTCGACTCTTTTTCACGTAGATCCAATTTCTCCCACTAGGCCCGAGACACTCAGGTGGTTCTACAAGAGTGTGAACAGACATGGTACCAAAACTCCATTTACAGGTATATGGCTTTAAACCAACCTCTTATTAACAGAATCCTATATAGTTCTTACAAAAGACCATATGTTATCAATCACCTCCAGCAGACTGTAAAGTCTGTATAATTACAGTGGGTCATTGGTTAAACCATACTCCCATTGCATTTGGGTGAATTGATATTCTGATCTGGTTCAGCAGCATCTATCAGCGTAACCCCCAACAAACAATGTTCGATGTGGTCTGATTAAATCAGATAGTAACTCCTTGAGTAACTTTAATTCAAGGTCCAAGGTTGTTATTTAAACATTCTTTCAGAATGGTTTTGATAGTGCAACCGTCACTTTCCGATCTTAAGAATCTTATAACTAACCTTTACTCATCGCATTAATATATTTCACGAATAGTCAATATCTGAATATGTATGCAAAATCTCTAGTCCTACCTTCAAGTACTAGTGCTATATACCTCTATTTGGGGAAGTGGAGTAAACGTACTTCACTCCTTATCTACAAATTCATAGGTATCTTCTAGGTATACTTCTCGGTATTACACAATAATGTAAACCGTTATTTTACAACTAATATCTTAATTGAGTTAAGCAGTGTATTGTAGCCTATTAATAACTATATAAGGCAATCCATGGTTTATCCTTTCAGTGAAATCGTTTCACACGGAGGTAGGCCGAGCATTAGTGCCAAAAACTATGCTTTATCCTTTATCTGAACATGGAATACTCGTTTTTCTAGTCATATCATAAATTCCTCTAGATATTCAGATAAACTAATCGGCATTTTGAGTAGTCATCAGTCAAAATGTCTACCACTCAAAAGCTCCCACTAGCTTATATCCTTCATAAGACCCCGAAGGTCAAAATGAACAAAATATGATACTTCTTCAGCTCTATTACCCTTTCCAAATTGAAAGGTTACTCGGTCATTTTTCCTTTGAGATTGTGTTTTTAGACTGGGAGATAGGAATCACCCGTAGCCAGTTTTCAGATCTTATCTTAAGGATATATGCACTAATTAATAGATGTTAAAGAATCGTTTATCTCAATATGGAAACCATTTGCCTTAATAGTTTATGATTTGTTACATATACCTTTTCAGCATTACTTAGTGGTTCTGACTTTATCGAACAAAAGCATAAGTCTCAGAATCATACTACAAATGTCATATTCACTTTCTTTAAGGCAACAATATTATCGATGTGAAAGTGAATCCATTTGTTCCAACGAATCTGAAAATAGAAATTAAACTTCTGTGATATTAAAGGATTAAAATCCGAAATTTCTTTCCGTATATCACACCCACTATTTCATCTGCCCGTTGTCTACTCTTTAATCATGAATGCCAAGCTGTCTTCTTCTTTTAAAAGTACTCAACTTCTAAGTCATATACCCAGTCAAGAAAGTCTCTAAGGATTCATAGGTTAGTAATCCAAAATTACTTTCCTTATCATATACTTTCTTTTATTAATATTTTGGTTTAGCCATTAACATATTTAGTTTGAGATGACTTATTCGTTGAGACATTTACCTTCCCATTCTCGGCTATCTTCAAAAGGAAATGGCCTTGAACTAGCAGTTCATTTGAGTAGACGCTACTCGTGAACTGTGGGATGTCTAGTGAGATTGATACCAAATCATTCTCGTCATCTTTGAACTAATTTTGTTTGTCTCTCATTCAATATGAGTGACAGCAGTGACACACTTATCACTTAAGTTTGAAGGCTCAAGAGGGGAATCCTCTACCAAAAAATTAACTGCATTCTCGATTAATGAGTTCAACGTTCTTGTTACTTTTCCACTTACATGAAGTTATCATCAGTCAATTTTAATCATTGAGCAGTCTAGTTACCTTGAGATGATATGTAATTGTAAAAAATTATGATGGAAATATAATCGAATCATACACCACAACAAATAAGAAATTTTAGGAATAATAAACGTGATGTCATGCATGCAGTTTATCCTACCATTCCAAGGATTTAATCTCACACCTCAATACCACCGTAGGGTAGGTCAAAGAGGTGGCGATTAAATGAGACAATCTCTAAAAACAATTAAACCATTAAGAATCGACATCTCCATTTAATTGTTGATTACCTTCCTTTTCATTAAAATATTTCCATAAATATCCTTGTGAGTGTGACATACTGTTTCAGATTTTTAAGTACGCCCCGAGTATGCCGCCGTAGGGTAGGTCAGTGACCCGACGAGTACTCAAAATCCTATACATTCGGAAACCAAGCCTTGAATGTTGATAGAGGTGAAGGCCATCAGCGAGGGCGCGAAATCAAAGCACATACGGCGTAACCATTCTCTCATGTGCTTGTGTCAACAATAGAGGCCGTGGGGTCGGATGTCACTTTCCCCGCTCCCACTCGTCATTTTGAAAAATAGGTAGTCTCATTAGGATTTTCAGACTTTCTTCACAATCCGAAAAACAATAAATCATGGACATTTAAATTAATCCTTCCACTAGTTCATTGGTTCCAAATACCGTCCAACTAGTGCCACTATATTCATGATTTTCCAATTTTATGGATTTATAAAAATTCCTTGTGTAGACGCTGCACAATAAAAATTAACCAAGAATTTTATAATCCTAATACATTAGGACTTTATGAATTTTCTAATAATTCGAAAAACAATAAATCATAAAATTTAAAGCTCCCACTAGTTTATCGGTTCTAAATACCGTCTAACTAGTGACACTTTTAATGATTTTCCAATTTATCGTAAGAAATCTTTTGTGTAGACACTACACAATTAAAATTCACAAAAGAATTTTAAAGTCCTAATTTTTTGTCATGATAAAAATTTGGGATCTTAGAATTTCTCCAATAATCGAAAAACAAAAAATCAAGAAAATCACCAACTTACCGGTTCCAAATATAGTCTAGTTAGTGTCCAACTTTTCATGATTTTATAATTTTTCGATCATTAAAATTATTTTTATGTAGACACCACATAATAAAAATCTCCGAAGGATTTTAGATCCAAAATCAAATTTACCTAGTAAATTTTGTTTTATCATGTGAATTTTATATCCAGATAAAATTCCATTTGCCGAATTAATTTATAATTATCAAAATTAATCTAAATTAATTACGTGTTCATACATGCCTAATTAATGCCAAAATTAATTATCAACATGTATGCATATGCTAGGAGTGGAATTCATGAAAAGGATGCATAGCATGTTATGACATTGTTATATCACATAAATAATCACGTAAGAAAATAAAATCGAGAAAATAAACCACTGAGATGGACCGTTGGTACCCCCGTATCTAATATATTAATGGATTTATTAAATATCTATTAAAAAACTAAACCCAATTTAATGGATTTATTAATTATCTATTAAAAGGAAAAAAAAACAGAATCCGGTTCAGTATATATATATCAGCGAACGATTAATTCAACAATCCGCTTTGTATCTCAGTTGGTCAGCGCCCTGTCTCCCAACCTGCAGGTCGCACGTTCTACCTCTTCTGCTGCTAAAATTTTATTTCCCAAAAACATCAATTTTACGGGGAAAAAAACTTTTCGGGAAATTTCAAAACGAACAATTTCAACGAAATCTTTCAATTTCTTATTTTACTATGTTAAACTCTATGTATTCCTGAGATGAACTCATCCAGTCTAGCTCTAGCTTAAGCAACTTCAGAAATTGTAGCTATTTAGGAATACGAGATTGCATGAAACTTCAATGCATCCTTAACTACAACTAACATTACGAAAACCCCACCAGCGAAAGCGTACTCCGCATCCATCTACAGTGAATTGTTCTGATAGCAGCAAAGGCTTAACTTTACTCTTCGTCTTCAATATTGTTTTGTTCTAACTGGAGTCCTCGATATTGGTTTAGAACGAAGACTTTCACACCATGTAGCTTAGTTGAGTTCCGTAGTCTGTCTCAGGCTTGCCGAGAGGTATATCACTCCTTGCTTCGAGATTCTTATGAATCTCGGGTTTCGGTGGGTACCGATGTGGACTGCGTCCTCCGTTAGGATAACAAAAATGAAAGAAAGTGAAAGTCGTTTCATTTAGTACGGGATCGCTTCACACCTCGCGGTGCTTACACCTCGCGGTGCTTACACCTCTCGCCTATCGAAGTTCTGTTCAAAAACCTCGTGCGAGAACTTGCCACAATACCTTTAGGATTTAGCACATCAGGAGTTTGCACGGATTTGGCACTGGATTGCCCCAAGATCCTCATGATGATTCACTTCGCCACTACCGTAGCTGGTGGAAATAGCTTAATGGTAGAGCATAGCCTTGCCAAGGTTGAGGTTGAGGGTTCAAGTCCCTCCATCTGCTCCTGGCTTCGTCCTTTAGTGGTACCGATGGTACTGCAAAATTAACTCGCTCGCTCGTTTACTTTCGATACGTGCCCCGTTTTACCGTTTAAAGTAGACTAGATAGAAGAGTTGATATAGGCGGGGGATACCCACGACGGATGGAATCTCCATATCTAGAGAAGATGAGGTGGAAGAGACAGATGACATCATCCTTGGAAGAAGGCTAATGAATCAGTCTCACGCAGCTTTTGATTCCCATCAAAACGCGTCTGGTGGGTTTCAAAATCATGACATCCCGACCTGCAGCCTCATCAAAGACCCGTTACGCCACCATGATCTTCTTTAAAGGTTGATGGACGAATAAAATTTAAAGCAACAACGAAGAAGCAAAACTACTATTTATTTAGCAAAATTAAAATTATATAATTTTCTATACCCGGAAAAACGGGTTTACAACAGATCTAATGGGTAAAAATACCTACCCTAATCCATCTCGTCATCCACAACATTCAATCATTCATATATATTTACAAACAATATAAAAGATGCAACATACAATTCTAATCCAATTTCACTACTAATTAATCAATCCGTTCATAATTAATTAATCGACAAAATTCAGTTTTAACCGTGGCTCCGATACCACATGCTAGAGTTGCTGGAATCTGAATCCGACCCAAAAACCCGAATCGAATGAATCGAGTCGAGTCAGAACCCACACAGATTCATCTAGATCATGATTAGATCAAGATCTATAGCGGAAGCATGAATTTTAAGATCTAATTAACTAATAAACGATTAATTAATACATTACAGAAAAGGTTACGGGATATTTACCCAACCGGAGAGAAGCTGTGATCTTCCGGATTGTATCTCCAAGCAACGACTGGTGGACGTCAATCCTACATTCGAACCTCCTCGAATATGCCTTCAAGAAAACCCAGTTTTTCTTCTTCCCTATGGGTAAGACAAGACAACAAAATTTCTCTTTTTCTTTATATTTAAAACTAGCGTTAGTTTTTTTTTCTAAATAATGGCGTTGGAGTTTCATCTCTTTTGTGTTGGGAGAAACTCTAATAGCCAAATAGTTGGAGAGTTTATCTTATACACACATATTTATCTTTTCCTTTAAGGAAAATAAAATATTTATCCAATAGGAAAACAAATTTCCTATTTATCCATAAGAAAACTAATTTCTTATTTATAATTATTTAACACATAAATAATTATATTATCCACATTATAATTAATTGGGAGAAAATTTCTTTTCCCAAAATCAAATAATATGGCGCCATTTTTTATGCCATTTGGGATAATAGAAAATGTCTTTTCTATATTACGTATTATTTACCGAATAAATAATATCAGTATATTCATTAAATAGACCAACTATTTAATTTATTCTCGAGGTTCCAAAATACGAGAATTCACTCACGTGTTAGGAGCTATCCCGAGGACCATGGACCTATAACCAGTAGCTACAATAAATTGAATAAAATATTAATCGAAAAGAACATTTCTATTCAACTTATTAATTCTGGAAATACGCCACCATAAATTTAAAACTGAACTCTATCGATTATAGATATAACTTATTCTCAAAGTGTCGAGTCAATAAGTGTCCGTTGATATAATCATTACATATAGAATAATCCTCCTTAGACTATCCGTAATGAAGCGGGAATGTTTCCGTAAACCTTCTTCATTACATCTTATCCTTATTTCCCATTAATCCATTAGTGATCAATTAGTTCATAAGCAATATGAACTCCGCATATCGATCAGTTTCTAGGATTAACAAATAAGGGGATTGTCTTTCTACTTCCCACAGGAAGAATGGATTCCATATCTGTGAGACACACACACTCCTCACTTATTCCAGAATAGTGCCAACATGAAAGTGATTCAGACCGCGCCTCTTAGCAATCCTTAACGAACACATCAAACCGTATCTTGAAACAAACAGGAGTCTGCAATCACTTCAGGATTAAGGTTAACCATATATGATCATCTTGTGATTTAATAAGATTTCTCAATCACGGAATTATATGAGAAATGCAGATTAAATCGGTCTTGTCTTATATGACTACATCATATATAAATGCCCCACTTAAATAACCAATATCGGCGGTCCGGCTAAGATGGTCACACCATAGAGTGTTATGGGCGCATCAATGGTGGTTTAATCAATAGACCACATACTTTGATTAAGTTCACCACAGACTAACAATTTAAGTGTACAACCATAAACTTAATCCTTGCGTGTGACACACACTGAGTTATATGGCTACATATGATACAATTTATGGTTTTCAGTAGTGTAGTACTTATAAGCACGAAGCAAATAAGATGAGGATAAATCTATCATTTCTTAATTATAAAAACAATTACTAAAATTGTATTTGAGCACTACTTCCTTCCAACACATTCTTCTTCATCCTCAACTACATTCTTCATCTTCTTCATCACAAGTTTCTCCTTTCTTCTTCTCCTTCCAAAATTTCGGCCAACATCACCACCACCATCTCCACCACTATAAACCATCTTTCTTCCATTACCATCATCCCAAACACCTAAAAACCTCTTTCCATTTTATGTTGTTGTGCTATACTACCGTGATGTTGCCACTACTGTCATTCATCTTCTTCCTCAATCTGCAGCTCTATTTAAGCGAAAAACCTGAAAAATTGGGCACGATTATTCGGGAATAGGGTCCGATTAATCGAGGGTTGTTTTTGTTCCAGGAAGTCAGTAGTCTCTGTTATCAGCAACCATGCCTCCAAAACGCAGTAGAATTGTTCATCGCCCGAGCGGTCATCAGGTTGTTTATGGTGATGCCAACCCCTCGATAGACGGGGTTGGGCAATTCGATTCACAAGATATCTACGAGTCATTTCGAGGTCATTGGAATGGCCGACCTGTTGCTCGTGAGCATGACGTTGACTTGGAGGATTGTGGCAGTATTTTGCCGAGAGCCATGAAATATCATGACATTCTGGATATGGCGGAGGCACCAAGCTGGTTGAACGCTATGGTGGTGCGAGAGTTCTATGCGTATTTGGCCCACAACCCGGGAGCCACATTTGTTATTGGCCGAGGGGTGTAAGTTGATTTCACCATTGAGCGGATCAACAAGTATTATGGGGTGCGCAACCCACCAGTAGGCCAGGAGGAGTATAAATCGTCCTCCGATGTTAATGATTTGGAGAGGATGCAGATGATTGCTGATTACTTTGAGGTGGTATATAAGAGAAATCTGATGAGAGGCCCAACTATTTTCCTGAAGAATGACCTATTTTGGGATAGGAAGATACTGAACAGATTTGTATGTTCCCGTATTCTATTGACCAAGCATATGGCATCTGTTCCACCGAAGCGGGCAGAGTTGATGCTCTACCTAGAGCAGGAGTCTCCACTTAACATCGGTATATTGATGAACAGCCAAATTCTGGAAATTGCCGATGAGTCCGAGCGATAACTACTGCCTTATGGCCCGATGATAGAATGTTCGCCCTAGAAAATGAGGTTCCGGTTCTAGTAAGTGACGATTGGGAAGAGCATGAACCCAAGATAAGCTCGCAGTTGGTTTTACGAGCACCTAGACGAGTGGGTCAGGGAGCTGAGAGAGAGCGCACTCCTGTTCACGGGGGGACTCGATCACAGAGAGCTTTGATTATAGAGAATGCACAAGAGATTGCGAGTTTGCATCGCAAGATGGATTGTATAATAGAATTTATAGGTGTTCCTCCTTCGATCCCACCACCAAGAACTGCCCCACGTCACAAAATATCCTCTTCCGCTGCTGCTGCCTCTAGTTCTGGACCACCTCCCATGAACCTCGGGGCGATTTACCTGAGGCCTCGGAAGACTATTTTGATGTGGAAACTTTATTTTTACTCATCTCTTGTTGTTAATTTCCATTTTGTACTTTTTATTTTCCTATCTAGTGTTGTATCAGACTTTTACTAATGATATAATGATTTTGTCGGCTTAAATTGTTTTGGATTTATGTTATTTCTCTATTACTGCCGCATTTTTATTATTCGGTTATTGTCACCCAAATTTTTCTCTTGGATTGTTCGAGTTATTTAGCATAGATTTTACGTGGACTTCTTCTACGATGCCCGATGCATATTTTGGAGATCCGTTTCCTTACTCCACCCTTAACGAAGCTAAGTTCCTTTTCGTTTTATATTTTCATCTTCTCATTGAGGACAATGTTTCAATTAAGTGGGGGTAGGAGCATCACTTAGCTTTTTAACATCATGTTCCAAGTTGCTTGATTATCTTGATTCTCTTTGATGCACTTTTCACCACGTACACTTTGATTCGTTTCAAGTAAAATTTTTGAGCTAACTCATTACATTCTTGTTCCACAATGCATAGGTGAGAGTCATGTCCACTTCTGAAGTAAGGGACGTATTAACTATATATTCTGTTATGAACCACTCTCTTTAGCACATATAACTCATTTCTCCAGTATGTAGTATGGATGGCGCATTATTCAATTTAGCATGGAAGAATGAGCGTGTGTTATGTTGCATGAAGTAGTGACTTATTAATTGTTATTTTTCCAGTTGCATTCAATTTTTGCGCATGCAATCTGAGTGAGAAATATTTAGATGAGATGAAGAGTTATCCTAGACCGGGAATCGATATTTTTCGGTGGATATACTTTAACCAATTGTTATAGGAGGATGGTAGCAACTTGAATGCCAAACAAGGTAACCGGGACAAAACAGACTTGCGAGTGAGAGCGAAAAAAGTGAAAAATCTATGATGAAAAAGAAAAAGAAGAAAAAAGTATATAATAAAGGCAGCGATGGAAGCAAATCGTAGCAAAAAGGGCACAGCCCTCGCATAAAAAAGAAACAAACGAGGACCTGTGAGTAATACTCGGTCCACAAGTCCGCCTGGCCCAAGTAAGGTTTCATGTTGTTTTCCCGAGTCTGAAGGCAAGAGAAGTGAGTGTGCACACTGATAAGTAAGGATTGTGGGGTCTCGATAACTTCAGTCTTTTCTTGAATGTACTATCACAAAAGATTTATCACACGACACATTGATGCATTGGTCAGTGATGATTAATAGGGAACTTATGGAATAATACGCGACCTATGTTCTACCCGAAGTCCTTGTTGATATAATGTGATTTTGTATGCATTACTGATGTTTGAGGGTTATTGCACTCACACATGGGTTCATGATATGAATGTTGTTTAATGTGGTACTAATGGATATAAGCTGGCATGATTTTTATCCTAGCAATATGAGGCATTGTTTCCTTTTTCACTTTTTTGCTCGGGACGATCAAAATCAAAGTGGGGGGTAGTTGATAATGCTCTAAATACTACCATTAAATGAACCTTTATTTACCCTGAATATGCTCGAGAGAATATATATAGGCATATTATTGTAAGGAATATGTGTTAAATATTACGTGCATATTCCTAGGTTTATGATTCTATATCTAGGTTATTATCCCGTAAATTTGGTACTGTTTTGTACACTTTTCAAGATGTACCAAAATCTAGAGCAGCTAGGAGTGGATCTGGACCGAAGAGAGAGCATTGGGCCAAGAAGAGAAAGTCCAGGAAGAGATCTGCCAAAAAAAAGAGAGAAAAAGTGGTGATGTGCTTAAATCGTACTTCGGTCTGCGGATCATTATTCTGGTCTGACCAGCCACCGACATTAGTGGATGAGGCTACCGGCCATTACTGCCCGTGAGCTCGCAAGCCAAATTAGGACCGCGAGCCTTCGGATCAATTCCAAACCCTTAACCCTATGCGGTGACAAAAAGGATTAGGTGGCCGACACGCGATCTCATTCGATAAACGGGTCCGCCAGCGACCTCGACCATAATATTTAGAGGAAGAACTACTTCAATTTCGGCGAGACAATGATGTAAAGGATACAGGGATCAGTGAGGCCATGCAGAGCGCAACCTATCGGCTCCGCTATGAGCCCGCTACTGTAGCTAGCTAAATATCTATTATGTACTTTATGTCCTCACTTGTAAATAAACTGACTTTAGTCGGTGACTCCCTTATAAATAGGGGAGATATGTAACCTCATTATGGGATGGACAAATGATATAAAACAAATGGCAAAGCCAAATTGTCCCCTTCCTCTTCTCAGATAAAGCACCACCGCCAGAATCCTCTGGCACCGCCTAGCACCACCGGCAAACATCACTTTAGCACACTTTTATAGCCAGATATCCACCGTACAAACACCGCTAAAAGCAAGATGATATTTTTGACATCATCAACTGGACCGATTAATCGTGGGCCAGGCCTTAGTAGACAAGAAACCAAAGTTTGCCGCATCTACTAGGTCGGGGGTTTTATTGAGTCTTATGTCGGCTATAACATCTATAAAAAGCCACAGATACTGATTGTAATATTATGCTCTCATATGACTTCATAATTTCTTATATACATTGATAGATTTTGATGAAATAAATTTTCCTTAGCTCTTTTGTGATTTATTTTCTGGTTTCCTTCCCTTCACGCCGTCTCTAGTTTGAGTAGATCAAGCTAGATCACCATAACCGAAGGTATGAAGCTTTGAATGTTCTCTTATGTCTTTATTATGGTAGATCTACTTGTATTTACGTGTTATAGATAATCTGCATTTTAACAACCCTATATTTTACTCGAATTAATCAGAACGAAGTAGTGTAGATTCCAGAATAGAAACCGACGCCCCCGATTAATCAGCGTTTTATACCAATTAATCATGGCAATATTTAAGTCTCCCTAATCTGGAGAATCAACGTCAGCTACGTTGATCGACAAGATTAATTAAAATGATTACTTAGGTCTGACCAATCTAATATTCGTACATTGTAAATTAACATGAAGGACTGTTAGTGAAGTGTTAATTAGGACACAGTCTTGATGGATCCCTACGAACGTGGTAGTCATAGTCGATAGCTGCTTAGGGAGGTTTTCGGTCTCGAGCCGGCATCTCTAAAACTTATTGCATATGGATTAATACAACCAACGAAGGAGGTTAGTGGCATATAGATTGTCTGTTGTCCTTACAGTGGAAGTAAATAGGGATGGGAGATTGCACCTGTAGCTAAACTGAATTAAAAAGTTTGATTAATTTAGGGAAATTATGTGGGGAAGTAAACATAATGATTAACTGCACCAAGTTAATAGATAGGTGGGGATGGAGAGGAATACCATGTTTGTTTCTATGTCATTATTGGTCATTGACCGTATCTATCTTCTCAATTAGATTGAGTTTGTTTATACTTGAGTTGCATTGTCTCTGTGGGATCGACCTTGATTCGCCGTTGCTATGCTATAATTTGACCTGGTACTCTTGCTAGTATAATCAACGTAATGCGCAACGAGGAAGGAGATCTCAACAACTAAGGAAAAAGATTCACTAAGCCGGTTAAGCAACAACTTAAACAGCAAAGTCAAGTATGTTGTCTGCATTCTATTCTGGACATGGAAAATAAGGAGATCAAGCAATAAATGCAGAATCAATCAATGACGGATTTTATGTAGAACGTTTGAGTAAAATCCGGATCACTGAAATCAAGGAGAATATAATCAAGAAGGAATCAAGAATTAAATCAAGGATTATTCTCCACATTAAATAGACAACAGACAGAATTTTGAATCAAGGAAAATCAAGGCTATAAATAGAAGGGATTGACAGACAAGAAGGATACAAGACTTTAAATAAAAAACTATGTCAATTTCCTAAGCCTTCTCTTTGATCGAAAAAGAACACATCTGGCATATCAACTCAACATTCAGAATATAAAGTTATATCAATCACTGAGATTGTTCAACACACTTGTGAATATCATTCACACCTGTTTGCATAAATTGAATCAGAGAAGTCTGAGAAGGAGTTGCACCCTTTGTGATAGCTGCTGAATGATTTGTTCCCAATGAGCAGTGTTGAAGACTGAGTCACTGAAGCTTTTGTAGCCAGGGAGTGATAGTCTTGGAGATTGTTAAGCTTGTGTACCCAAGGACAATCACACTATTGTATTGGTGAAAGACAATAGTGAATTCCTTCAATCATCATAGGAGAAGAGTGGATTAAGGGATTACACCACCCTGAATCACTATAAACCTTTGTGTTCATTTACTTAATGCACTTTACTTTACAACATTCACTTACTGCATTTTATTCATACTTTTAAGAAGGGAATTATCTGCTTCCCCAAAGGTTTTAAAAGAGAAAAGTTTTTGAAACTCCAGTATAGTCATTCACCCCCTCTGACTATACTTTCACCCTTCTCTGGGACCAACACCCACAGAGACGATGCAACACAGATAATAGACTCACATGTCTAATTAAAAATACATAGGGCGGTCTCTAGACTCACATATCCTCTGCCTCACCGATCTCCTAACTTGGAATAACTAATCGTTGTGTTTACTTTTCCCCATAATTCCCCGATTCAACCAGAACAAATGTTCTTATTTAGTTTAGCTATGAGTGCAGTCTCACATTATTACTCTACTTCCATGGGACGGATAGTAGGTGCCTATGTGCAGTTAACCTCATTTGTTGTTTGTATTAACTCACATGCAATACGTACTAGCTAGTGCAGTCTCAAGACTGAGAACCTCCATAAGCAGCTACCGTGGATTCACTAGAATGTTCCTAGGGATTTATCCAGACTATATCCTAACTAACATTTCACCATGTAAGTCCTTCATGTTAATTTATGAATAAAATAAGCAGATTGGCAAAATCTAACCTACTGCTAATTAAACATGTCGATCAATGTAGCTGATGCTGAATCTTTTGATTTA
Source organism: Gentiana macrophylla (assembly GCA_026214975.1). NCBI lineage: Eukaryota > Viridiplantae > Streptophyta > Magnoliopsida > Gentianales > Gentianaceae > Gentiana > Gentiana macrophylla. The sequence continues at coordinate 103,462,236 of CM047806.1, read as the reverse complement.
GGGTGACCTAAAGTGCATCACAATTGCAATAAAGACCGTCGCAATTGAAGGCGGCGATTCCTAATGCGGAATATCATCTCTTTGTTTTGATTAATTCTGGTAAGTTACGGTTCATTTGAACATGCAGATTAATTACATCACATAAATCTAAGCTAATCTACCATAACGAAAATATAAAAGAACGTTCAAAGCATCATACCTTCAACTATGGAGATCTAGCTTATCAACTCAAGCTAGTTGATGGCTTGGGGAAGGAAACCAAAGGAAAAGCAAAGCAAAACCCAAGAACTCTTTATTTCATAAACTTGTGAATAGTTTTGATGTTACACACGTAATGAAACTTGTACAGGTTATTTATAGAACCTGTAAACCGTCCTAGTAATCTAAACCTAACCGACTTAATACAATTTCATGCAGCTTCTATTTTATGTTTTCCAAGTCTCGATATTGCGGCTATTGCTGCCGTAATTGCGGGCTGACTTTCAGCTTTTGTGGGCTCAGCATAATCTTCCATGGACTTCAATATCTCGGCCCAATGACTTTCATAGCTCAGATCCATCCATAATGCTACTGAATATGGCATATCTGATTAGTACGGAAAACGAGAAAGAACAGTACCATATTCACGGGATAAATGTATAAATGCATAATTAGTAACCAAGGAACAAGCACTAAGCAATCGACATATAATTCATAAAATAATCAAACTGTCTTTAGTCAATTGAGCATAATTCGGGGCAAATAATGATGTAGTTTATAGTACTAAATATGGTGTGATCCGTGATCCTCAAAGGTGTCGAGAACCTTTTATTTGTTAAAATGATATATTGTATGTGGTTCTGCTGTTGTTGCATCAATAGAAGATCACCATTTAGACTTGAACAAGTTATAGCACATAAGACTTGGTCATACAGGTTAAAGAGGGATAGAAATTCTTTCTAAATCAGATCTTTTGTGAGGATATAAGGTCGATAATCTGGACTTTTGTCTGTGTGTTTGGAAAGCTACATAGGAGCAAGTTCCCAAAAGTAATTCATAGCAAAAGGAAACACTTGATTATATTAAAATTTATTGCTGGGGGCCATCAGGGATGGAATCATTGGTGGTCACATGTATTTTGTGTCTTTCATAGATGAGTATTCAAGAATGACTTGGGTCATGTTGTTGAAATGTGAAAGTGATGCATTCAAGAGTTTCAAGCGTTGGAAGACTCTAGTGGAAAATCGAGGCAGGGCAAGGAGATCAAGAGGCTCTGTCTGAGATAATGGTTTGAAATTACTGTCCGCAGAGTTTGATCGATTCTTTAAAGACAAGGGTATTTCTAGGTGCCATACTGATTAGAGATAGTCCTCAATGAATGGAGTTGTAGAAAGGATGAATCAAACTCTTCGAGAGAGAGGATAGGTGCATGATCTATAATTTTGGTTTGTCAAGAATATTTTGGGAAGAGGTTGTGAGTACAACTTGATACTTAATCAACATAGGACTGATGACACTTAAAATAGTCTATCCTACAAAGATCAATATTCTATCCATTATGAACTAAAAATAGTTCTTTCGACCTATAAATATGAACCATTTGAGTTGAATATCATATGTCGGGTTCGTGAGTCGAGATAAGCGCACTTAGAGTTTATTTTCCTAGTTTCAATATTATTTTGTGGATTATTTGATTACTTTCAGGATACGAAATATTGGGCTGAGCATTATGGACGGATCTGGAGTGGGCTGAACAAAATGATTGGGCCAAGGGTATTCCGAGAACCTTCCAAGCTAAGTCGGCGAGAAAAATGACAAAAATACCCTGGTTTTACCGAGTGCCGCGCCCGACTTACCGAGGTCCAGAATCTTCCGAAACGCATTTTCTTGGACGAGTGGTAAAACTAGGTGTTTCTAAGTCGATTTATGTAGCTATAAATAAGAGGCTTCGCCTCAGAATTCAATGTATACAAATTAGAAGAGAATTACTATGCAATAAAAGTTCTTTGTTCTTTATTTTATTATTTTATGAGTTCTGGTCGGAGAGACGACGGAGTCATCGCCTAGGGAGAGATCCGAGGAAGATCTACACTCGTCATCGAGGGTATGATTTTTGTCTTTTCCAAGATGTGGATCTATCATTGTTCTATTCGACTAGTATGTTTTAATTGCTTATTTAGTTTAATTATGTAGTAGTTAGTTTATTTTACCCCATGTGTTATAGATCTAATTCGTTGGTGAAGAAATCATGAAATATTGATTGCGTTCTTCAGATCTGTGACAGTCTATATCGCTAGATCTGAATAGCTAGTAAATTACTAGTTCATGATAATCGGTGCCAGCTATGTTGATCGATAGATTTAATTTACATGTTAGTATCCTGATCAACTATTTGCATGCCTTCATAAATTAGCATGAAGTACTGATAGTGAAGTGTTCATTTGGACATTATCTCGATGGACCCTAGAAACGTGCTGATCAGTGTCGACAGCTGTCTAGGTGGCTTTGCGGTATGAGTTAGTGCTCAATATCGACAGCTCTAGTTCTTTATGCGTATGGGCTATTACGGACCAATTAAGGAGGGTAGCTTGCGTATAGATTGTCTACTACCATGGTCGGAGTAGATAAGGTTAGGAGTTGTACCCGTAGCTGAACAATGAATTAAAATTCACCAATGGGGATGACTGTTGCATGTATGGGGGGAATAACTAATTACTCATAATTGAACTAATACATTAGAAACTCTTGTTTACTCCGTGCGAACTAGCATAGTCTTGTTAGTTTGTGGCACCAATTTCACTACTGTCTATATTTTAGTTGGTCGTAGACCGTTATTTGTGACAAGCTCAATCTTGATAATTTGACACGAGTCTCTGTGGGATCGACCTTGACTCGCCAGTACTCTACTACGATAGACCTAGCCCTATTGCTAGTAAGTGCTTTGCACGCGATAATGATCTCACATATGGATCAATCTCAATACACCATTTGAGATGTGGTCAGACAAGCCTGCAGATTACTCAAATTTGAGGTTTTTTGGGAGCATAATTTATTATCATGTCTGTGAACATAAGCTGGAGCCAAGATCCTAGAAAATAGTGTTTGTGGGTATGGAGATAGGGTTAGGGGTATAGAATGTGGTCTTCATCTGAAAAATGGATTATAATTAGCAGAAATGTAATCTTTAATGAAAAATCTATGCTTAACTCATATGTGAGGGTCTCGTATGAAAATGAATCTAGAGCTGAATTTGAAACTGGAATGTTGAGAAACATGTGGAGCTCTATGTTAAATCAAAGGAGCAGCAATTAGCTAAAAACAATCAACACTCATCTGATTTGGTCGAACCAGAGCGGAATCAAAATCAGTCAGCTAAACTGGGTTTAGGTGAAACTCAAATATATGAAATTGGTCAGCAGAGTATAGCTCTTGGCAGGTCAATAAGGACCAATGTTGAAGCTCCCAAGATGTATGGGTTTGAGGACATGGTTGGATAAGCACTTGAAGTTGCAGAAGATGTGGATGGATCTGAGCCATCCACTTAGAAGGAAGTAGTGACATGTTTTAAGGCATCTCAATGGCTTGTTGCCATAGGAGATGAAATGGAGTCATTACTGAAGTATCAGACTCGGCATATGGTCAAACAATCATATGAAAGGAGGTCAATCTCTTGTAAATGGGTCTTTAAGAAAAAGGAAGAAGTGCCTTCAGTTGAGGGATTCACGTATAAAGCACGTTTGGTTGCAAGAGCATTCAATTAGAAAGAGGGTTGGTCTATGATGATATTTTCTCACCAGTAGTCAAACACATCTCCATCAGGGTGATACTAGCAATGGCTGCACATCAAGATCTTGAACTTGAGCAGTTAGATGTGAAGACAACTTTTCCAAATAGTGATGTAGATAATGATATATACTTGACTCAACCGGAGAAGTTCCAAGTTCTTGGAAAAGATGGGCATTGTTTGCATGTTGAGGAAGTCTTTGTATGGACTTTAGCAAGCTCCAAGCCAGTGGTACAAGAGGTTTGGCAATTATATTATCCAGTTGAGCTATGACAGGAGTCTATATGATTGGTGTGTGTATCACAACAAGCTGAAGCATGGTTAATTCATCTATCTGGTTCTATATCTGGATGATATGTTGATAGAAGCTGTGAACTGTGATTTTAACAATCTGAAAGACCTTCTCAATGCTGAATTTGAGATGAAGGTTTTAGGTGCAGCTAAGAAAATTCTGGGATGGAGATCTATAAGACAAAAGTTAGAAGAAGTTGTTCTTGTCTCAGAAGGATTATATTCAGAAGATATTATCCAAGTTTGGCATGCCAACTGTCAAACCAATAGATACTGTAAAGGCATCGAATACTTATCTATCTACTTATACTCCACAGTTAGTTGAGGAGAAGTAATACATGTCAAAGGTTCTAAATGCTAGTGCAGTAGGCATTCTAATGTATGCAATGGTCTGCACTAGGCCTGATCTAGCTCAATCAATTAGTGTTGTCGCAGGTTTATTGCCCAACCTAGAAAAGAACACTCGCAAAGCTATAAAAATGATGTTCGGTACTTTTAGGGTACAAATGATCTTTGGTCACATTTATAGAGGTGATACACGGTGTTTGGTCACATGGTTTTATGATGCTGATTATGTTGGAGATGTGAACAACAAGAAGTCTATGACTTGTTATGTTTTCACTCTAGAGGCTCTATAGTAAGTTTTAAGGAAACTTTATGGGAAACAATGACATTATCTACCATTATGGCGGAATTCATGGCACTTACAAAGGAAACCAATGAAGGAATCTGGTTGAAAGGACTGGTTAGTGATTTAGGTCTGCATCAAGATCAAGCTGAGATATATTGTGATAGTCTGAGTGCAATATGTTTAGATAAGGATCATGTTTATCATAAGAGAACCAAGAATATTGATGTGAGGTATCATTTTTTGAGAAATGAGAAGAGAAATCAAGTGAGATAGATCAACACTCATGATAATCCAGCTAATACGCTTACCAAGTTTGTTCGGAAGGGCATGTTTCTACTGTGCCAGGATTTGCTTAACATCCAAAGCTATTAATTTATTGTTTGAGAAGACAAGTTAGAAGAAGAGGAGTCTAGTACTGTACATTTGGTACCGACGAGTGCATATGGTACATTACATCTGGTTATGCATCTATTCGATTGAGAGTTCAAGTCAATGTTGAGATTTGTTAGTCAATGAAGACTTGATCTCTGGGTCTGAATCTATCAAAGCTGAAGAGTCAGTTGAAGTGGTATCATCCGAAGTGTTCAAATCTAGGAAGGTAAGCTGATGTGATGTTCAGCTGAGTCATATGTTCAGTTGAGTTGGTCTCAGATGAAATCTGGTGAGCACGTAAGAGTTAGCTTTGGATCTGAAGTATGGTTACATCTTGTGGTTTTTAGCTGAGCTCTGGGAAAATCACATCAGAGGGTATTTCTGGGACATACACAATTGGACATTATGGCGGCTATAACTATCCGTATTTATTATAACACTTAGACAAGATTCTTTGTAAATTTACGTGCTTAATAAAATCATTTTTTTGCCCGTGGTGTAGTCGGCACATTGAAACCACGTTAAATCGTTGTGTTTTCTTGTGTGATTATTTTACATTGATTGAATCTGTCATTTTGAATCTTTACTTGCAAATCCGTTCCAATATATATATATATATATATGTGTGTGTGTGTGTGTGTGTGTGTGTGTGTGTGTGTGTGTGTGTGTGTGTGTATATATATACACACACGTGTGTGAGTGTGTGTGTGTGCTCATATGAATATGTATGTACGTAAAAGTATATGCATGTATGTGTGTGTAGTGTGTGTGTGTATATATATATATACTCACACACGTGTGTGAGTGTGTGTGTGTGCGCATATGAATATGTATGTACGTAAAAGTATATGTATGTATGTGTGTGTAGTGTGTGTGTATATATATATATATATATATATATATATATATATATATATATATATATATATATATATATATATATACACAATTAAAAGATTTTTTAGTGCCGGAAATTTATCCGCCGCTAAATCCATTTCAGATGTAGCATTGTTCTACGACGGGTTTTTGGTTAATTGGTGGCGGACAAAAAAACCACAAAAGTTCATAGGCGAAGCTGAAAAACGCCGCAAGTTAGCGGCGGATAATGAGCTGTAGTTGTTTTTTTTTTTTTTTGGTTGTTGTAGTGGACTATTTTTCGTTTTGCGCTCGTCATTTTGACAAAAAGCATCCGAAAAACATTACACAGGATTCAAGATCCGTTTTTCTTGAACATTCTGTAATTTTACATGAACCTTAAGCAGTTTAGCTTATACTTCTTCCTTCCCATTTTGTTCGGGACCTTTTAGAACTCGTAATGTATAAGTTTGTTGTCTAGTCATAAAAAAGGAATGAGGAGGCGACAAAAATATTTCATCAATTAAGTAGGCGACGCTTTTTAAAAACTTTTGCATAAAGCGACAAAACTATTTATCCACTATCGAAATTCACTTGTGTTCAAATTCATCATTTAAATTCACTGCCAAATTCACATCGTCAAAATTCACTAATTTTCAAAATTCATTGTCGGGATTCACCGATTTTCGGATTCACCGTCAAAATTCACCGATTTCGGATTCACTAGGGAGATTCACCGATTTTCGGATTCACTGTTTGTCATTCTTCTCACTATAAAATTATGCAATTTGTCCTTCTCCTATAAAAATATGTAGTTGTCATGTTCTTAATAATATTTCGATTGTGTCCTATATCCCTAATTTCCTCATAAAAATGTGTCGACTTTTCCTTTTACCCTTATTATTATCTTTATATTTATTTAGCTTCCGGCTTTCAACTGGGGTAGTTTAGGAATTTGATAAGAAACATTTACTCTAATTATTGTTATGTGACATATTTCTGGACATCCATATCTAAACAATTTGAGACCGAAAGAGTATTTAGATACTTTGGAATATTTACCTATAATTTATTTGTGATATAATAAAATATTATTATTTACCTATAATTATAACAATATATATATATATATATATATATATATATATATATTAGATACATATAACTCAATTAAAATTTAGAAGAGAATTGGAGGAATTGAAGACTAAGAAAATGGATCAGAAGGTCGGCAACTACACAACATTTATGTCACGACACAGCATAAGGGGCATGTTTGATTTAGTAATTGCCGTTTCAAACTCAAGAAATCAAAGATATAAACAGAGGCTTAGATAAACATTGCTATCTATCAAACACTTTACGATCACAATTAAAGATGGCAAAAGTTGCATTGGCTGCTCTACTTTTGGTGATGATTCTTGCAGGTTTGTATCATAATTTTTTTTATTAATTATTATTTTTAAGATTGATGAAGTTCGGATTTTGTATCATAACAACGGTGTAGAAGCTTTCTATTTTTTTTTTTTTTTTTTTTTTTTTTTTTTTTTTTTTTGAGAATGTGTAGAAGCTTTCATTGTGTCAATTTTTATTGTGGTTATAGAAATTTCCCATCGTGTATAAATAAAACATCATGTTATATTAATACATTTTATAATATTGTCAAGCAGGGTCTGTTAAAGGGTTAAAACTGGGGGCAAAATTGCTTCAGGATGACGACGAGGATGATGATGAAATGCCTCCTCTGCCCGATTACACTTGTACTCGTTATAACTGCAACATATGGTTCGACGTTGGCTGCCCGGGCATCTGCACTTGCGATAAGAAACTAAGGAAATGCAAAGTTAAAACGGAATGATCGAGTTTCACCAGCTTCGAACTACATTTAAATACAATTAAATGAAACTACATTTCATTAATTTATAAATTAATGTAATAGTTTAAGGTTTCATGAGTTTAAGGTTTTTACCATCTTTGTCTTAATTAGTTGATGTAGAATAAGACACTATGTATCGTGAGGATTTGATGTACTTTTTCTTCTTAACTAATGTAAACTACTTTTATTTCTTCGGTTCATTATGTTTTCCATTATGAAATTAATTAAGGCAGTAGAAGTTCATTTAACCATAGGTGATTAATTAATTCATTCACTAATTAATACACGCAATAAATTGATAATTGCTTCAACTGTTTATATAATCAATCAACAGAGAGTGAAACGGGTGTCCGGCACGAGACAACTGCACGTCTTTAATAACAGGTGATGCCCCGATTGCCGTTCTTGGGTGACGAGTCATTTTCCGTAAAATAACCTCCAATACATATAAAATTAAATATAAAATTCAACTTTATACGTAAGTCTGACAACATCGTGATCAAAAAACAAAACGGAAGCTAAACAGACTCGAGAAACATAACAAGATCGAAAGGAATTTACAAAGCTGCCATACATTCTAAATGTTGAGAACTATTACAACATACGAATTCAAAAAGTCATTACAAACTGAATACTTAACCCGCACAAGTCTAGTCTTACAAACCATCATAAAACCAGAGGCACTGTGAAATATAATAGAAAACTGCAACTGTATAATTGATTGAATAAAAAGACTTACAGTAGATCTCTTATAGGGAAGAGAAAACATAAAGATAAACTGAAAGATTTTACATAATTTATATAGAAAATTAGGTAAAAATACACATTTTGAAATATTTTTGAGTAACAAGACCTCCAAATACTTTTTATAAGGAGAAAGACAACTCTTATAATTTGTATAGGCTAAAAAAAAAAAAAAAAGACGCCGAAGATGGACGCCTGCTTCACCTTTTATTGTTATTATTTTTTTTTTTTCTCTTTCCATCTTCATTTGAAAACACTAATATTTTTTGATGTAGATTTCCAAACGCGATGTAAATATTACCGCATTTTTTATTTATTCATGCACTTCGTTTTGAGAAATGGTTCGATATAATTACATCGTTTTTCGTGAGATTCATTGTCGATATTCACTCGATGAATCTCGACAGTGAATCCCAAAAATCAGTGAATTTCGAATAATAGTGAATTTAGACAGCGGATTTTCAGAAATTACGTTGGAATATGGTGAATGTGGTCTCAAAATAAATAGAGAGAAAAAATGAAAAAAAGTTGGTGAAAGGATTTTTAAATTTGGAGTTCTTGATTGAAATATGTGTTTAAAAAAAAATGGATGAGATAAAAAATGGGTTGTTTTTTGGTTTTTTTAAAGAAGAAATGGCGCCAGCATTAGAAAAATAGGAAAAATTAGTTATAAATCCATTTATTCAAAAAAAGTTATAAATCCACATTTCTCTCATATAGCATTAATCCAAATTTCTTTTTTAGTTGCAATAATGACAAAATAAAATTGGTTGGACCAAAATACCCTTATTATTTGACAAAAGATGAACACTCTATTCACATTGCAATTTGCAACAGGTGAAAGATGAACACGCAGCAGCCCCCTCTTCCCTTCTTCTTCTTCCCATATCAGATTACCTTATGTATTGCACCATCATCAATCGGCCGACGATGGAGGAGACAGGCCGAGCTCATTTTGCAGTCGTCGTGCTTTGTTCTTCAGAATTCAACAACGATTCTGTTCAGAGACTTCTCCCCCAGCATTCAGCCTCTCCAAGCCTTCAATCGGCGGTTCAGCAGCGGCCTCGGCCATCAATCTCCATCTCTCTCAGTCTCTTTCCAGCTGCCTTTCAAATCTCAATATCTAACAGTCACATGCAACTTATGGCTAGCCTCACACCTCACAACCGAGCCAACAAAAGAACAGCCGAACAAGTATGTAGATGTATTTTGAATTTGTGATTCTTGATTCTTCAATTGTGAATTGTGAGATGTGAATGTGAAAGTTGAAATTCCAGTTTATAAAAGTGCACGAGTTTAGTAAAAATCGATAGTGTAATGGTGACTTAAACTTATGCTACTGAGGTCTGGTATGTAAACATGTTCGGGTCAGCAATGTATAAAACATCTGTTGAAATATGATGTTCAGCTGGGGGTAGGTTCAGCAGGGTTGATCATCCTGCTGATGGCTAGTCTACTGAAGACAAGTCTGGTTATGCTCAACAGACTTGTAGGACACGTCTGTTGCATGTTTGTTCGAGTTACTTCTAGGGTATTTTAGTCATTTATTGGGTTAGCACTTAGCTGTTTAGTCAATTAGGGTTGGGTTCCCAAGGCTATAAATATCATCTGTATTAATTGTAACTTGATGTAACTTTCTGGTGATAATAAAATATCCTCGTTTGTCCGTGGAGTAGTCGGCACATTGCCTGAAACCACGTTAAATCTATGTTCTTCTTGTTTCTATGTTTGTTTTCTTGTTTATCTTTTATCTTTACTCACAATCATCATCACTTCTTGATCGATCCGTCATAACAAACTGGTATCAGAGCGTCCAGGTTCATCAAGAAATCTGTTTATCTATTTTAAGAAAGGTAGATTGGCACCAAGGTGTTTATCTATTTGTTTGCTAGGCCGAACGCTAGGCCGAACGCATAATTGGCACCAAGTTTTAGATTTTCTGACAAATTAAACTGTCTCTATATTTCAAAAGTATCCACAAGCACAGCAAGAATGTGAGGCTTCAATCCTTTCTCTGGATTAGTGAATCCGTCATGTTTGTGCTTGTAAATTGTTTCCACTAATCGAGCTAAGTTGAGAAGTAGCCTAGGAATTATATTGTCCGGTGCCGCGTTCGGCCTAGGGCAACCTTCATTAATATCCTTCCAAGCATTTTCAACCAATTTGTTCAATCTAAACATTGCCTCCTCCATGGTTACACCGTATTGCTTCATATAGCAATCAATCCCCGTCGTAATTTGGCCCCTTTCCTTCTCAAGCTTCGGAAAAAACAAAACGAAGAAAAATGGAATATCAATTTCCTAGTCATACTGTACGGCAAAAGGCATTAATTTTGGGCGTGAGGTTGTTGAAATGGGCGAGGGGTTGACTTATAGTGTAGAATGTAAGAAAATTTTTGTTTGGTACTCTCACGCACCAAAGGTGGGGACATATTCATAAAAACTCAAACTCTAAACATCTTACTTAAGCGACTAGAGTCCTTCCACTTCGACCAACCTCAGTTGGTTCCCTTACGATTTTAGATAAATGAAGTTATCATTTTTATCAAGTAGTGGATTTTTTTTAATATTCTTTTAGTTAAATAATAGGGGGAATGAGGGAGAAGGACATAAATATTTTATCAATTGAGTAGAAGGAAGTCTTTTGAAACTTTTGCATAAAAGACAAAACTATTTATCCACTGTCGAAATTCACTTTTGTTCGAAATTCACTGCCAAAATTCACTGTCAAAATTCACTAATTTTCAAAATTCATTGTCGAAAATAACTGATTTTCGGGATTCACTGTCGAAATTCACTGTCGTTATTCACTGATTTCGGGATTCACTGGGGAGATTCACTGATTTTCGGGATTCACTGTTTGTCCTTCTCGCTATAAAAATTATGCAGTTGTCTTCTTTCTATATAAAATATGTTGATGTCCTGTTATTTAAAAATGTTTCAAATTGTGTCTTTATCCCTAATTTCCAATAATAATAATAATTATTATAAATAAATAAATAAATAAATACACTACCTCACAGTTTGCCATGTCATTGAGTAGTCGGCCGGTAATAGCAATTAGCACATGCGCTAAGAATCGTTGGATTAGTTTTCAGCCATTCAAATGCTTCGTATGTTGCCGATTCCATTCCAAGAAGAGACGTGGTTATAAATAGGATGTCCCCGAAGGTAATCAAGGCATTTTTCAAGTAGTACTCTTCAAAAGAGGGAGTTTTTCCTTCTAGAAACCAGGTTGCTTCTATGTAATAACTTTGGATTTGTTCCTTCATCTGTAAATTAAAGTGAAAACCGGCGAAAAATATAGGATAATAAAGTCACTCCATGCATGGTCGGGTTGGGGATGGTAGATTAGGTTAGGGTAGTGAGGTAGGTGTGGTGTTTATTGAGCTAGGGTGCGGGAGGGTGATTGGTAATGTGAGTAGTAAGAAAGGAAGGGTGGGTATAGTAGGCTATATTGGTGTTCTAGGGTGTGGTGGGTAAAATGGGTGATGGGGTAGGCCTACCTTACCCTACCCCACCCCATCCATCAAACCTTAATCCACTACCCTGCCTTTGTCATCACTCAATGAGTCATCTTTAATAGAAGTTGTTTCAATCTATTTTTTCACATTCCAAACACAATAATGAAATGAGTTTATTCCATTTTATTCCATTTTATTACCATGATTTTATTCCATTCCATTTCAATCATGTGTAACAAACATGTCACATGTGTTTGTCCTCTCATGAAACACATGATTTTGTGCAATATGTGGGGCACTCATTTTTTCACAAGACATGGAGACAGTCTGGTTCATATGGATTTTCTAGTCTTTCATAATATAAAATGTTCACTGCAATTCACATACTTTTAATGTCATGGATCTGTATTCTGCTTCAGCTGAACTCCTTGATACTCTTGGTTGTTTATTTGATTTCATTGGCACTAATGTTTGGCCAAGAAAAAGACAGTAAGCTGCAATTGACTTCCTTGTTTCATGACATCCTCACAATCTGAGTCTAGAAAATCATTCAGCTTCAGATCATTCTCAAATGGGAAAAAGAGCCATTGGCCTGGTGCAAGCTTAATGTATCTTTGGATCTTTTGAGTTGCTTACTTATGGTTGACTATCGGTGCATCAAGAAATTGACTTAGCTGATTTACGGTATATATTGGATAAGTCTGGCCTTGATATTTTTTGGTAGAGCAATTCGCCTAATATATTTATATGGAGAGTACTATCTAGAAGTAGTACTGAATCCTTATGCTCTAAATGTTTTTTATAGTTCATAAGAGTCTTTACAAGTTTTGCACCTTGAAAAACCATTATCTTCGAGCAATGTGAGTGCATACTTCCTTTGACAGACAAATATTACTTTGTTTGATCTACCAACCTCTAAGCTCAAAAAATACTTTAGCTCTCCAAGATATTTTATCTAAAAAAGTTTGCGTAACCGATCTTTGATCTTAGAAATAAAAGCCATATTGTTTCTTGCCAGAACTATATCATCTACATATACTAAAGCAATAATAAAACTATTTTCAACTAGTTTAATGAACAAGCCATAGTCATGCTTGGATTGCACATACCCTAGGTCTAACTGCGCTGATGCGAGTTTTGAGTTCTACTGTCTACTAACTTCTTTAAGACCATATAGAGATTTGATCAACTTACATACCTGATTCTTTTTGGTATGAGTACCTGGTGGTGGTCTCATGTAAACTTGTACTAGATCTCCATGCCAAAAAGGCATTATTTACCTCTAAATAATGAAAATGATATCCTTTTACAACATATACTGCTCAAAGAGTTGTGATGGTGTTCATCTTGGATACAAGGGAGAAAGTATCTTTATAGTCATCACCAAAGGTTTGTGAATAACTTTTGGCTACTAGTCTGGCTTCGTACATTTCTATTGTCCCATCAGCTTTGTATTTCACTTTATACACTCATTTACATCCTATGGGTTTCTTTTCAGGTGCATGGTAGCAGGGCCGGCCCTATCACAAGCCAGGCGAGCCAGTCGGCTTGGCCCAATGAATCCCGATAGCCCAATCGGTACATGTTTTGCTTATCCGAAAAAAAAATTTATAGAGTTAATCCGATCGATTTATAAAAAAATCGTATATTAAAAAGTTCTGATTTTGATAACAAATAAAATAGATTCTTTAAAAAAAAAATACCCAACCCAATAAAAATTTATATATAGGCCCAATTCTTTAAAAAAATATCCAACCCAATAAAACAATTTATATGTTACTTAAATGTTACTTACACAAGAAAGTATCGATAAAAAGAATTCAAAAAATTGATCTAAGTTATGTAAACACGGAGATTGTTTACCGAATATTGTTGACTATTCCCGAATAAGCAGTTGCATCATCAGTGAACGGAGTTTTTCGGTTGAAGCTAATAAAGAACCATCTTCAAGCACGATGAGTCAAGAACGCTTGAATGGGTTAGCGATAATATCGATTGAGCGTAAATTGGTTGATGAAATTGATGATTATACATTGATTAGTGATTTCGCTTCAAAAATGTGCTTCAAGAGCATTGTTGAATTAGTATTTAGTATTAATATATATGTATGTTTTGTGTTTGCATTATGAATTTGATGTTTGTATATGAATGTATTAGAAAAAAAATTGTATTTTCGGTCGATTTTTTTTTGCATTGTACATAAGCCAATTTTTTTTAACTCATTTCTACTTCTAAAAAAACGTAGGACCGGCCCTGCATGGTAGATCAACAATCTCCCAAATATTAGAGGCATTTAGAGCATCTAATTCTTTCTCCATAGCATGTTTCCATTTTTCATGTATAAAAACTTGGTTATAAGTAGCAGATTCTGTTATTTTGTCCACATTCATGACAAAGGACATGTCTTTTTAGACAAGTTTCTGTAATGAATAACAACTTCTAAAGAATGAGGAGATGTATAGCAGATACATGATGTTTAAAAGAAGAAGAAGAAAATATACATAGATATTTTGCTTACCCTTTCTTTTGCGTATGAAACTGCAAAAGACCTTCCCAGAGATTGTAGTTCTTCTTCATAGGAGACATATAATTGAAGGAGGGCTTTGTACAGACCTTTCATGTATTCGGGTAACATTTGAATTTCAGATATGTCCCACCTGAGAAAAAAGATCGATTTTGTTTTTCAGAACATAGTTGGGGTGAAAGGTTTACTACGTACTAAGAAGGTTGTAACAGGGGAAATGGTATTTCGCATATACATGTTTTTTTTTTTTTTTTTGAAGGGTCGCATATACATGTTGAATTAATAAAATATTACCCCCTCCATTTCACGGTCATTCTAGATTTTTTTTTTTTTTTTTTTTTTTTTTTGCATAAAAATATGAGTATATTTTCTTTTTGAAAATGAGTATTAAGATCAAACGCTTACCGTTCTAATAAAATCAATTAGTGTTAGTAAATGTGCTACTTTATTTCTTTATACATTAAGAGTGCATGCAATCTCTCCCAACACCCCCTCAAGTGTGGACAATCTCTCCCAACAGTTGCACAATATAAGTTGTGAAAACAATGTTCACACCAAGATTCGATCTCATGATCTTTTCCACCGATACCATGTTAGGATCACACGCCTACTAAACCCTGATATCAACATTATTTCTTGTGCATGTGTTAGAGAGATTGCCACACTCTCAATGTATAAGGAAATATAGTAGCACAATTACTAACACCAATTGGTTTTAGCAGAATGGTAAACGCTTGATCCTTACATGGTATCGGAGTCAGATATCATGAGCTCGAATTCTGGTGTGAAAATAATGTTCACAATTTATATTGTGCAAGTGTTGAGAGAGATTGCCCACAATTGAGGGGGTGTGTGAGATATTGCCCACACTCTTAATGTATAAGGAAATATAATAGCACATTTACTAACACCACCTTTACGAACTTTAATTGATTTTAGTAAAATGTTAAGCGCTTAATCTTAATAATGAATAATTTTAGATTGTCAAATAGAGCAATTAGATCATTTATTATTTTCCAAAAAAAAAAAGAAAAATTAACAAAAGAATCACCTATTAATTGTTACTTTAAAATCATTGCATTAGAGTGAAATGAAATCAGGGACCCACATGGGCCAAGGGGGCCATGGGACAAGAGGGTACATGGACCCATTGAAATTTCCATACAAATTTATTAATATATCCTATATTAATTTTAAACACTATGTACGTATATTACTCCATACAATTTTTTTTGAGAAGAATTTCAGATAATTTTTAATGTAATTTTTCATTTAATTCAATTGATGAGGCACGTTATTAATGATTCTATAATCGTTGGTTCAAGACCGGCAATTGAGTTCAATAAAGAATATCATAAACTCTTCAAGCGCAAAGATCTAATCTAAACTTTTATTATCATCATTGAAATAGTTGTAAAACCATAGATAGTTTTTAAATATATAACAAGGACGGAGTCAAAATTTTAATCTGGAGTGGGTTAATGGACTATATCGAGTTCGTCGGATGAGCTAGATTAAGAATATTTTATGGATCAAACTGGATTACACAAATTTTATAGTGTAATTTTTTTTTGTCCGGACGGGCTTAGTTTCCTTTGTCCATATACTTGCTCTGCACTTGATAAATAATAAAGTATGGTAAAACGAAGAAAAATATAATTGTTGGTCCATTAGAAAGGCTAACACAAGTTTAGAGGGGGGGGGGGGGGGTGAATAAACTTGTCGCTAAAAAGTTTCCCTAAGTTGGATTTTAAACAAATTATGGTTCAGTTAAAAACTTGTGTGCAGTTAAGCTGACTGAGATGAGTTTAAGTCAAACTAACTTAACCAAAACTGAGTCAACCGGCAGTGGATATAATTCTAGCCTTTTTCTTGATCTTGTTATTCTTTTATGAAAACTGAGTGTGGTAAATTGAATTCTGATGAATGTCAGTTTGTGAACTGTGTAAGTAAATGCTGAGTAAATAAATGCGTAAAGTAAATAAGGCAAATATTATAGAGGTTCCAGTTGGTGTAATCCTCAGACGCCCTCTCTTCCCTATGGTGCGGAGGAAAATTCCACTAGAACTTCTTGAGGTGAATCACACAAAAAGTCCTAAACAATAGTCATTGGCTAATCCCTAGCTTCACTATCTAAACAGTTGTAGAACATGTAGAATTGCTGTTCTTCAATTGCTTGAACACTTGTCCTTGGAGGGTTGAATTGCCTCTTCACCAACTACCACCACAAACACAAATGTCCATCGCTTGTAAATAACTGCCCTTGACAAAACCTTCCCGGTTTGCTTCACGTCTAAACCTTTGATATAGAATCAATGTTGGATTGAGAATCAATGAATTGATTCTTGTTTGTGGTTCTTCAAAGTGTCTGATTCTTGATAAATTCATGGTAGCTTGAACACTTGAAGATATTCTTGATATGATCTTGTTATAAGCGCAGAGATGATAGCAATTCGAATGATTAATGCACACGTTAATTTTATTAAATCTCTATATTTTTAATCCTTGGTGCAAAGTCCTCTATTTATAGTGTGAGGTCCAATGTTCATTTGGCTTGAATTAATTGTATCAACGCCTATCTTGTAACAGATATATTTTCTGACCGCTCTGTTGTGTCAGTATTTCATCCAATAAAATTGCTTCATTTGTAACGCTCGATCGCACTTATCGCCTTGTTGGATGACCGACATATAAAATCGAGTTTCTTATCGCTTTATATTGAGATTATCACTTGTCGCTTTTCTTGACTTGACTTGGAGCATTAACTAAGATTTTAAATATCAAGATCGAAGTTTTTCATCTGATTATTATTGACTTAATCAGAGTACACCATAACTCATTATCTTCTAAGAATTCATTGTCCTTATGATTCTTAGGTCTTCATAC
Source organism: Gentiana macrophylla (assembly GCA_026214975.1). Lineage (NCBI taxonomy): Eukaryota > Viridiplantae > Streptophyta > Magnoliopsida > Gentianales > Gentianaceae > Gentiana > Gentiana macrophylla. The sequence goes on along the minus strand of CM047806.1, from coordinate 103,444,834 downwards.
AAGATCCATAAAGTCGCTTCTGAGTCACCACAATCTTGCTCAAGTCTAACTTTACATCCTCGACGTAGTCTTCATAATCGAGTTTGAACCTCGCTTCTTCAATCTTCTATGACTCGAGTCTCGTGACCCTCGCTTCTTCGATCTTCTAGATAAGCCAACTAAGTCTGTGTCCTCAAATGACTTATCTTCTTCGCCATATAGTGTAGTCTGAGTCGCTTTGTTTATCTTGATGATTTCCGGCTTTCTAAACGACTTCCGCTTTTCAATTTTACGACACACTAACTATTACAGTGCTTGTCTGATGTAACTTATACAAATTTCAGACTCTAGTAAAGCCTAAACATTCAGTTCTAGACATCTTTTAGCTTTTCAGTATAACAGCTAGCTTCGGCACTTCATCATGAGGTTAAGGTAGTACTTTGAATAATTATGTTGAATTGTCATCAAAACATAAATTTTATTTCCAACAATTTCCTCCTTTTTGATGATGCCAAAACTCTCCCTAAAATAAAAGCTTAAACAATGTAAAACTGGAAAACTGGATTTCATTAGAATGAGCAAAAACTGGAATAGTTACATTTAGTCCAAACAACTGTGATTAATGACTAAGCTTTTTCTTAACTGAAATAAACATCTTCTCCTTGTCATACAGACGATATTCATTTTCTAGCTTGGTGTCTTCCTTTAAAAATGTCTTGTTGTAGTCAACTTGATTTCCTTCTTTCCATCTTCTCCATAGAAGTAACTTTGGTAAGTCTGATTCTTTCAAGTAGTATTTTTCAAATTCGACTACATCAACTTTCATTTGTTCAGTCTTGTCTTTAATCTTCAGTTTGTCATCAATCCTATGATTTTTCTTATATTGTGCCATTTTCTGCTTTGAGAATATATCAGATAAAAAGTAGTTTAAGGATTCCTCAATCGCCTTATCCTTGTACTTGGCTTTGATAGATTGTGATCTTTGACAAACTCGCATCCACATCTTTTGTAAGAGTAGCTCTCCGTTCTCCTGGTTGGATCAGATTTCACAATGAGCCGCTCATCGCTTAGTTCTTTCCTTAAGAACTTAGGATCTGATTTGTATCTTTGCAATTCTTCTTCAAATCGCTTCATCTCTTTAAGTAACTTCATCTTTTCTTCTTCAGCTTCCCCTTTTTTGGCATCATATAACTGATCTACCAAAGCATGGGTTGCCTGTTGGTCGGCTGATATACGTTGCTGAGAGGTAATTACTTCCTTAAGCTGAGTTTTTAACCCGTAGATATGATGATTCATATGCCAATAAGCCTGAGCTTGAGTTTCCCGATCTCATCAGCGTTGAGTCTTCTAGTTTCTGTTTTAGCAATAGAATTTCAAGGGCGTAACTTGAATCTGATTTTGTGGATCATCTCTATTCTTGCATGAATCGAGACATCTGCTCTAGTTCTATAATCGAGATATCCAGAAATATTTGATAGAAGGCCATTTTGTGCATCCTTGTGACTGGAGCACAATCTTCAAGTTTTCATGAACTTTGGCCAACTCATCCTTTGTTAGGATGTCGGAAGGATCATATGTCGCTTCAGTTGATCCTTGGGGTGAGTGATGTCTTCAATAATCATCAGTTGTCGATTATCGCTTGCATCAGCTGCTTGCTGAGTGTCAGTTGTGTGATTTCCAACTGGCAACTCTTCTTGTTGACTTACAGTTTTCATAGCGAGAGGTTGAGGTTGAATTTCTGAATGCAAAACTGTAGTCACATCAGCTTCTTTTCTCGTATGATCATCTTCATCATCATCATTTTTCTTTGAACTTTCCTTAGGAGCAGATGATGTGGCTGATTCTCTCCTTTGAGCTAGTTCAGTAAACCTCTTGAAACAGTTTTCAAGAAATTCTGATATAGGAAATAGAGAATATAAATCTCCGATTTCCAATTTCTCCAAGAGTAACTTCTCTTCAGTCTGTAGACTAGCATCATGAGAATCCTTTGGTTTAAGCTTCATCTTCATTAGTCTGACAATTTTATCAGCTTCAAAAACTGGGGATGAGTGTTGAACTGATTGATGTTGTAATTGAGAAGTATTATCAGCAAGAGTGTTTTTCCATGTATCTTCAGTTGTCAGTTGTTGTTGTTGTTCCCCCTTAGTTGGTGCTATCATACTTGAGGTTGCTGGCTATAAACATCTTACAACTGATCTTTCTTATCCGAGTCCGCTTTTGCTTGATTCTCTCGTGTTCGACTTCTCCGCCGAGACACGCTTTTCGACCGGCTTCAGGATGGGAAGTTGTTCCTGTTTTTGCTGCGATTTCCTTTGTAGTTTCGCTTTCCTTGCTTGCTTCCTGATGGGAGTCAACTTCACTGCACTTTTGTATGTGATCTAGCCCCCGTTTATCACTTTATTGGCATGTTTTGGGTAGATTTAGACCTGTTTGAGAGTAATATCGAGAGTTATACGCACGGGGAGTTACACTGTCATATCGATAGGGAACTCCGCCTTTTTGATGATATTTCACTCTTTTCCGAGTACTTTTGTCTTGCGGAATTACGTGTGGTGTTTGTTCGTCTATGTTATTGCAGGACTTAGGTGACTCGAGGACCCGGAAAGCGATGTTTTGGACTATGAGACATGTTCGTGGCGCGAGAGTTGAACGAAAGTGAAGAAAAGCCAAGTTTGGAATGAAGTCAAGGAAAACGGGCGTTTGCCATACCCCAAACGGGCGTCTGCAGTAAGCCTACCTCAAACGAGCGTTTGGCCAGTTCAGACGGGCGTCCACAGAGTTAATACTTCATTCAGAAAGTTGGGTTTTCAGCTGGACGGGCGTTTGGGTAGGTTCAGCTCGATAAAAGAAAGCTCGTATAAGACAAACGAGCGTTCAAGGCAGACCAGACGCTCGTTTGGATCAAAGAAACCCTAATCAAGAATCAGACTTCAAGGCAGACGGGCGTTTGACATGAGGCAGACGGGGGTTTGGCGCCGACAGCAGTATTTCACCATGTCTGTTCGTTAATCTTTATTTTGACCTATATTGGAGGCATTTTCTGGTTAAGTGGTCTTCATGAAAATTGTAGGTAATTGAACGATCTTTCCAACTCATCTTGAATCGTTCAAATCGGAGCTCTACACATCAAGTTATCACCGATTTACTGAACTCGAGTTAAATGGGCCAAGTTGGTCGGCCCAACTAGGTCAAAGTCGCGATTTTCTGCCTATTTAAGAGCGTCTAAACCTAATGAAACAAAATTCTGACTTTTATTGGCCTAGACTGAGTTTGAGGCCGGCTTAGGTGCTCAACCCAACCGCTTCGGTTGTTATGACAGTTGACATCTAAATAGCCGGATTGTAGCTCTGGACTAGCCCCAGTATTTCAATTTCTTAGTTTAGATTTATATATATATATATATATATATATATATATATATATATATATATATATATATATATATATAGTAGAATACTTATATTCGATCGATGGCTTGGTGGAGTTCGTGCACGGGATCATTGTATGAATTCAAGGTTGATATCTTTTGTTGATTTAGATTCAAAAGTCTTGATCTGCAATCTTTAGATCTTCATTATTGTGAGTTTTCGATTTCGATTTGTTTTCTCTCAATATGGTTTTGATTGTGTAGATTATTAGTTTGATGAAATTCACTCTGAATAAAAGTCTTGATTCAGATCCTTGTGTATGTCGTGAAATAATAAATGCTTCGATCTTTTGTCTTGTTCGTATACTCTTTGCCCTCTGATTTTAACACAAGTTTTGTATTCGATTCAATCTCCTCGTGGGATCGACCTCGGACTCTGAACGCACTACCTACGATCGACCCGGTTCACTGCCAGTTAGAAAGTGAGTTTTTCCTAAGGTTTCGAGTTTCTATAAATTGTATTTGATCGAGCCGGATTGCGAAATCTCTACTTATCACTTCCCTTCCTTGAGTCTATCCAGGTAGAATTGGATGATTCCACTGAGTGTTTTCTTCAGTCGAAATCTACCAACAGTTGCCTGACCTTCAGCTTGAGCTCTCTTACACTGTCTAATTCGGCTAAATGCTGCTTCTTTATCTGATTGACTAGATAACCTGCCAATTGAATTCTATTTCATCCCAAATTATGTTCATCAGATAAATGTTCTCTTCGGATAGTGTACTGACTCCTTTGGATTTTCCAATGACATGTTTGCTGAGCCATTTGCTGAGGTGCACAAATTCTGGCTTGATATTGTCAACATGACTATCAATTTTTACTGGTTCCTTAGAGAAGGTAAGTTGCTTCATAAAAGCTTCTTTTTGCAAAGGTAGAGTACCCAAATCTATTGATGTCACAGATGAATCCGTGAAACCGAACAATGACTTCATAACTCTTTCAGTGATAGCAAAACGATCTCCATGGACTGTAGTGATCAGAGAGTTTCTTACCAATCGCATATTCTCCCAAAATTGTAGAATTCCTTCCACATCACGTGGTTCGTTGAATTTAACTTCTAGAAGATTCCTTAGACTGGTTGTTTCTGGATTTTATCACAAATCCAACTTGCTAACAGAGTATTGTTGCACATTGCTTCATAGATATCGAATGAAAATTCATCTAACTCTGTGATCAATCTTTCTTGTTTTGATTTGTCTGAAGTGGCCATAATTTGGTGTGAATGCAAAAATAAATTGATTTTGAAGAGTCTGATTCTGTTTTTAGGAGAGAGAGATGAAGAATTTGAAATTTGATTGGAAAAAGTGTGAAAGAGGGTTGAATAAATAGGTAGGATATATTGGCGGTTGAGTAGTACAACTTTTCAAATTCCATGATGGTTTGGGTAACCAATGTATTTACTATTCTGTGTATAACAAGCTGTGTTAACTGCTTCTGCCCAATATCTTTCAGGTAGTTTAATTAGCTTCACAGATCATAGTCCTCCCTGCTTCTTTGAGTGTTCTATTTCTTCTTTCAGCTTCACCATTCTGTTGAGGTGTTCCTGTGGCAGCAAGTTGGTGTAAAACACCATTCTCTTCACAATATTCAATAATCACACTGTTGTGGAATTCAGTTCCCTTATCTGATCTTATTTTCACAACTGATACTTCTTTCTGATTCTAAAGTCTCTTGAGTAATTCTGTAAGTCTTTGCTTAGTTTCACTTTTCTTGGTTAAGAAAATTACCCAAGTGTACCTTGAAAAATCATCTACTACCACCAATGTATACTTCTTTCCACTGATACTAATTGGTGTAATAGGTCCAAATAAATCCATGTGTAATAACTCCAGATGTCTGGTTGTTGAATGCGGAGACTTGGTCTTGAAACTTGTTTTTGTTTGCTTTCCTTGTTGACAAGCATCACATAAGTTGTCCTTCTTATATGATATTTCGGGTAGTCCAATGACTAATTGTTTCTTAACAAGTGTGTTGATGTCATCAAAGTTGAGATGACTCAGTTTCTTGTGCCATAGCCAACTGATTTCTGATTTGGTGTGCACAAGCAAACAAGTTTCAGCAACGGCTGTTGTCCAGTCTACTACATACATATTTTGTTTTCTTCTTCCGGCTAAATCAACTTGATAAGCTGATTCGCTGACGACAACGCAGAAATCTTTGTCAAAAGTAACTTTGTATCCCATATCACAGAATTGACTGGTACTGAGTAGATTATAGTGTAATCCTTTTACATAAGATACATTCTTGATTGTCCATTCCTGATTAAGGTACCATATCCTTTGGTGTATCCAGGTTTGTCTTTACTTCCAAAGTTAACCTTTGGTCCATCTTTTGCAATAAAATTACTGAGACAATCTTTGCTCTTTGTCATATGCCTAGAGCAACCACTGTCAAAGTACCATATGTCCTGCAATAAAAATTAAATAATTTTAGGTACCCAATTCAGTTTGGGTCCATGGGGGTCAGTCGTCAGTACAACTTTGGGGATATATCATTTAGGCATTCTTCGGATATTGTTGCACTTGTTTTCATCTATGTAAGCCACATTCCCATAGTGTCTATGTTTGGATTGTGTCTTATTTATATGATTTCTCAGATCTTTTGACTGAAATTTATTTCCATCATGATTTCTATTAAAACTTGAATAATAACCATCATTCCTTTTGTACTGAGGTCTGGACTGATCTCGGTACTGGGCTTTTGATGAGAACTGAGATTAGCTCTCTGCTGATTTTTGGACTGAGACTTGTGATAAGTTCTCTGTCTGGAATGATTGTCATTGTTTGTTTTATTAGTAGGTGCAGTAAAATTCCAATCATCATCAGTGGGATATAATCTTCCTTTCCCTCTAAATGTGTGAATCTTTGAATGATTGACATTCTTGGATTTACTTTGATTGTAATTTTTCTGGTTCTTGACTTGATTGGTTTTTGTGGACTTGGTAGTTGATTTCCCAGTTTGGTTTTCTTGAGATGCAGCTGATTACCATTTGGTTTACCTTTGTTGGTAAATCCAGTTGTTTTCTTAGAAAACTGATTTGTCCTATGTGATACTGGCTTTACTGGTTCAACAATTTTCTCAGTTTGAGGAAGTTGTTCAGCTACAAACTTAATACCAGTTTTGGTACTAGGTTCGGCAGCTTTGCTGGTTCCATTCTTAGAATATTGTTGTGTATCAAATCCTAAACCCGTCTTGTCTCCATACGGTTTTCCTGATTTGAATCCAGTAACTGAACTTGATTGAGCAAATGATTCTTTGCTTGTCGATCTGATGCAAGAGTCGATGCGAATCTTTTCTTTATCAGTTTTAGTCAATTTCACCATTTTTAGTTCAGACTTCAATCTTTCAACTTCAAGAATTAGATTCTCTTTCTCAGCTTTAATTGATTCATAACCACTTTGAATAGTTACTAGTGATTCATCAATTCGTCAAGAGTTTCCTCTAATTCTAGATTTTTGGATTGAGTCAAGATATCGAAGAACATGCATTTTGCATGGAAATTTGAGTGGGAATATTTAGAATTGGATTCACATACCTCATTTGGATCTTCCATGTGTGCCATTAAAGCTATGTCATCGATAGTCTTTCAAGATTACACTTTCATATATCGACTCATCTCCAAAGAAGCGAGTGCTCTTCTACCAACTCTTCTTGGTGGAGTCTTCTTGGTCGATTCTGACATTCACTTTATAATGTCCAGTTTCTTGCAATTGAAACAGAGATATTCAAATCTTTTCTTTTCTTAGGAGTCCTCTTGATGAACTTCTGAGTGACTGGGTGTCCACTCTTCATTCTTTGAATTCTGCTCATCATTAGAGCCATATGTTCTTCCATCTCATCCAATTCATGAAGATTGCTTGATGAGTTTTCTTGAATGTCATTTGATGATGCTTTGCAAGTCTTGCCGTGGTCTTTGGTTCCTCCAGAGCTTTGATTATTGCAAATGTATTTGTAAAATATTCACTAAATTCATAAGCTTTCAAGTCCGAGAAGATTTTGAATGAATCCTCTATGTCAAGTCTTCTTGATTCTTCCATAGCAGATGACTTTCATTTTCCAAAGACATTGGTAATGCCTTCAAGATTCTTGTGTTGATAACTTTCTTTGAGTACTCAATCTTGAGTAGATCTAGTTCATCCATGATAGCATCAACCTTGTTTCCATTTGGTCAATGGTTTCTCCAGATTTCATCTTGAAATTCTCAAACTTTTGTTTTGCAAATGTAAATTTTATTTTCCTTGATTGAATCTGCTCTTCACAAACAAGTTGTAGTTTGTCCCACATTTCCTTCTCGGTTGTGCATTCTTTCACCTTTAGGTACATGTTGTCATCAAGAGTTCTCGAGGATAAAATCCATAGCAACATTTTTAGATTGTTTCGCTTATGATCATCACTAGTCCATTCGGTTTGGGTTTTGCAACTCGAACTTGCTGTCCACCAACAGCTTTGCATGTGAGTGATCTCGAATTGGTCCATCGGTGAGTACATCCATCATCTCATCATGAGTAGTCGCTAGAAAAGCCTCGCATCTGACGTTTATATTCATCAAATCATCCATGTTGCACATAAGCATCTGTCTCGCATATTGATTGTTATCCATTGTGAGTGAGTGAAGATTGATAGTAAATTCACCGAACCGAGCTTTCAAATGAGAACAACTAGAGAGAGATAATAGAGCAAATGATATCTTGTCAAAGAAACACCGCTCCGATACCAATTGTTGGTCCTTGGAAAGGCTAACACAAGTTTAGAGGGGGTGAATAAACTTGTCGCTAAAAAAGTTTCCACTAAGTTGGATTTTAAACAAATTATGGTTCGATTAAAAACTTGTGTGGAGTTAAGTCGATGAAATGAGTTTAAGTCAAACTAACTTAACCAAAATCGAGTCAACCGCGCGGATATAATTCTAGCCTTTTTCTTGATCTTGTTATTCTTTATGAAAATCGAGTGTGGTAAATCGAATTACGATGAATGTCAGTTTGTGAACTGTGAAGTGTATAACAATCAATTATCAAAATGCTGTAAGTAAATGCTGAGTAAATAAATGCGTAAAGTAAATAATACAAATATTATAGAGGTTCCAGGTGGTGTAATCATGTACGTCCTCTCTTCCCTATAGTGCGGAGGAAAATTCCACTAGAACTTCTTGAGGTGAATCACACAAAAGTCCTAAACAATAGTCCGTGGCTAATCCCTAGCTTCACTATCTAAACAGTTGTAGAACAAGTAGAATTGTTGTTCTTCAATTGCTTGAACACTGGTCCTTGGAGGGTTGAATTGCCTCTTCACCAGCTACCACCACAAACACAATCGCCTGATCGCTCAGAATAACTGCCCTGACAAAACCTTCCCGGTTTGCTTCACAGTCTAAACCTTTGATATATAATCAAGTAGTGGTGTACACGGTTCGGTTCGGATCGGTTAATGGCTGTAACCGAACCGAAATTTTCGGTTAATTGAAAACCCGAACTGAAACCAAACCGTTTGTAAAAGAAAACCGAACCGAAATATTCGGTTTGGTTCGGTTAACCGAAAAACCGAAAAAAAAAATCAAAACTAAATAATTAGAGATAACCGAACCGAACCAAACCGAAATAACTGGTTGATTAACCGAAAAACCAAACCGAAATAACCAAATTTCATCCAAATTATACAATTACAACAGTTTGATTCACTATATGGTTATAAACGGTTTGATTTTCCAATTTGGTTTCGGTTCGGTTCGAATACAAATGGTTTGGTTTTCGGTTTGGATTCGGTTCAGGTTTCGGTTCAGTTTTCGGTTCGGTTCGGATAATTTACAGTGCTAACCGTAACCGAACCGAAAATTCCGGTTTTTCCATTTTGAAAACCGAAAACCGAACCGTAGGACTTATTAACCGAACCGAACCGAATTACCCCGGTTCGGTTCGGTTTTCGGATTATCCGTATCCGTGTACACCCCTAGAATCAAGGTTGGATTGAATTGATTCTTGTTTGTGGTTCTTCAAAGTGTCTGATTCTTGATAAATTCTTGGTAGCTTGAACACTTGAAGAAATTCTTGATATGATCATGTTATAGCGCAGAGATGATAGCAATTCGAATGATTAATGCACACGTTAATTCTTATTAAATCTCTCTATATTTTTAATCCTTGGTGCAAAGTCCTCTATTTATAGTGTGAAGTCCAATGTTCATTTGGCTTGAATTCGAATTGTATCAACGTCTATCTTGTAACGGATATATTTTCTGACCGATCTGTTGTGTCAGTATTTCATCTAATAAAATTGCTACCTTTGTAACGTTCGATTGTGCTATCAGCTTGTTGGATGACTGACATATAAAACTGAGTTTCCTTATCAGTTTTATACTGAGATTATCACTTGTCAGTTTCTTGACTGATTTGGAGCATTAACTGAGATTTTAAATATCAATACTCCAGTTTTTCATCTGATTATTATTGACTTAATCAGAGTACACCATAACTCATTATCTTCTAAGAATTCATTGTCCTTATGATTCTTAGGTCTTCATACAAGATTTATAAAGTCAGTTCAGGTCACCACAATCTTGCCTGAAGTCTAACTTTACAGTCTCGACGTAGTCTTCATAACTGAGTTTGAACCCTCAGTTCTTCAATCTTCTATGACCGAAGTCAGACCCTCGCCTTCTTGATCTTCTAGATAAGCCAACTGAGTATGTGTCCCTCAGCGAACTTATCTTCTTCAGTTTCATATAGGTGTAGTCTGAGTCAGTTTGTTTATCTTGATGATTTCCAGTTTTCTAAACGACTTCCAGTTTTCAATTTTACGACACACTAACTATTACAGTGCTTGTCTGATGTAACTTATACAAATATCAGACTCTAGTAAAGCCTAAACATTCAGTTCTAGACATCTTTTAGCTTTTCACTATAACAGCTAGCTTCAGCAATTCATCAATGAGGTTAAGGTAGTACTTTGAATAATTATGATGAATTATCATCAAAACATAAATTTTATTTCCAACAGTAATGAATAAACAATTAAAATTATAAAATGATTAAGGTTTTAAGGCAAAACCAAAAAACTAAACGGATTCATATTTTAGGATAAAGGATTGTAGAGTATTACTCCCTCCGTTTTTTTTAACTGTCATTTTTGGAGAAAAAATAATAGATGTTAATCCAAGAAATGACTAACTTTAAGCTAAAAAGTGACCAGGTTCATTTAAAAAAATAAGAGTTATTTTTCTGCAAATATGACAGTTTAAAAAACCGGAGAGAGTATGTAGCCAGTACTCTTGTGCATACCTTTGCACAACATCGGTAAAAGCCTTCAATTCATCCAGTGTCCCGTAGGCATCATATGTGTTATCAAGTATAGTTAACAAACACAACGTTTTTGTGAGCATAATTCTAGCAAGAGAGTATTGAGGTTCGAAATACAGTCCAAGAGCGCAAAAGTATATCTCCACCAATCTATCTCTTGCATACGGATAATTTTTTATTAATTTTTCCCACCAACTGCAACAAGAAAAAACAAATTGATTTTTTTTAAAGGAAATCATCATGGTGGTGAGAGGATTTTTCACGATCCAAAAACCAAACAATATTTATAATCCACGAAACTCATATACCGTGAAACCACTCTCTAACCGCCAAACACCGGGTCGATCGTAGTAGAATGGCAAAGAGCACGGGTCGATCCCACGAGAAATTGGGTCGAATACTGAAACCTGTGTTAAAATCGGTGAACAAAGAACATGCGAAGAAGATAAACGATCGAAGCCCATACTAAGCTACGGCACGAAAAGGGATTCAAAGCATGAACTAACGACAATAAGCAATCCCATCGACAAAAGATCAAAACAATCAAAGCAAAATCGAGAAAAGCAAATCGACAAAGGGAACTCACAAAATCGACATCGAAATACATTAGATCCGAAAGCCCATGTCCCAAATCGACAAAAAAGATCCGGGTCTTTAATCCCTATCGTGACCATGACGACGAAAATCCACAAGCAATCGATCGAATACGCACCTTCGACTATCATAACAAAACTAAAGATCTAATCTAAAAGCATGGGCCCAAGCCTTGATCCGATTGCTTAGATGTCAACTCGCATGACAACCGCCGGGCCGGGCGGGTTGAGCACCTAAGCCGGCCTCGAGCTCAGTCCACGCTGAAAAATGAGAGTATGAGGCTCTCTTTCTATGGAGCCTCTTATATAGAGCAAAAATCGCGAGTTTGAGCTAGTGGGCCGACCAACTCGGCTCGTTTGACCTGTCTTCAGTAAATCATTAAAATCTCCTGTGTGTAGCTCCGAATTGAACGATTCAAGATGCATCGGAAAGCTCGTTCAATTCCTACAACTTTCATGAAGACGACTTGACCAGAAAATGCTTCCTCGATGGGTCAAAATGCAGCTCAAAGGACCGGACTGGTGGAAATCGAACTCGCCACAATCTGCTTGCTGCTTTGCGATGTTTGAGGTGTATATATAGTCCAGGTACTTCTCCGTGACGGATAAAAGGCTATCCGTGCAGATAGTTCATCATTTTCCAGTCGTCCATTACGGGACAAAATGTGTCATTCCGTGACGGACAACTCTCTCTGGTTTTGCCTCCAGATTGCTCCATTTCGACAAATCTGCGATAAACACTTCATAACTTCTTCATCCGACCTCGATTGGGGTAATTCAAAACCATTAGAAAGATCTTTGAATTATATACAACTTTCGTGAAGACACCATGACCAGAAAATGCCTCCATAATCGGTCAAAATGCTGATGAAGTGAACATATGGTGAGAGCAACAACTATTTCTCTTCCTTTTCTTATTCTTTCTTCTTCCTTGGCTCATTCTTGCACCTTGATCACACTTATCATCATACTTCTCGCCTTCGGGCTCTCGAGACACCCTAGTCCTGCATCCATATGAAAACAACAAGCAAGCGCATAACCCCGCAAACTACGGGTGCTCGGGAAAACGAGTATAAAATGCTAAAATAAGGTCGAGTTTACGGAAAACCGATATCCACTCGCCGTGCAATAAAACCTCATTTAATACTCAAAATAGGGTCTAAACTCACCCGAAACATGCCAGAAATGTGTAATCGTGGGCTGAACTTTACAAAAATGTCTCTGTAAAGTTGGTTCCTATCACCACCCCACACTTAGCCTTTACTCGTCCTCGAGTAAATTAGGCGTTCAAACAATACCAAGGAATCAACTTTACGGTACATGCATGCATTTCAAAATATCGAGGTAAAAAGAACTTAGTTAAGTGAATGTATTACTTTGACTCTACTAGATCATGACACGGAGTGAGTGTGTGTTGAATGACGACGACTTATGCTTAATACGATTTCGGGCTTGGAATACCGGACAAATGACTTTACACAATCCTGCCCTTCCTAGAATCTCCACTAATCGGGACTAACCAAGGTTAAACACGGTCCAGCAGGACTTGAATGGTTATAACGTTAGTCTAGGGTAAATTTGGTTAATCGAAGAGGGTAATTTGGGAAACTGGAGAAAAGAAGTACGAGCGAACATAATCCAAACACGTGTATCTCCTCCTTGCAACCATACAAATCAACACCAAACTCCTCCGATCATCAAACAAATCAAAACAACTTCCGAACTCAACATTATATGGACAAACAATACAAGTCCACACAAGGCTTTCTTTGACTCAACACTTATTCACTTTATTCAAACTTTTATTTCACTTCTTTTTCTTTTCTTCTTTTTGCATTCTTTTTCTTTTTTCAACTTTTCTTTCTTTTCTTCTTTGAACCAAAGGCCTTATAAAAAGATCACTCGAGCTCCTCCCCTTCTTTACACAGCTCAGAAAACACCAACTCCAACCAAAACAACATCTCCCCCACCCCACACTTGCCTTGGCAAGTGTGGTTTAACAAGAGACTAAGTCCACTCGTAGGGTCAAATGAAGGGAATGTGACCAAAATAAGGCTCAAGGGTAGGTTTCTGACTAAGTAACGAAACGGCTATAAAGCGAATGGTGGTCGGACCATTTTATCAAAGCTGAGAGGGGCTACGAAGGTCAAACATTCGGCTCAGGCTTATTTGGCTAAAGTAGGGTAAAAAAGAACGCCAAAATCTGTCATCCCGTGTTCTACCAAGGCCAATCCTTCTATTTTGCCTCGAAACTAGAAGTGCAGTGTGTGTAAAGTAATCGTGATAAGCATAACCGTCGTCAAACGTGTACTAAAAAGTGTTCCGTATCATGACAATATAGACTCACTGTGAGACATTCTCAAAGCTAAAGACCTTTCACCACTCAATTGTGAACAACATGCATGTAACGTGGTGTTAAAATCTTGGGAAATTTTGAAAAACGGCCTAAAAATCGACTCGGAAACGAGTAAAACCAAGTTTATCACATCACGGCATAATACTTTTAAGAACAAGCGAATAAGCTAAGTCGCCCCCCCCCACTTAAGTGAAGCACCGTCCCTCGTGTGTGAAGAGAGAATGATATAGAGACTTAGCCGCTTTGTAGGACCCGCAAAGGTGCACTTAAGCTCATGTGACATCTTCTAATGAATCCATCTCGAGTACCTAAAACCATATAGACCGAAAACAAGGCAAACACATGCACGGGAGAAGTCCACGTGCCAAAAGATAGTGATAGATACGAGCTATACACATATAGAAGCCATGCCACAAACGGACTCAGAGCAGATCGGTAGTACTCAACATGGATTGCAATGGATGTAAAGATAACCAAACAGGGTAAAGACAAATCATCCACGTATAGAATAAAGCCACAGAGGCACACAAGCAATTATCCACGTCAAAGAACTAGCACATCAACCAAAACATTTTTTTTTTCACAACACACACACACACGATATTTTAAACCCCTCAAAAAGTCATGATAGTCGAAGGTCCTGAGCCCCAGTTCTAGCCCGACTTAGACGATATCAACCTCCGAAGAGACTAAGTACCAAAGTTGTATTCAATCCGAGTTCAAGACAACATCACTTCAACATCCCATGGCTCCTATCGAAATCTAAATAAAACAAGATGATAAACACTTAGGCCCAAGTTCTAGGACAACCTACAAGATATCAACCTCCGAAGAAGCTAAGTACCAAAATTGCATTCAAACCTAGTCTAAGCACAACATTATCAACATGTTTTCATATTTTTCATTTTTTTTTTCGTTCACGACCAAACTCAAATTCGACTTTTAAACAATTTCCCCGGCAACGACGCCATTTTGGTGAGAGGATTTTGCACGATCCAAAAACCAAACAATATTTATAATCCACGAAACTCATATACCGTGAAACCACTCTCTAACCGGCCAAACACCGGGTCGATCGTAGTAGAATGGCAAAGAGTACGGGGTCGATCCCACGAGGAAATTGGGTCGAATACGAAACCTGTGTTAAAATCGGTGAACAAAGAACATGCGAAGAAGATAAACGATCGAAGCCCATACTAAGCTACGGCACGAAAAAGGGATTCAAAGCATGAACTAACGACAATAAGCAATCCCATCGACAAAAGATCGAAACAATCAAAGCAAAATCGAGAGAAAGCAAATCGACAAAGGGAACTCACAAAATCGACATCGAAATACATTAGATCTGAAAGCCCATGTCCCAAATCGACAAAAGATCCAGTCTTTAATCCCTATCGTGACCCGCGACGCGAAATCCACAAGCAATCGATCGAATACGCACCTTCGACTATCATAACAAAACTAAAGATCTAATCTAAAAGCATGAGCCCAAGCCTTGATCCGACTGTTTAGATGTCAACCTGCATGACAGCCGCCGGAGCGGCTGGGTTGAGCACCTAAGCCGGCCTCGAGCTCAGTCCACGCTGAAAAAAATGAGAGTATGAGGCTCTCTTTCTATGGAGCCTCTTATATAGAGCAAAAATCGCGAGTTTGAGCTGGTGGGCCGACCAACTCGGCTCGTTTGACCTGTCTTCAGTAAATCATTAAAATCTCCCTGTGTGTAGCTCCGAATTGAACGATTCAAGATGCATCGGAAAGCTCGTTCAATTACCTACAACTTTCATGAAGACAACTTGACCAGAAAATGCTTCCTCGATGGGTCAAAATGCAGCTCAAAGGACCGGACTGGTGGAAACTGAACCTACTGTCAATCTGCTGCTGCTGCTGCGATGTTTGAGGTGTATATATAGTCCAGGGTACTTGTCCGTACGGATAGTTCATCATTTTCCAGTCGTCCGTACGGACAAAATGTGTCATTCCGTACGGACAACTCTCTGGTTTTGCCTCCAGATTGCTCCATTTCTGACAGCTCTGCAGTAAACACTTCATAACTTCTTCATCCGACCTCTGATTGGGGTAATTCAAAAACCATTAGAAAGATCTTTGAATTATCTACAACTTTTGTGAAGACACCATGACCAGAAAATGCCTCCATAATCGGTCAAAATACTGATGAAGTGAACATATGGTGAGAGCAACAACTATTTCTCTTCCTTTTCTTATTCTTTCTTCTTCCTTGGCTCATTCTTGCACCTTGATCACACTTATCATCATACTTCTCGCCTTTCGGGCTCTCGAGACACCCTAGTCCTGCATCCATATGAAAACAACAAGCAAACGCATAACCCCGCAAACTACGGGTGCTCGGGAAAAACGAGTATAAAATGCTAAAATAAGGTCGAGTTTACGGAAAACCGACAGTCACTCGCCGTGCAATAAAACCTCATTTAATACTCAAAATAAGGTCTAAACTCACCCGAAACATGCCAGAAATGTGATAATCGTGGGCTGAACTATACAGAAATGTACTGTAAAGTTGGTTCCTATCAGTATCATAGCATTTCATGTTTTAATTGTTCTTCATAAACTTTCATGGCTACCGAAAGGCCAGAAAGCTCGATTTCTCCGTTAAAAAAGAACAATCCCAATCAACACCGGGAACTTCTCGTACCACAACAGCTGGTCGAGGCAAATTACAATACATGGAAACAATCCAAAATGATTAGTGTAACCATAAAACAAGAGGATGGCCGGATGAATGGATGTTTAGCCAAACCAACATAAATGAATACTGAAGAATTCCAACAAGGGTTTTGATGCAAACAATTAATGCATATAATCAAGTCAAAAACTGTTGAAGTTAATGGAAAGGACACAGCAAACTGGATTCTGCAAGTTCTCTAAGGCATTAGGTCGAACACCTATACACAAAATCAGTTAGAAGTTAATCAAATCAGTTAGAAGTTAGTTAGTTAGTTTTTACTTATTGTAACTGCTCCAAGCTGAGCTAATGCTGCTGCTACACTCTATATAAGCAGCCAGATCACCAATTGTAATTATCAAGTTGAATACCAATTAATAAAAGCTTGTTTCAGTTTTTCATTCTGTTTTGTTTTGTTCTCTGTTTCTGTTTTTATTTTTGCTTCGAGTTCTTCATCTTCAATTATGAAGAAACTCATCATGGTATCAGAGAGATGATCGCTTCCGCATCTTGTTTCGTTTTTTGATTTGCTATTGATCTTTGAATCAAGATCGTTGTTCCTGTTTTCCTGTTTTTTCCATATCCTTCGATTTCTTGGTTGCTGGTTTTGCAACTATGGCTAATCAGAATAATATTGTTGCTGTTCCTGCCGATTTGATTCTTCATCCTGGAGAAAGTCCAGCGTTCATTTTAGTTCAGCCTGTTCTTGATGAATCCAACTATCACAGTTGGAAAACTGCAATGTTGAATGCTCTTTCTTCCAAGAACAAGCTTGGATTTATTGATGGTTCTGTTCCCATGCCCCCAGTTGGTGATTTGCATTTGGCTCTATGGAAGCAAAACAACAGTATGGTCAAGGCCTGGTTAGGAAATGCTGTATCAAAGAATATTGCTCAAAGTGTGATGAATTATGCAACGGCAAAAGAAATCTGGGAAGATCTTGCAGATAGATTTGGTGGTGGAGATACTGACAGATTGTCAGATTTAATGGATGAGATTCAAAGCATGAAGCAAGGGGATCTTTCAGTTTCAGAGTATTTTTCAAGGCTCAAAATCTTGTGGGATCAGTTAGTGTCCCTAACTCCTCCTCCTACATGTAATTGTGGTCAGAAGTGGTACCAAGAACACAATGAAAGACATCATGTTATCAGATTCTTGAAAGGCCTTAATGATAGTTTTTCAACTATGAAGTCTCAAGTTTTGTTAATTTCTCCATTTCCTACAGTCAAGAGTGTTTTCTCGATGGCTTTGAAACAAGAAAGACAGCAACATTATGGGAATACTGGTTCATCTGCTAGTGCTGTTACAAATCTTGGAAACAATTCCACTGGAGGTTTTGATAAGGGTGCTATGTTTACTCAAAACCAGTCTTCAAATGGCAATTTCAGGCCTTCAAATGGAAATTTTAGGAAGACTTACAACAATGGAAATCAGAAACCTCAGTGTACTCATTGTGGTATGCAAGGGCATACAGTTGATAGATGTTACAAGAAGCATGGTTTTCCTCCAAATTTCAGAGGAAGAGGTAGAGGCAGATTTGCTTCAGTAAACAATGTTAATTCAGACAATGTTCAAGATCACATTGATCAAGATTCAACAATGGATGCAAAGGCTCCTGTAACACAAGAACAGTATCTGCAAATTCTGAACATCCTTAGGGCAGGTTCTGTGGCTCACTCTTCAACTCTGGATAATAATGATGCTGGTTTTAATTCTGGTTTCAATTCAGTTAATTCAGTTGTTCTTGCTTCAAACTTTGGTCCTATGGATGCAGGTTTGTCTAGAGCCTTTACTTGTTTAGATTGGATAGTGGATAGTGGATAGTGGAGCAACAGATCATATTATATTTGATAAAGCTTTATTCAGTAGTTGTAAATCTGTTGCTAACCAGTTTGTGAGCTTGCCAAATGGTAAAGATATTGCTATCACACACATTGGACAAGTTAAGGTTAATCATGACCTGATCCTAGATAATGTGCTTTGTGTTCCTGATTTCCACCGTAATCTAATGTCTATAAGCAAGCTCATTATATCTAGGGCATATAATGTGAAGTTTTTTATGGATTCTTGTGTCATACAGGATTTGATAACACTCAAGAGGATTGGTTCAGCTAATCTTGTAAAAGGGCTATACATTTTAAGGGCTGACAGTACTTGTTATGATTTTCCTGTTGTGCATAATGTGAAGTCTACCTGCAATCAAGCCTTGTTGTGGCATTACAGGCTTGGTCATCCTTCAGACCAAAGATTGAGAGTCTTAAAGAAGGACAATGCTCACATTCAAGTGCCTGATGGACAGATTTGTGATATATGTCCTTTAGCTAAACAATCTAGACTTAGTTTTCCTTTAAGTCATTATGTGTCCAAGTCATGTTTTGATCTAGTACATATGGACATTTGGGGTCCTTATAGGGTTGTTGGTGTTCATGGACATAGATTTTTCCTTACCATTGTTGATGATTTTAGTAGATTTTGTTGGATTCATATGTTAAAATCAAAAGGAGAAGTCAGAAATCTTGTAAAACAATTCTGTTTGTTGATTCAAACTCAGTTTAATAAATCTGTAAGGTGTTTGAGAACTGATAATGGTTTGGAATTTGATCTCCCTGAATTTTATGCAGAAAAAGGCATTATACATCAGACTTCAGTCATTAAAACTCCCCAACAAAATGGAGTTGTTGAGAGGAAACATCAACATATCCTAAATGTTGCAAGGAGTTTGAGATTTCAGTCTGATGTGCCACTGATTTATTGGTCTTATTTTATTTTACATGCTGTAAATCTGATAAACATTACACCATCTCCATTACTTAATAATAAGACTATTGAGGATACTATTTTAGATAAATAAATATCTCTTGTATTTTATATTTATGCTACGATAGATGATACTATAAATACTACTTGTGTACCCAATATTATTCAATCAATGAAATCACAAAATATTATGCGTTGATATGGTATCAGAGAGTTGTGATCCTAACCTCTTCTCTCTCACAAAAGCCGCCGCCACCCTTCTGTAACCCTAGCCATGGTGTCTGACGATGAATCAAGCACGCAGACCGCCGGCAATGGCGTTAAGGCAGCTCCCTCTCCTTCCTTCCCTCAAATCCGAATCACTAAATTAACGAGACAAAATTATCAGTTATGGCGGGCACAAATCCTTCCATACCTTCGAGGCCAGGGCCTCTATGGCTATGTGGACGGTTCAATCAAACCCCCACCGGCGACAATCACTCCTACCGGTGCCACTGCACCAACATCCAATCCAGAATTCGAAAAGTGGACTCAACAAGACAATTTGCTGCTGAGCCTCCTCACCTCTTCGATGTCCGATGAAGTCCTCATGCAGGTTTATCATGCGCAAACCTCTGCTGAATTATGGGACGCCACAGCCACCTGTTTTGCGTCACAATCCCGGGCCAAACTTATGCAGGTCCGCACTCAATTGGCTTCTACTCGAAAAGGTAATCTCTCGGCCACCGATTATTACTTTACAATTAAACGTCTTGCGGATGCATTGGCCATGGCAGGCCATGCCCTTAAAACAGACGAGGTGATTGCCTATTTGGTCGCCGGCTTACCGTCGGAATATGATGCCTTGGTCACCATCATCTCCGATCGTGATCACATAACCCTCGACGAAGCCTATTCTCTATTGCTCTCAGCCGAAGCAAGGATTCAAAGACTATACGCCGCCGCCGCCCTCTGTGATCTGCACAACTCCGCCGCTGCTTCCCCACCTTCGGCATTTTATGGGAATTCAGCCCCTGCTGGTTATCGGGGTCGTGGCAGTGGTTCCAATTTTGGGCAGCATAGGGGGCGTGGTCGTCAACAGAACTCTCGGGGTCGGGGTCAAGGCCGAAGCCCTTCACAGAATTATGGGCCGCATTATGGCCAGAATTATGGACAGAACTATGGGCAGAATTATTCCTCACAGGGACCACCGATATGCCAAATCTGTGGTAAGCAAGGTCATCTTTGCAATTATTGCTATTTCAGTACAATGATACCTCATCCCCTCGGCAGCCCCCTCCCCCCCCAGGCTTATCCGGCTCAAGACTATCCCGCCTTACCGCCACCTCACGAGTGGGTTCCGGACACCGGTGCTACCCACCACATGACCAACAACTTCAGGAATTTGAACTTACGTGTTGAGCCCTATGAGGGCACTGATCGTATTAATATCGGAGACGGCTCAGGTATGCATATTTCTCACGTTGGTGCATCTCTCTTTACTTCCCCCCCTCACTCCTATTTATTATCCAATGTCCTTGTTTCCCCTGCTCTTCGTACCAATCTTCTGTCTGTGCACCATTTTGCCTTTGATAACTCTGTTTACTTTGAATTTCATGCCTCTTATTTTCTTGTGAAGGACTACTCGGGCCACATCCATCATAGAGGATACCTCAAAGATGGCCTCTATCACTTCTCCAGTCTCTTTAATCGTCCAGCTGCCCATGCACTCCTCTCCAGTCGTGATTCCTCCACTCTTTGGCATCAACGATTGGGTCATTGCTCTCATCATGCTCTTGCTCAAGTTCTCCGTAGTTTACGTATTTCCTTTTCCAATAAAGCACCAGCTCATGTATGTGCTGCGTGCCAGTTAGCTAAGAGTCATAGACTCCCTTTACCTGTTTCTGCTTTTACTTCTGCCTTTCCTTTGGACTTGGTGTATTCGGATGTTTGGGGTCCATGTGTTGAACCCTCTCTTTATGGATCCCGTTATTATATTAGTTTTGTTGATGATTATTCGAAATTTATCTCGTTATATCCGCTTAAGCTTAAATCGATCTTTGAACATGCCTTTCTTAATTTTCAAGCCCTTGTTGAACGTCAATTCAATCGTAAATTAAATCTCTTCAAACCGATCAAGGCGGTGAATTTCAACGCCTCCAATCGCTTACTTATCTTAGGCATCGATCATCGCGTGTCTTGTCCCCATACACATGAGCAAATGGGCACGGTTGAACGCCGTCACCGTCATATTGTTGAAACTGGGCTCTCTCTCCTTGCTCAATCTAACCTTCCGCTCCAATACTGGGAAGATGCCTTCCTCTCGGCTACCTACCTCATTAATCGTCTCCCCACACGCCTCCTCAACAATAAATCTCCCTTTGAAGTCCTTCACAATCGCTCCCCCGACTACTCCTTTCTTCGGGTCTTTGGATGTGCTTGTTGGCCCTACTCTCGCCCTTATAACCACCACAAAATGGACTTCCGTTCTAAGTCCTGCATTTTTCTTGGCTATAGCCCCTCTCACCATGGGTACAAGTGTCTTGACCTCCAAACTGGCAAAATCTATATCTCCCGTCACTGTGTCTTTGATGAATCCACATTTCCCTATACTCCGTCTTCCTCCACTCCCACTTTTGAGGATATCACGGTTTCTCTTCCTTCCAATCTCACTATTGCCACACCTCCTGCTCCGGCCCATTCTCCCCCTCCTGAACCCGAGGTTCCACCTTCCCCAATCCAACCCGAGGACCCCCTCCCCTACCTCTTCATCTCCAGCACCTTCCCCTCCGCCTCCTCCTCCCCGCCACATGGTCACTCGGTCCAAAACTAACTCTTTAAAACCGAAGGCTACTCCCCCGGGCTTTATCCGTTATCCTCTCTCGCAAGCCTTTCTTGCTTCCTCTGCCACTTCTGAACCCACCTCTTACACCGAGGCCGTTAAACACCAAGTATGGCGAGATGCCATGCGAGATGAAATTAATGCTCTTGTACAAAATGACACTTGGGAACTTGTGCCTCCGTCTCCTGGTATTAATATAATCGGTAATAAGTGGGTCTTTCGTGTTAAACAGCATGCAGATGGTCGCATTGAGCGCTACAAAGCCCGTCTTGTGGCCAAGGGGTTTCACCAAACGGAGGGTGTTGATTTCCATGACACCTTTAGTCCGGTTGTTAAGCCGACGACGGTTCGTCTCTTACTTTCTTTGGCCGTCACTAATCGTTGGGTGCTCAAACAGGTTGATATTCAAAATGCCTTCCTCCATGGCTACTTACATGACAGGGTTTTTATGCAATAGCCTCAGGGGTTCAAACACCCGGACTATCCGGACTATGTCTGCCGTCTCAAGCGCAGTCTTTACGGCCTTCGCCAGGCACCTAGGGCTTGGTTTTCCCGATTCACATCTGCCCTCACTGCTTACGGTTTTACTGCTTCCAAGGCCGACACCTCCTTATATATTTACCAGCGCGGCACAGACTTTGTGTACGTCTTAATATATGTTGACGATGTTATCCTCACCGGTTCGTCTCCTACCTCGGTTGATCATGTTATTCGGCATCTTGGTTCTCAATTCCCTGTTAAGGACCTTGGTACTCTATCCTACTTTCTTGGCATTGAGGTTCTACCGTCCTCTGACGGCCTATATCTCTCTCGGCGAAATATATTCTCCAAATTTCTCCAATGTCCTCTATGACTACATGCAAGCCTTGTTCATCCCCTATGGCCGCCAAGTGTCGCTCTAACCCGTGGATAATGGTCCGTTATTCTCTCGATCCTCTCTATATCGTACTATTGTTGGGGCTTGCAATATCTTCAATTTACCCGCCCGACATTGCTTTTTAGGTCCACAAGGTCGACAAGTTCATGCACTCGCCTACCGAGGAACATTGGGCGGCCGTCAAAGCGTATTTTGCGGTATTTGAAACATACTATTTCGACGCCTTACTCATAACGCCTTGGCCTCCCCAACCTTACATGCCTATTCTCGATGCGGTCTGGCTCACGATCCTGATGACCGCCGCTTTCGGTTGGTGCTTATTGTGTTTTCTTGGGTTCTAACCTTATCGGTTGGCGTTGCAAGCAACAACTTCATCGTGGCCAAAAGCGATCTTGAAGGCCGAGTACAAATCCTCTCTAATGCCGCCTCGAGGTGCAATGGCTCACTCACTACTCAAAGAAATGCGTGTCCCGCTTGCTTCCACCCTATTCTTTGGTGCGACAATATTGGCGCCACCTATCTTGCTGCCAATCATGTCTTTCATGCCCGCACCAAACACATTGAGTTAGATTTCCACCACGTTCGTGAATTGGTCGCCTCGAAGCTCCTCCAGGTTGCCTTTGTTTCTTCGAAAGATCAGCTCGCCGATGCATTGACTAAACCGTTGGGTACTCCCCGTTTCACGACTCTCAAATCCAATCTCCACGTTCTACCTCTTCCCGTGGGATTGCGGGGGCGTATTGAGGATACTATTTTAGATAAATAAATATCTCTTGTATTTTATATTTATGCTACGATAGATGATACTATAAATACTACTTGTGTACCCAATATTATTCAATCAATGAAATCACAAAATATTATGCTTTGATAAAGACACCCTATGAGATGTTATATAGTGTCAAACCTTCTTATGAAAGTGTTAAAGTGTTTGGCTGTTTAACTTTTGCATACAATTTACATCATGATAATAATAAGTTTGCAGCAAGGGGAATTAAATCCATATATTTGGGTAGTGTTCCACATGTAAAGGGATTCTATCTTTTAAACCTGCATACAAGGCAGATTTTTGTTGCAAGAGATGTTATTTTTCATGAACATTTGTTTCCTTATAAAGAAGGTAAAGCATCAGGTAATATCCAGCATTTGCCCTTACCTGTTTCCTTTGATCAAGACATGTTTGCCATTCCTAATTCTGGTCTATCTTTGCCTTCACACACAAGTGACACTAATTCTGAATCTGGTGCTTATCAGCCTAGTAATGAAACAGATCATCTTCATAGTCCCACACAAAGTCTAAATGATTCTGTCAATAATATCAATCCAGAACCTGTGAATGATATTATTGATCAGGCCCCTATTGACAATGTAGATATGCTTGATTATGTAGAGGCATTGCCACATAACCAAGCAATCAATAACAACAGACCAACCAGAAATAGAGGACAGCCCTCTTATCTAAAGGACTATGTCTGTCACAACATAATTGCTGGCACTTCACCTCATACCTTGGCAAAGGTAGACACTTTACACAATTTATCAAATTCTTACAAGTCATATGTTGTTAATACACAGGTTCTTACAGAACCCAAAACTTACAATGAAGCAGTTAAACATTCTGAATGGAGAGAGGCCATGGACAAAGAAATTAAAGCATTACAACAAACAAAGACTTGGGAAATTGTGCCATTACCTAAAGACAAACATCCTATAGGATGCAAGTGGGTATATAGGATAAAAAGAAACTCTGATGGCTCAATAGAAAGATACAAATCCAGACTTGTGGCAAAGGGATACACTCAGCAGTTAGGGCTGGACTATCTTGACACCTTCTCACATGTTGCTAAGTTGACTACAGTTAGAACTCTACTTGGCATTGCAGCATCAAAGGGATGGAATCTTCACCAACTAGATGTAAATAATGCATTTTTACATGGTGATCTCACAGAAGAAGTTTACATGGAAGTTCCTCAAGGCTTTAAATCTGAACCAGGACATGTTTGCAAGCTGATCAAGTCTTTGTATGGTTTAAAACAGGCAAGTAGACAATGGAATATCAAGCTAACCCAAGCCTTGCTTGAGAGGGGGTTCAGGCAATCTAAACAAGACTACAGCCTGTTTGTAAAAGGATCAGATAATGACTATATAGCTGTCCTAGTCTATGTTGATGATGTTCTGGTGACAAGTCCAAATATGGAAGAGGTTAAACAGCTAAAAGGATTCCTAAATGACAGATTTGGCATTAAAGATTTGGGTGAACTTAAATACTTCTTAGGTCTAGAGGTGGCAAGGTCTAAACAAGGCATTGTATTATCTCAAAGGAAATATTGTTTGGAGTTACTTGAAGAATATGGATACTCAGATTGTAAACCTAGTCAAATACCTATGGAAGCTTCTACAAATCTACACAGCAAGGATTCTGCACAATTAAAATCAAATAGCTACTACAGAAGTTTGGTTGGAAAGTTGATGTATCTAGGTTTAACAAGACCAGATATCACTTATGCTACACAACAACTCAGTCAATTTCTTGACAAACCAACTGATCTGCAATTACAAGCAGCTTACAAACTGCTGAAATATTTGAAGAAGGCTCCTGGACAAGGCATATTTTTCCCATCAGAAGACAACTTAGAGCTTAAGTGTTTTGTAGATTCAGATTGGGCTAGGTGCAGTGATACAAGGAGGTCTGTCACAGGTTTCTCTGTGTTTTTAGGAGGGTCACTTATAAGCTGGAGAACAAAGAAGCAAACCACAGCATCTAGAAGTTCATCAGAAGCTGAATACAGGGCCATGGCAATGGCATCATGTGAGTTACAATGGCTTACATACTTACTGTCAGAATTCAACATTAAGCAAGAAAAACCTATTCCAATGTTTTGTGACAGCAAAAGTGCTCTGTATATAGTTGAAAATCCAGTCTTCCATGAGAGAACTAAACACATTGAAATAGATTGCCATGTGATAAGGGATAGATATCAACAAGGACTCCTAAAACCTCTACTTGTTTCAACAGAATTGCAGCTGGCAGATTTGTTTACTAAGCCACTAGACAAGACCAGATTTCAGACTTTATTAAACTCTTATCCCATAATTAATATCTACCAACCTAAGAATCCAGTTTGAGAGGGGGTGTTGAAGTTAATGGAAAGGACACAGCAAACTGGATTCTGCAAGTTCTCTAAGGCATTAGGTCGAACACCTATACACAAAATCAGTTAGAAGTTAATCAAATCAGTTAGAAGTTAGTTAGTTAGTTTTTACTTATTGTAACTGCTCCAAGCTGAGCTAATGCTGCTGCTACACTCTATATAAGCAGCCAGATCACCAATTGTAATTATCAAGTTGAATACCAATTAATAAAAGCTTGTTTCAGTTTTTCATTATGTTTTGTTTTGTTCTCTGTTTCTGTTTTTATTTTTGCTTCGAGTTCTTCATCTTCAATTATGAAGAAACTCATCAAAAACGCCATCTGCTCATCAAGTGAATTTATCTTCAAATTTTGAAGAATTCTCCTTTACTTTTTTTTTTTGGGTAATACGCATAATTGGATTCTTGACTGCGGACGTACCGATTTATCCCTAAATGGATCAAAAGTTCAAGTCACCCATATAAGAAGAGTTGTTTTATCCCCTGAAGATGTATGTTGTGTCCCAAAATTCCGTCTGAATTTAATTTCAATAAGAAAAATGACCATACATTCATCATATGTTACAATTTTTCTAAATAAATTGTGTATCATATATAATCTAAATTCGGGGAAGATGATTGTTACTGGATTTGAGGAGGGTCTTCACTACCTTTACCAATCCCAAAACGAAAAATGCTACCTAGCCAAAGCCTCTACCACATCTTTATGGTATAAATGTTTAGGAGATCATTCTCCTAAAATTATGTCCTTATTTCCTTTTTAGAAATTCAAAATTGTCACACAAATTCATGTTTAATTTTTCATTTGGCAAAACAAACATGGCTACCTTTTTCTTCTAGTTCCATTACCATTAAATCATGTTTTCAGATGATTCACGCGGATATATGGGGAGGGTATAGGGTACCAGCCATAACAAGTGCCCAATATTTACTTACAATTTTTGATGACTATACTCATTGTACGTGGGTCTCATCTGATGCGCAATAAATATGATGCAAAAGACATGTTAATCCAATTTATTATTATGTCAGAAAATCAGTTTAATGCCCGTATTAAAATAACACGCAATGACAACAGGGAATAATAAAACTTGAAGACTTATATTCTAAAAAAAAAAAAGAAATCATTCATCAAACCAGTAGTGTGGCACACCCCAAAAAATGCTGCAAAAAGAAAACATGGACATTAACAGAGAAATATGAATATATTGCATTGATTCATAACAATAATGAATATGAATACAATATTTGTAAACTAATTAATGATTAAGATACATCTATTCAAATATTACTCTATTTAAACCAAATAATCTATTCTAACAACTCTATTATAATTCAAATTCAAACAATATTATTTAAACAAACTATTGACTCAATCTTAATTGTCATTATCTCCAATACGTACGCACCCACAATCTGATGGTAATGCAATGAAATGGAGATTGACTCATAATGAATGAATCTTGTTTTCTTCACATGATGCCTGTAATAAACTTCTCCACATCAATCGGCAACAACTGTTTCATATCAACCTACTATTGCTTGAATCTGCAACGGATGACTCAATGAAGAGTCATGGAAGAAGTGATAGAGAGGAAGAAATATTTGGAGGAAAGATCATCCTAAAAATAGAAGAATTTCTAAATTGAGATAGAGCAAATCAACTGAGTGAAAATATAGTTGCCGATGAGAGGAGTGAATTGAGAGAGACAATCGATTTTGATTACTAGAAAGAAATAGAAAAAAAATAAATAAAGAATAATAAAAGAAAAAGAAATTGATTTGGAATGAAGATTAACATTAAATAAATTTTCTTTGAAGATATAAGGAAATAGTTGTAGAGCGTTTGGAATGGACAGAAAAAGAAATACTTTAAGGGACTATAATCATTTAAGTGATTAGATCGTCTATTTTTTTAATAAAAGAAAGAGGAAACACGTATTGCTGGGGTGAGGGAGATGAATAATAACAAGAGAGCAATTTTTTTGATAAAAAAATGTGAAAATATTTCCCAAAAGAATCTGACAGAAGGTAAATACAGTTCCAGAAAAGGTACCCAAAATTGTTTTATTTAAAATGGCATAAAAAAGAAGGAAAAAATACGACATGAAATTAAAAAGAGGGAGGGAGGGGGGGGGGGATTGGGGGGCGAATGAAGCCTATAGATCAAGACAACAAAAGGAATCCATTTAAAAGAAGAAAGAAAGAGTGAATCAGCCTAAGAAGAAGAAAAAAACACAACGAAAATAAAAGTGATAAGAGGAGGGGAGTGAGGGTTCGTTTAGATTAATGATATGAACCCCTAATAAATTTTTTTTTGAAGATAAAAGGAAATAGGTGTAGAGAGTTTGGAATGGACATAAAAAGAAATACTTTAAGAGACTACAATCATTTAAGTGATTAGATCGTCTATTTTTTAATAAAAGAAAGAGGAAACACGTATTGCTTGGGTCTGGGAGATGAACAACAACAAGATTTTTTGGATAAAAAAGTGTGAAAATCTTTCCCCAAAAGAATCTGACATAAGGTAAATACAGATCGGAAAAACTACCCAAACATTGTTTTTATTTAAAATAGCATAAAAAAGAAGGAAAAAAATACGAAATGAAATTTAAAAGTGGGGGTGAATGAAGCCTATAGATCAAGAGAATAAAAGGAATCCATTTTAAAGAAACAAAGAAAGATTGAATCATCCTAAGAAGAAGAAGAAAAAAACAACAAAAATAAAAGTGAAAAAAGCAGGGGTGAGGGTTCGTTTAGATTAATGATATGAACCCCCACCGAGATGAATTTCTTGAAGAATTGTTCAGGATCTGAAAAATGACATTAGTCGAGTAGCTTTGGTACCATAACAGACAAATAAGAATAGATTGCATTGATTGATAATAATAATAATAATGAATAGGAAGACAATATTCATAGACTAATTGATGATAGAAATCTATTCAAGTACGTAGAACTCTATTTAAACCAAATAATCTATCCTAACAACTCTATCGTAATTCAAATTCAAATAACATTATCTAAATAAACTATTGACTCAATCTAGTCATATTGACATTTAATTTGGTAAATATGGCACGTGCCCTCCTCATCCAAGCTGACCTTCCCACATGAATTCTTGGGTGAAGCCATTCCCACCCTCACTTACCTGATCAACCGTACCCCAGCTACTCTCTTGAAAGGTTAAAAGCCTTTTAAGTGTGTGCATGAAAAAAAATACCAAATTATTCTCATCTCAAAACTATTGGCAACATTTGCTTTGTATCGAGACGTTGTGAAAGCCTTCTTAATTTTACCCTAGAGCTTCAAAATACATTTTTCTTGGATATCCGTAAAGATAAAAGGGATATGACGTTTTTGACCTAAGCAAAAAACATATTTTAGTGTCCATCAGTCCATAGACGTTCAATTCTTTGAAGATATGTTTCCTTACCGACAACACCAAATTACTATAGATTCCTCGCCCTACACATCTTTTTCCCTTACGTTACTCATCCAATCATTGACATAGATATTTCACACTTTGCACCTGTAAATTCTACTACTAAAAGTACACAACCCACCAGCAATCCAATTCAAAATGATTCACTATCAACGAGAGAATTACGTCTTAGTGCCTTCTTGAGGGGCTTATTAAGATATTATATTATTTTGTAAGATATTCTAAATATTTTGCATTTTGTATCTATCTTTAGAATACTTCGGATTATTTCCAGAACACTCCATAACAGGGGCGGATCTAGTAAGGAGTAAAGGGGGTCCACGGACCCCGCTAAATGTGGCATCATCAACTCAAGATGAGTGGATGCAAATCCAAGAGCTTCGTATAAGATGTCCTCTCCATGAATCATTACGTGAGCAGATTCATAGAGATTCAACAGACCCTTTACATCAGTGCGAAGGTGCAAATTTCTGCAGGTGAAAATTTTCAAAAATAAAACCAGTAAGTCGACAATGAACAATCATGACATTATACTTTCATGTGATCGTGTATCTTGTTCAAATGCAAATGCTAAGAGCTGAACTGCAGCAAGAATACTGTTAATATACATGAAACAAAATTTGATGAATAGTACTGTTGATGAATCTTGTTCAAACCAATATTTCTTTTCTCTTATAGATGATTTCGATTAAAATCACAGGACATAATTAATGGAAATTTCAATATCACTTCCAATATCAGGTTTGCGGTCAATATGTTAATGTACATGAAACAAAATTTGACGAAGTCATTACAAATTTTAGAATGATCCTGAAGCACGTAGCTCATGGCGCTCCATTATCGATAATGTATCCCTGACATACTAGTAAAGGTATTTTAGTCATTTTAAAATTTATTTTCCTTTTTCTTTTTTCATTTATGTTTTCTTTTCCCCAAGTTGCTGAAAACCGACCTAAACTTTGAAAAACCTATAAAAAGGGACTCCAGATAGCCTTAGGCATCAGTAGTTTTGAGAGTTCACGTTTTCAGAAATAAAAAAATCCTCTCGCTTTCCGAAGAGAGCCCTCCGGACAATTCCCCTGTTGACATCTGCAGAGCTCGTTTTGATCGTTCTAGGTTTGTTTTACAGATCAGAGTGGTGAATACGAAGCTGAACGTGTTCCAGAAGTTGTTTCGAATTTGGGTTCATCTTTTGAAGGTAAATTATCATCATCTGTCATTTAATTCGTATCATTGATCTAGTTTGGGTTAGAACACATAGTATTCATGTTAGATTGTCCTTTTGTTCGAAGATTCACAAAGATTCGAAGAATAATTGTTGATTGTTCATAGCTAGTTTGTTGGTTTGGTTCGTTTAAGAGGTAATAAGTTATTCTTATCAAAAGGATCCGTTTTTGATTTAATGACTATGTTTTTAATTCATTTTGGTATTTGTTTCTAGTTAATTGCATGAAACTTGACATGATTACGTGTTTAGGGTAGCTTCGGGTAACTGAATGTCAAGGAGCAAGTCTGTGGGGGGTGTCAATCATGTCGCTTTCCCAAGAGACCCCTGGGACATCGCACGTCCTGAAACTCCAGAGCTACTTTCTGGCCATTCAGTGTAATATATAGTGTTTTCAAAATGTTATATGGTTTCCTGTATACTTTTCTGTAAACCGTTTTTATGCAACTAGTAGAGATTGGATGGTAGTACGGTGTTGCTATGGCCTTTGTATGATCACGTAGGTTAGAATATGACATTAACATAAATTTACACACTTTACATGCTCCTACGGGGTTTATGTGCTTGCCCAAATACATTTAGCGAGGTAATTGTCAACTATCATTGTACAGTACAGTACAGTACAGAGTACCAT
Source organism: Gentiana macrophylla (assembly GCA_026214975.1). Classification (NCBI taxonomy): domain Eukaryota; kingdom Viridiplantae; phylum Streptophyta; class Magnoliopsida; order Gentianales; family Gentianaceae; genus Gentiana; species Gentiana macrophylla. The sequence goes on along the minus strand of CM047806.1, from coordinate 103,413,582 downwards.
GGGTTTTTAAGACCTGTGTGAGGTATGACTAGTTGTATTAGCCATGTTTTTCTTAAGACAATGTATTACACGGAGTATCATGGGTTTCAAGACCCGTGTTGGAGGTATGGTTATTCATATTAGCCATGTTTCACACCGTGCCCCCAAGCTAAGTATTTGGTGTTATGTAACGAAACCAGAATATAAAAGACAAGAAAAGACAAGAACGTGGATATGCAATTAATGTAATTGAACAAGTATAAATAAGATGAACTAAATGCAGTTATTACGCATGCTTTCCATACGTTGTTCAAAGTTGGATTTAAAGTGAGTTTTCTTATGTTTCAAGTTATGCTTAACTGTTTTGTAACTGGATGAAGTAAATACATGTTAGTCTCCCGGCATGTGACAAACATGAATCTCTCTTTTGATCTTATTTCTTCTTACAAAGATTATGCATGAGCTTACTCTTTTATTTCGAATAAGAAGATTTGCTAGTGCATGATGAGTTCGCTCATGAGCTTATAGAGAAATTTTAGGATGAAGCATGGAGTTTTCGTTTGTGCTTTAGTAGTATATTTTGGGAGTGGTTCTTTTGAATAAGGCATAGATGCCAAGTAGTAGTTGTTTTTTTTTCTTTTTTATAGACATGTTGGTTGTTTGGGATTTTAGTATTTATTTCAGTATTTCAATTATTTATGATGTTAGTTTGACAATAGTTGTAATCTGTTATGTTGGTTATTGGAAGACCTGAGGGTCTGTTTCCCGAGTCTTTTGCTTGTTTCCTTCTTCTGCTCTTTTCGTTTGTACTCTAATATGATGTAAGGTTTGCATGAGTTTTAGGGTTATATATAAAAGTTGATTTTTTTTTTCTTTTTTATAGACATGCTGGTTGTTTGGGATTTTAGTATTTATTTCAGTATTTCAATTATTTATGATGTTAGTTTGACAATAGTTGTAATCTGTTATGTTGGTTATTGGAAGACCTGAGGGTCTGTTTCCCGAGTCTTTTGCTTGTTTCCTTCTTCTGCTCTTTTCGTTTGTACTCTAATATGATGTAAGGTTTGCATGAGTTTTAGGGTTATATATAAAAGTTGTTTTTTTTCTTTTTTATAGACATGTTGGTTGTTTGGGATTTTAGTATTTATTTCAGTATTTCAATTATTTATGATGTTAGTTTGACAATAGTTGTAATCTGTTATGTTGGTTATTGGAAGACACGAGGTCCATTTCACGAGTATTTTGCTTGTTTCCTTCTTACGCTCTTTTTTCGTTTGTACTCTAATATGATGTAAGATTTGCATGAGTTTTAGGGTTATATATAAAAGTTACGTGCCTAACGTTCCATTTCAGGATAAGGATGCGGTATTCAGGAGCAGGGCATTACGGTAGGTAAACCTGGGTTTAAACACTACTGGGTTTAAACGCTACTGCTCTTTAATTTTTGAATCATAGCTTGAAAGTTGTTCTAAATTTTCCCTTTTCTCAGTCATGGCACACGGTAAATGTCATACCCGCACTTTAGCTACGCATTCAAATCTAGTCCCTCAAGTATCGTCAAAACTAGCTCCTGTTGTTACGTTACCTCCACCTCCTCCAAGGACTCATGGGCAATATCAAGGGCATACTTAAGGGCACCCTCAACATCTTACGTCAGGGGTTCCCCTTTGATCTTTTTCTGAATAGGCGGTAGCCTCAACACCATACGTCTGAGGTTCATTTTTGAGCTTATTCTGAAAGGCTTCCGTCATTCTCTTACTAGGTGCCTCCATCCTCCTCCTACCAGGGGCCTCCGTCTGCCTTCTACCTAGTTCCTCCACCTCCTCCACCCCTAGGAGGAAGACATAGACGACAAAGATTAGAGGATGTTCAGGAAGACGTGGGAAGGGAGATCGACAGTTCAAGCTCCCGGGATGTTAGCCGGTACATAGACATGCAGAATTATCATGCTTCAGTGTTCACTGGTACATGCAGTTCTGAGATGGCAGAGTATTGGATCAAGGAAATAGAAAGAGTCCTCACGATTTTAGAAGTGCCACGAGATAAATGGGCTAGTTTGGGTGCATCGTATTTGAAAGAGGGTGCGCATAAGTGGATTGAAGAAAAAAGGCTACCATGGGACCTCTTCGAGATTGGCAAACTTTTAAATAGTTGTTCAATGAGATGTATTTCTCTTCGTTGACATGTTCGAAGAAGGCTGCAGAGTTTTTCAGCTTAAGGCATGTAAGCATGTCAGTTCTTGAGTAGTTACACAAGTTCGACGAGCTTAGTCAATATGTCCCTAGGATGCTGACTGGCGAGAAGTTGATATAAAAGTTCGAAGTGGGTTATGCTATAAAGTCCGTGACAGGTTATCTGACGTTACTCATCATGATATGGAAGACTTGTTGATCGTGCTACAAAGGTTGAGAATATCTACAGGTTCTCTACAGTGCATGTTGGTGACAAGAAACCTTTTGAGGCAGGGCAAAAGAATAGGGCCCAACCTCTTACAAAGAAACCAAACCAGGCAGTCTCATCAATGCCTTTGTGCCTAAAGTTCTCCGAGCAACACCATGTAGAATGTAGGTTCGGTAAACCAATGTGCTATCAGTGTGGGAAACCCGGGCAAATATCCAGAGAGTGTCCCAAAAAGCGTGTTCATCCAGCTGCTTGATTTACACATTTGTTTATGTAGCATTTGATTCATGATTTGTCTATTTTAGGTAGTCTTTTTTTCTATAACTTTATAGAGTCCGGCTTGTGGACTTATTTTGGCAGTTGAATTTGATTAATATAAACATTATTTAAGAGATTTGTCTCTGTCTTTCTTGCGTTTTATCTCTTGTGTTAATCCCTATTTGTCTTGCTTGAAAATTAACCTTAATAATTCTTCATTTATTTCAGCACATGGATCGTGTACATTGTCCAGGCAGAGTTATCGTCTCTTCTTGGTATACTTTTGGGGAATGGTGAATTAAAGTACTTGGGGCTACCATATGTTATCGGCATAACAAAAAATAAGGGTTTTTATGTATATAAAAGAACTAGTCTAAAAGAAACTAATAGTCCGGAAAGGTAATTTTTTATCCCCTACTAGTAGAAGGTTTTAATTAAATCCGCCCTACATGCTTTACAATAATACATCATGCAATATAGTTTCTATTTCAGTAGTAAATAAAAAACATTTCAACAGTCCCAATGAGGTAAAGACCAGCATCTTAGTATTGTAATGGGTTGTCTTTACGTGGTAACTTTTATATTGAATATTGATAATGCAACAACAAAATGACCACGACCAAGTGCACAACATATTTTTAAAAATTGATTAGAACGTGGGATCTATTCATCCATATAGTTCCCATGAGAAACAATATTTTAAAAATATGTTTTGCACATTTTATTATGATATAAACATTTCTCCTTTATATTTATAGAGTTAATACGTGGATATTTATGGAGTTATGTGCAACACAGTTTCATTTCAATTTGAAACTCTATATTTCAGATTCATCCACATAATAACTCCCATAAATGTTACCACCTAAGAATTATTCCTTGAAATGATCCATCCTCCCTAAACACACGATAATGCAACTAACTAATGCCACTAAGAGCATTTGCATCCCGCGAATACTCTATTTACAAATTTCAATACACATTTCTAGTTTACGAAATCTCTATTCAAGATGAAATACATCAAATTATCTATTTTACATAATGTGCTAAAAGCAAAATAGTTTGACAACCGAGAATTCATAAATGCTTCACACACGAGAAACGCTTTAGCTATCCGGAGAAGATTTGTAAGTGGTAAGGAACTCCAATTTTGGAGTTAAAGATGGAAATCTCAGATAGAGTATAATATCAATGGGACCCCGATCCCTTACGGTGCAATGGTGCACAGCGCGGCGTGTTGTACATCAAAACGGCGTCGTTTCGGTCCGAAACGACGCCGTTTGGTTCCGATCTAAAAAAAAACACACAATCAAAACGGTGTCGTTTTGGCCCGGAACGGCGTCGTTTCGGGTGCACAGCACCGCACCACACCCCTTTCTACCGTAGGGGGTCGCGTTCCATATCAATGTCATTGATGACCCATGACTTACCAACTATGCCCTCCTTACACGCGCATCGTTATGAAGGAATTTTGCCTAGTTGCAAAGTGAGTTGTCTAATTAATCCTTATACTTTCCATTGTGTCATGACTTGATTAAAGATGCCTTTAGTTTAAATATGATACCAATTGGATTATAAGATTAAGTTTCAACAGCCTGGTTGTGCGACTTCTTCGTCTTCTATTTATAACAATGGGGTTTGGATTGATAGTTTAGATCTACAATAACACGGAACAATGATCGTACCTTCAGCTATAGTATCCGATTGATGAGTTGATTCACCTCTTGATAAGAGGTTTAGCCGCCAACCACCGGCCGCCTATGAAACCCTGGAATAGAGAAGAACTCCATATGCACGTGACGGCATGTGGTGCTATTAGGTCTTCTGGTCTATGCCTATTTTCTGTATGATCACCAACCGATGGTACACAGGCAGTCTATATATAGGCAAGACTAGGGACCTAAAGCATTATGGAATATTCCGGAATGAAAACCCTAACCATCATAGGATTTCCCATAATACCCTTAGTTAAATAATAAACCAATAATATATTTACTAACATAATATTTAAATAACTTAAGGGCCACATATAATTATCTTTTAACTGAATGATAATTCTTACATTCTCTCACTTTGCCCGAGAAGTTATGTCGGTACAACATCAATGAGTGACAACAAAATTTTGCATGCTCGAAATGTCACTCTATGGTTTATTAACACACTTCAACTGATCAATACTAACACAAGAACTATGGCGGTTATGCTTGATAAAAACAAACACTCCCTTCCAAAATCACAATGTGCAATATCAACCAGCCAAGTAAACATTTTATGAATGAACTAATCAAAATGTCATTCGGGGTCCCAGAATCCAAATGGATTCACTCATACATGAACTCGGTGCACTTTCATGTAATTGCTACATCACTATGATGTCTATTTTGACAATTTTCAGAGAATTCAGACAAAACATCTTTATGTGTCAATAAGTCAAATATGAGTACAACATGATTGTGGAATATCATAAGCCGGCAAAAGTTCACAATCCATAATCTCATATTATTCTACTTATTAGGCACTCCGTCTTATAGCTAGCATACCTCTGACAAAGTGTCTCACAAATGTCAATTTGCTAATTTGACATGCAAAAACATTCCTTATATAAAGGACAATGCAGTCTATCCGAAATTTGGCTAAATGCAACATCGACTAATATCCATAAGCCAAAACTCATAAAGCCTGTGACCTAGCATAAAATATTCGGTCATTCAATAAATGAACTACTCTAATCAATACACAGTTCACCTTTAAAGGTAGTTGATGCAAGCTTAACAAGATCCTGACATAGATGATCTCATTGAACCTCTTATATCGATATGAGATTCACCAAAATCATACAACATATCCTTTTAAGGAAACTATTGATCATAAGTATAGCTCTAACAAAAATGCAAGTGTACAATTCTAAAATATGGTTAATACTCCCACTGGTCGACAACATCATTACAATGTAAACCAGTATTACAAAATCAGAAGCTTACAAAATCCATATAAATACTTGCAAACCGAAAACAATTATTCAGTGCTTTTGTTCTTCAATACATGTTGTGTACATTTCAGTAGTTTATCACACAAATGACAACCACTATAATGGTTAAATAAACCATATTTCTACCATGAGCTACAATCAACAAAACGGGCACAAAATTCTTCAGTAACTGCATAGAAGAATTGATAATCTTAAGTGCCTCATAGAGAAAATTCTCAACAACAAATCTAGCATTATTTTGCTCATCATAACAAGAATGAGTTCCCAAATGATTTATTAAATCATCAATATGGAACTCTATAATGAATAACAAAAACTAGTACAAACATGAATTTTCTCAGGATGTAACAATGCAAGTAATGCTCATAATATAATAATGTTCAAATGAACTAATTCATCCAACCAATTGTCAGATAGAATAATGCACACAACTCAAAATAGAATCAGGTTTTAATAATCGAGAAATTTACTCCCACTATTTTATGTAATTAGTGGTTTAGAAATGAGTAGACACCATATGTGATTGACCTCAACATGTGATCAATCTATAATTGACTCTTTTAATATGAAATATAACATATTCCATTTAGAATCAACTAAGTTTCTTCAATGAAAAGCAGAATGATGCAATTCACCTTATGATTAATCACTTAGAACAATCACTCCCACTCAATCCGCATTTCCCAAAATCCTTATGATTTCTAACTTCACATTATGTTAGAATATGTGATCAACCTCTTGCGATTCCAATGAATCAATCAAAATATCTATTTATATATGAACACTTCATTTGACCAAAGTTCTATATCCAGAGTTATAAGCTCTGGTCAAAATACGGTCAAATTCAAATGTATAATATTTCAGCATGATTCTTTCCACAACACAATGTTGTCAAGATGACAACCTTGAAGAGAATCTAATAATATTACACATTGTTCAAATAGATTCTAACTCCTTAGGATACTAATAAATGTCATTTTCGATGGGATTCTCCCACTCAATCACACGATAGTACAAACAAATGTGATTGTATGATTCAAGGAGAAAATGACATATATTTTCCTGCCATAAATGTCTTTCGTTCTATACTATCATAAATAGAATACTCTAGCCTCAAGTATAAAAGCTTTATGAACAATGTAAGCTTTAATATGGATAAGTAGCCATAATAATGGATGATGTCAAAATATAAGACAAATTATCAAACCATTTAATTATTGAACAATAGGCACTTATACAATATCATGATCTCATCTAATCATTCGACATAATGAGTGAACTTAATGATTTGTCATATACAAACCCCACAAACTCAAGTCATAGTGATAAATAAAGCTGTTAATCCCTACAACCCACCATAATCTTAGTTTACTTTAAAGAAGTATATCGCAACTTCATACGTCGAAACAGTGATATATTCATTGATGTCAACTATCTAATGTAGGTTAGATATAACTTATGAGGCTATAGTGCTACACAGAATAAAGATTTGAAATCTTAAGTTGAGCACGAGAGATTCACTATCCAAAAGATGATAGCCTCATATTTTCATATTGACAACGTGAAGCAAATATCTAAAACACTTCACCTTATATCACAACTAAATATGAGATCTAACACATAGCAATTTCCGTACCAATGAGATAACACACTTTAATGTCCCTAACCAAAACTAATAGGAACAAGATTACCTCCAAGTGCAATTTCTTAAACTGAGACAATATGATATTCTTTATATGTCTCACAAAATTCACTCATCATGCCAGAATACAAATGGTCAAATACACTATAAACCACATGTTTATCTAAGTTCATAAAATTATGAATACTCTTAACATGAAAAGTGTATTTAATTACACTATCACAAACAGAAATCACCCAAGACCAAAGGAAAATCATAATATTAGTAATCCAAAATGTTCTACAAACCGACACTAATAACCCAATTTCTATTATGAGAAGTACGTACTGAACAATTTTATTATGTCATTGAGGACAACTCTAACATTAGGGTGGTCAAAATAAAATTTATCCTTAATGGAAATGCATATCTAAAATGGTTTAATTTTATTTTAAGAGCACCAACATAAGCAATTGATTCGCTAAAATACTCATAAATCAACCCATCAGTTGATAAATGTGATTCCGTAGTGAGTGGTGGAGCACCCATACGAATTACCAGATCCTAACCAATGCATTCCAAAATCAATCATATGAGTTGTCTTAGAAATCACGGCCTTCCTGTGGGTAGAGGCTGTAAACACTACATAGAATTTACTATCATAAATAATAAGACTGGAGAATTAACTGAATATAGTGAGATCATCTGTACCTGTGGGCATAAGATAAATCCCCTCGTCTTTATGCTAATTTCCATCTTATTTCAATTAGTCTCATAAAGATAATTGTTTCCCTGTGGGGCCGAGCATTATCTAAATGAACTAATTGGTCTGAAATGTATGAGTCACTCATGTAATCACTAAACATAATGTGATTAATGGTTGCATTACTTCTCATGCATTCCGGATGCTGTGGCTACTCCAATAGATGCAAGAGAAATAATATCTTAATGGATACATACGGTTTGATTGTATAGTTTTCATTTAATACAAACAATCAAATAATATATATTAATTACGATATGAAAAGACTACAACCTTAATTAATCAAACCAGTTAATTATTAGGTTCCACCAAATGCACAAACAAGATATGGTTCACTCATATATGTTAATCAACCCTTTAATTGCAGCTAAAATATGCATTAAATTGATCCCCAAACATGATGCGATCAATTTCGTCTTCCTAATCACCAACAATATGTGATTAAGTTTTTTGTCAATCATTGAGCTGCTGTAGCTACAATCAAAATCGACCGTATGAATGGCATATTTTAGAAGTTACTAAATACAAATGTATTTCTTATGTCGACACACCATTTAATTGAACCGTTTGGCAATTCAACAGAATATCAATGAATTTTCAATCACTTTCACATATAGTGATCAAAACATTTATGCATCATCATGTCAGGCTGCTGTGGCTACACCCAACATTTGACACCATTGACATTGAAAATATTGACAACTTTACATAAGTCAACTAGATCTTATGTTGACATAAATATATGCAATTTAATACTTAAATATGGTTTTGATATACATGTCTATCGCCTCCATAACATGTACAACATGAATATGTCACGATCTAATCACTGCACATAATGTGACTAGTCGTTATATGTCAAAAATTTGAGTGTTCGAGTTAAACTCTAATCAGACATAGCTATACGACATATTCAATTAATGTTGTAAATGACCAATTATTTAAAGGCAAATACTTTATGACATGTCGAAGCCCTTATGTGAACCAAATATCACTTCTATAATCAATGTTATTGTATTTTTACTAATAACGGCAGTTACTTAATGACATACAAATGTTCTATGAACAACAACTATCACTACAATGTCATTATGTAAATAGTGTATCACCATATTTAATCACTTATCATCATGTGATAATTAATCTATTATTTATCGCATGCTCCAAAATACACAAAAATAATCTCTCAATGTGACACCCAAGGTATGATCAATTAGTCTCTACTAAATGTATACATAATTAAACAAAATAATGCATACTTTCGGGAGTCATTAATGAACTACTTTTACCATATCCTCCTTAAAAATTATAATCGTAATTTATTAATGTGAAACAAAATACATCAAATTATTTACGATTTTGTAACGTACTGAATAAAGGAACATGCAACTAATATGCTAGACCGACGGAATAAGTATTTTACAAAATAACATATCTATTGTCAATGGCCCATATTCTGTTCTAATCAAAATTGAAAGAAACAGTAATAATGACCATATGGTCCAAGTAACTTTTCGGGCCAAGACACGTATTTGAAGACAACCTAATAAACTGAAAGAATACTGCCGGCAGTTACGATTTTTACCTTTTTATTTTTTTATTTTTTTATTTATATGTACTGCACATATGAACGCACAGAAAAGGATTGCCCAAGGAACACACACAGCTAAGGGATAAAACAAAAAAAAAAAAAAAATAATGGTCAGAGGTCCACATATTATTATAATCAATTAAAAAAGAAGAAGTAATGATTATAGTACGAGTGGTGCTATGGATAAGATCATGTCTTGTAACGGTGATCTTTTCATCGTTGATCGTCTGACATGATCTGGATGATCATCTAGATCTCGCACAGATCAACGATGAAAATCACCGCCACAAGACACCGTTACAAGACACTGACGGATGTAGCGAGAGCATTGCTGTATAATACAACCCAATGGCTGTCGGCCCATACCGGAAAAATCTAACAACCCTAAAACAAACAAAAGCAATCTATAGTGGCTGCCTTCAAACCAGTCCGGTGGGATACAAAACGCCACCACCATTAGTCATTTATTTATGCAAATCGATCGACCAATCTTCATCGTTAAGATGATCAATAAAATTCGACAAAAATAACTACCAATGTAGCTATAATTTGGTCATCGAAACACTAACAAACGATGACGGAAATATTTGAACTTTCAACAATATGAACAGTTTTATGGATCGAACAGTATGCCGGGAAATAAAATTCCGGCGACGGCAGAGGGTGACAATCCAAAGAAAAACCTTTTAACTTGAAATAAAATTCCGGCGACGGCAGAGGGTGACAATCCAAATGACAATCCGGCGACGGTGTGCTACTGAACTCTTAGCTTGAAACTAGCATTCTAACTTGGATCTCATCAGCATTTCACTCCTCTAACACGCCCCCTCTGAAATGAGGATGCATTTCAAGCTTGCATTTCACTGTGACTCATCTGCATTGTTTGGCTAACTTGGTTCATAGGATAGGAAATGAGTACTCTCTGCAAAGTAGCTTTATCAAAATGTTTAGTTAGAATGTATGCCAATTCATCATGAGTGTGGATTAGCATAGGTTTGAGAACTTGTTGTTGATACTTCTCTCTCACAAATCAATCTTAATATTTTCTTTCTCTCATAAAACGCAGGGTTTTCAAGTATGTAAAGTGCACTCTGGCTATCACGATGGTTCAAGATGTGATAACTGAAAATCATGCAATATATATAAAACACACTGAATATCACTAGCCGGGAATGCCATTGCCTTGCACACTATCTCAAAAGAGCTCATGCTGACAATATCTATTTTTTTTCTTTTTCATCAAATTAAAGAATCCCCTAGAAAGACATTATAGTGTGTTACAAATTTCCTTGTAATTAAACATCTTGCCCAATCCGAATTAGTGAAAGCTTTGATGTATATCTTTTCTAAAGCAGGAAAAAACAACCATTGATCAGGAGTAGCCTTGAGATATTTTAGAACATTGTGTACAACAGCTGGTTGATTCTCAACCGTTTATCCGAAAACCGACTTAGTTGTTGGACAAGGTAAGAACTGTTTGGTCTTATGTTGTATAGGTAAAGTATCTTACCCACTAAACTTCTATATTAAGTGTTGTCCTCCAATGGAAGAGATTCTGATGGAGTTAACTTCTGTGTGCAATCCATGGGAGTATTAAAAGGTTTTTCTCTGAAGTATCCAAAGGATTTGAGAAGATCTAGACAATACTTTCTTTGATTAATAACAATGCCATGTTTGGACCTTGCCCTCCAAGCCCATAAAATATTTAAGTGCTTGAAGATCTTTGATTGTAAAGGATTTACATGGAAGATCCTTTCGTCCTTGTATTTTTTGAGGCAAGGACTTCCTAATATGATGTCATCCACGTAGACTGGAAGAGCAATAAAGGATGCTCCATGCCCTTTTGTGAAGAGACTATGATATGTTGAGATTGAATAAAACTAGCTGGAAGAAAGCATTATGTATGTTTTGCATTACATTGTCTGCTAGCTTTCTTCAGACCATACAAAAATTTGTTCATCTTGCAAACTGTATTAGGATGTGTAATTCCAAACCAGGTAGAGGTTTCATATAAACTTCCTCATATAAATCCTATCTAAAAAGAAATTATTGACATCTAAATGATATAAACGTTGATTCAGCTGGAATGCTAAACTAAGGAATAAGCTTATTGTTGTCATCTTAGCCACTGGTGAAAAAGTAACAAGATTATCCATCCCTTCTGTTTTAGTACAATCTTTGACAACTTGTCTTGCCTTGTATCTCTTAATGCTCCCATCTGATTTTCTTTTGATCTTATTAACCCATTTGCATCCTTGGGGTGATTTTCCATGTGTTAAGAGAACAAGAGACCTGATACTGGTTATGTACAAGGCTTCCAATTTGTTAAGTGGGCCAAAGCCCAATATCACATTTGTTAAGTTCTTATTGTTCCCACATCGGCAAATTTAGGAGTAGCAGTCGACTTAGCATAATATTCAATAAGGTTAGGAATTTTGTTTTATGGTGTGTCAATTTGTACCAATTAAGATAAACTCTCAATTGCCTTAGCTATTTTGACAATTGTTTATAGGCTTTAGGAGAGTTGTATCTTTGGTACTTCTCTACTATAGTAATATTTTCTCTTTCGCCCGTGGACTAGTCGGCATTTTGCCAAAAACCATCTAAATTTGGTGTTTTGTCTTTTTCCTTCCGTTTGTTATTTTGTGTTACCGTCGTTCGCTCAGTTTTTTTTCCTAACAAACTGGTAGCAGAGCCGAGGTTTTTCCAATGTGGTTTTTCCGAGGTTTTGTTGAGATTTTTTTTTTGAGATTTTGAAAATTAGCCATCATGACAGTAACTAAGTATTATTTTGAAAAGTTTGACAGAAACGTCAACTTCTGGATGTGGCAGTTGAAGATGGAGGCCATGCTGATTCAAGAGGGATTCGATATTGCGCTGATGGGGAAGGAGAAAAAGCCTTAGAAAATGTCAGATGAGGAGTTGGATGGTCTCGACAAAAAGGCCAGGTCAGGTATTATCTTGTGTCTTTTTGACGAGGTTTTAAGAAAGGTAGCCACTTCGGTTACTACTAAGGATTTGTAGGAAAAATTAAAATCCTCGTTTATGAAGAAAACCGTGAAGAATATGCTTTATTTAAAGCAAAGTTTGTGTATGCTTCGTATGTCTGAAGGGTCATCTATATTAACGCACTTAGATAAATTTGATTCCCTGCTTATGGATTGAGTAATATAAATGCTAAGATTGATGATGAGGATCAGGCCATGTTGTTATAGTGTTCACTTCCCCATTCGTTTAAGCATTTTATAGAAACAATGCTTTATGGCAAGGATACTATTTCTTACAAAGAAATTAAGTCGATTTTGAAATAGAAAGAGTAGATTGATAAAGATATAACTGGGGGAAGTAGTAGTAGTCATGCAGACATGTTGGTAGTTCGGGGCAGATCAAATAAGAAGGATGCAAATAATGAAAACTATGTTTTGAATCACAGACATAAAGATTTGACGTGCAATTATTATAAAAAGATCGGGTCTATCAAATCCGATTGCTTTCGACTTGAAAACAAAGAAAAGCGTGAACAGAAGAAAGAGTGTTGTAAAGAGTTTGGTCAGGCCAATTTCGTAGAAGATGAGAGTGATGGAGATATCTTCTTTGCTAATGATAGATTAAGGTTTGTTGATGAATGGATCTTGGATTATGGTTGCACGTATAATATGTTAACCAATAGGGACTGGTTTTCCACGTATGATTCAGTTCAAGGTGGAGTTGTTTCGTTGGGAAACAACGTAGTTTGCAAGGTTTCTGGCGTTGGTACGGTTAGAATCAAGACACATGATGGTGTTGTCAGAACACATAAGAAGTCAGAAATGTTTCGGATTTGAAGAAAAATCTCATCTCCTTCGGTGCACTTGCGACACTTGGATTTAGATACACCGCTGAAGGTGGAGTTCTGAAGATAATTAAAGGTGCTCTTGTCGTTATAAAAAAAATTGGTAAACCCTACCATTAAGGGTCCCCTCACCCCCGATTCCACAGAAAGTGAGGAGAGGTTAATCGAGTAACCTAGTAGCTCCAACATGGGTCGCTTTTGAAACCTCTCGCACCGGGCGGTGTTATCAATCGGAAAATCAACCCCATTACGGGAATCGAACCGCTGACCTCCAGCTTAGGTTAGAGGCTGCACTACACAGCCATTCCTTCACCACTAGGCCATATCCAGGGGATCTCTTGTCGTTATGAAAGCTTGCAGGTCTGGTGGTTTGTATGTTTTGCAGGGATCCATAGTTATTGGCACTTATGCGAGCTCTATGTCATCTTGTTCAGAGTTAGACATTATGAAGCGTCGTCCATTGTTAAGTTCAAGGAGTGCTTGGATTTATTTGACACTCTTTGAAGACTTTGAAGCTTGTGGAGAAAGAGTAGTATTACTATTTATTGATGTGGGCATTTGTCCCAAGGTGGAGATTTGTTAAGTGGGCCAAAGCCCAATATCACATTTGTTAAGTTCTTATTATTCCCACATCGGCAAATTTAGGAGTAGCAGCCGACTTAGATTAATATTTAATAAGTTTAGGCCTTTTGTTTTATGGTGCGCCAATTTGTACCAATTAAGATAAACTCTAAATTACCTTAGCTATTTGGCTATTGTTTTTAGGATTCAGGAGAGTTGTATCTTTTGTACTTCTCCACTAGAGTAAAATTTTCTCTTTAGTCCGTGGAGTAGTTGGCATATTGCCATAAACCACGTAAATTTGGTGTTTTGTCTTTTTCCTTCCGTTTATTATTTTGTGTTACCGTCGTTAAGGGCTATCGCTCAGTTTGTTTTTCCTAACACAATTATGACTTCATGTCTTGTTGCCATTCCTAATTCTCAGCTCATATAAACCTGATATTCTTTTGAGTATTTAGGAGTCTGTATGGTTCTTGATGACATTATGATTAGTGTAGCTTCTGTTGAATGAGTGATCTCTGAAGTGCTATTGGTATTCTCAGTGGGATTGTCACTAGAAGGTTGAGAATGCGGATAAGATATGTTCTCCATTGTGGAAATAGGTAGAACATTGTTGTTGTCATCATGTTAGGCTATGTCTGTGAATGGAAAAGGTAGTTTTCACAGAAAAACATCCCTAGAAATGAAGATCTCTTTATGGTTGATATCCAGCAAAATATATCTTTTTATGTAAGCCAGAACTCTTAAACAAAATTCTTTTTCTACTTCTACTGTCAAATTTTCCTCGATCTGCCCTGGGCATTAGTACTAGCAAAAAGAAATCATCAACACACTTTGAAAAGATATAACATGAAATGTGTTAATTTATCTTTGAGAAGGGGGATATGAGTATATTGATGATCGTGGCAGCATGCTGTAAACAATATCCCTAATAAATCACAGGTAAATTCAACTGAAATCATAGGAGTACTTAATAATTGTTTTTTTTATTCAGTCAACTATACGATTATGTTGACGGGTATTAATTAACACATGAAGTTTCATGAATAATTTATTTTTCAACATAAAAGTGGTCCATTTTTAATACCTGTTCATTATCAGAATGACCAGACCTTATGGTCTCAATGTGTCTTCCAAAGTGTGTATGAAAACCTCATTGCGAAAAGTCCGTACCAAAAAACTGTTTTGAGCTTTTGTTTTTATGAGAATATCAATAAAAATCTGCTAAAATAATCAACAAATAGAGAAGATTAAAACTCACCATTATGAGTACAAAATCTGTTTGGAGCACAAATATCATAAGTGATGATAAAGAGAAAATTATACGGTCTGTTGCACCTAAATCCACTATTCTTCTATGCATGTTACATCTAGCTAGTATTGTGAATGTCCGCCTAAAAATCCGTTGTCATCGCGCGAAAGGATTGTGGTTTTCGATTGGTAGAACATTCATCTTGAATCTTGACATTCTTCAATGGTCCACAATGTGTGCACTGTACCTTTTTGTTGAAATCATTGCATGGATATGATCAGGGATTCCTTTTTTCCTATTCCTCTACCAAAACCTTCACATTGCTGAAATTGTCATTTAAACGTTCTCGAAAATTGATCACAATATATGATTTATTAATTCTCTATAAACACCTTTAGCATCACAAGTACAAGGAGGAATAGACCTCAAGATTGAGTACCGATCCCAAAAGGGCCTTCGGTTTTGTAAAATATTTAGTCATTAACAATATTTGATTATCGATATGCATTTTCAATACTAAGTCTATGATTAAGATCTAACCCGGCTTCTCTAGCAGTAGGAATCCACATAACACTTTGCATTACAACAACGTGTTCATTTATATATAACAAAAAAAAGGTATATTTTTTATGCCATTATATAAACTGTCTTATTGGCATAGTGAATGAAGAGTCATAATTAATGTTACAATATAATAAAATAACACAGGACTTGTTTGCTGCGGGAACTGATACATCAGTTGCCACAGTTGAATGGATCATGTTGGATCGAGTTAATGAGACATGCAGAGGTAATGGCTAAAACACAAAAGGAAGGGTTAAATTACAATTTTGGTCCTATAACTAGACACGTTTTTCGATTTTGGTCCTGGTTTTTCTCCGGCGACAATTTTAGTCCTGTAAGTGGTCTTTTTTTTGCAAAAATAGTCCTGAACGCCGGAAAGACCACTTACAGGACTAAAATTGATTTTTTCCGGCGACAATTTTAGTCCTGTAAGTGGTCTTTCCGACGTTCAGGACTATTTTTGCAAAAAAAAATACCACTTACAGGACTAAAATTATCGTCGGAGAAAAACCAGGACCAAAATCGAAAAACGTGTCTAGTTAGAGGACCAAAATTGTAATTTAGCCCAAAAGGAAGTAAGACAAGTGTGCAAAGGGAAAAAAGCTATTGATGAAGCCGATATTAAAAAAATGACCTACATTAAAACGGTCATTAATGAGACACTGCGACTCTACCCTATTATTCCGATTCTTCCAAGAGCTTGTAGGGAAGACTGTAAGATCAATGGGTATACCATACTGAAGAATACTCAAGTGCAGGGGCGGATCTACCTTATACATATGGGGGGTCCACGGACCCCGCTAAAAATAAAAATACTCTACATTTTACCTATAGAAAAATATTTCGGACTCCGTGAAAAAAATTATTTACTGTGTTAAATATTTACTGACCCCATTGAAAAAGTTAGGTCCGCCACTCGCTCAAGTGGCTCTTAATGTTTGGGCAATATTGAGAGACCGAGTTCTTGGGATGATCCGGAAAGCTTTACACCAGAGAGATTTGAACACACGTCTTTGAATTTTATGGGAACTGATTGTGAGTATATACCCTTTGGCGTGGGGATGAGGATGTGTCCTGGTGTCACATTTGGTCTAGCTAATATTGAAATCTCTATAGTTCACTTATTGTTCCACTTCAACTGGTCTCTTTCGATTGGTATGAAACCGAAAGACATAAAAGAACAGCCTTAACCTGATTGCTACAACATATAACCCATGAATTAAGCGTTATGAAATGTACCCATCAAACTCCCTTTGATGAACCGTTGTCTATTTCTGAATGTTTTCTTTATTGTGTACCGTTAGACCTTCATTTATATATTTATCGAATTTTAAAAATGTTCATACACTAATCTGTATAATTAGCAGTAATTGTCTGGATATCGTCCGGAGGAAATCTAAATGGATGGACGGTAATTGTGCCTCCAAAGTGTGAACCAATAAGCCTGTGAATGTGAGTCTACAACACACACGCACAAAAGACATGAGAAGGTCCGGAGTTTATCTCCGTGAAAGATCTTTCGACGCTCAAATCAGGTCGGTGTAGATAACTTGCTATGTAAACCATAAGTTATGTGAAGGATGAATCATTTATACGGTGCACAATCTGGGAAAAGACATTACAAGTAGTGGGCCCACACATTACAGAACGGTTAAAGTTCATGGTATAATGCCCACAATACTCATTTAATAGAGTATAACGGTTATCTAAGGCCGAGGACAACACCGAGCTGAGGTCCATGAGCCCACTTCCAGAAGACTGGTCTACAAAAGGGCACCAAGTCATGTGTTTCACACCTCAAACAACCATTTCTGCTTCTTTTACATTTGTTGGAATCCATATATCTAACCTCATAGTAGGCTTGTACTGTTCAGGCACAGCAGCGCCAGCTTGCGCACACATTTCAACGATACAGGGGGCTTGACTATAGAAAGTTCTGAGCTCGCATTGCAACGGAAAATTGACATCAGGAACCTGCCACACGTATCTTGGAGGTATCAAGTCGTCAAGTACTGCTGCCTGCCACCCGTGTTGCCCGTTACACTGCTGGTGCTTGTGGGCTCCACAGTTCTATGCCTTATGGCCACCTGGACCTACATGGATTTCAGGACAATATCTGCAAACCCGAACCGTATACATCTTCATAAGCCTCTTAGCCCCTGTTCTCATTTTTTCCCATGCTAAAAGTGTGTCCTCAGCGAGCAGCCTAATCTCTTCCAGAGTAGATGGTGGTATGATTTATGAATCTGGTACTTCAGCCAATAACATCGGCTTGGGCTCGTCTGGGTCAATGTCTGGCAATTCACTCTCATCCGCATCAACAAACTCGCTTTTGCTAATGCAGATGATCGGTTTTCTTCGTCTTTTTGTAGGGTATTCAGGTAAATCAACTCCTGATTGGATGCATAGCTCTACTACTGCTGCTATTCGTGGAATAGAAAATCTCTCGTCATGGGTGATAGGCCTTCGTAGCCGATCATATATATGGTAAGATTCAACGGGAAGTAATACATCCTCCAGAAAAGCACTTGTCCATTCATGCTGCCCTTTACGAATTGAAGCTGACGGCCTTTTGCATGATCTGAATGGATGTCCTATAGGTCTCACATGGATTTCATTACAATGCCTGCAATTACCGTTTCAAGATTCATTAAGGCAAAAATCATTCGAAGAATGAATCTATACATAAAATAACGGTTTCTGTGTCTTACTTGCAGCCAAGAACAGGTACCATTGTCAAGAGATTCTTGAGATTGTTAATCAATGCAATCCTTGCATTATAGACCTTGTAAGCAACGGGAATCATGCGCTTAACCACCAACCCGCTTTTTGGAGGAGGGCCGCGACCTTTCGGTTGGCCCTAATTCTTCCTAAACCTCTCCCTGGCAGCCTGTCTTAACTCCAATACGGGTATGGGGAAGGGCTTCTTCTCTTTCTTTGAGTAGTAACTGTTAAAGAAAATAAAGTTGCGCCTTTACTACAACCAATTGGTTTTAGTTCAACGGTAAGTGCTTGATCCTAACATGGTATCGGAGCGGGAGGTCATGGGATCAAACCCTGGCTCCCTCAGTTTATTGTGCAAGTGTTGGGTCTCTTTGTCTTGTTGGTCTAGTTTGGTCTTGTCTTTGTGTGCCTAGATGACACAGCCTTGTTAGAGGCCCACACTTGAGGGGGCGTGTTAAAGGAAATAAAGTTAGTACAACGGTAAGCGCTTGATCCTAACAGTAACGAGGTCAATCTGCATTTTGTGGATAATCGTCGCTGTTGACCGCAACGACTTGCAGCTTTGTGAAGTTACTTGGGCGCCGGTATCTAAGTTTTAATTGAACAAAAGTTGAATTTCCATCACGCTGCAGAGCACAACAGCAGCTTAAACACAGAGGATCTAAAAGATAGGCTGATATCAACATATAATTCTGCAACTACAACCAACACATAGAACAACCAAAAAGCTACAAAAAGAAAAAATTTCTGTCCTCGAATTTTCTGAGTAATTGCAGTAAACAAAAACATAAGAAAATTTGAATGACTGAAAAAAAAAAGGTAGTATCGGTTCGTCTCTAATACCTATGCCCATTAAAGGACCAAGAAAATAAGGAAAAATAGCCTTCTGGGAAGTAAGAAGCAATGGGCAAAAAAGAACAGTAACATTACCTTCAGGGAATCAAGGGAACTTAATCTTTCTTGGGGTTTACACTGTAAAAGCTTCAATCTTGGAGAGAGAACTGTAGCTCCAAACTGGAAGTTTAGACAGCCAAGACCCATTCTTGAAATCAGGCGAATTTTGTCATTGAACTGCAAAAATCATAAACATTAAAGCTGAAAACAGGGATATTCGGTCACAAGTTTCGTTCATGAATTCGAAATAGGGGGAAAATACTACACACAAACTACCTAGAGAAGATCATGGGCTGCTTTGCAGATATTTTTTAGCTACGACAAATGGATCAATGGTCGTGATGGTTCAATTCAGTAAGGCACAAAAATTAGAAGATAGGCAATCTAGGACAGACCAGTTCACTTCCTAATTTTAAGATGAGTGCAAGGGAGGCTATGTAAACCCAGAGGAAAAATATATACAAGCAGCTTCTTGTAGAGTTCAACAGGCTGTCCAGACTGATGATACCCGGCCCGAATTACGCCACGTGTCACTCTTAAAAATGCTTAATAAATGACCAGTCCTTTAATTTAGCGCTTTAAGGGCCAGGGCCCCCAAGAGCCGAACAAAAGGCAGATCGTCTACAGCAGGCGGGAGATCGGTATAAGCTCCTCTAGCCACCGCAGACACCAAGATGCAGCGAAGAGGCTGCCGCCTGGGCCACTCATATTTGCTCGGGGCCGAGCGTGGATGCTCCAGTCTGACTCATTGTTATTCAGCGTGAGGTATGATTAACATATGGAAATAATCCTCAGTCATAAAGACTCCAATATTGACAGTAAATATGTTCATAATTATCTCTGATTTATAGGGATTAACTCGTATATATCCTTAGGGAATAATTATTAATTATCATACTTACTCAACAAGTAATAGGGGCAAGACATCGCCTATATAAACAACCCTAAGGAACTATGGAGGACTTGATTCCAATTCGACTATTGGATGCGTAGGCAACTCTCAGAAATAATTTGAGAGCTCAGTCCAAATAAACAAAACGACACACCCCTCTTTTGCATAAATTAGGGTTTCTAGGGTTTTAGATCGTTGTCACATAGAAGATTGACCCGCATTAATTCTTAGACGGTTTCCAACATCGTCAATTGGCGCTAGAAGGAGGGCCTTCTTCTGATAATCGATCGAAACAACCAGAACCCCTGCAAGTAGTCATGGCACCCCCGAAGAACACGGGAAAAAAGATTGCAGATCCAAAGGATCCAGTCCAACAAGGCGGAACAACCTCAACCCCCCAAGGAGAAGTCCAGAAAAAGGCGAACGCTGTGGAAGATCAGCCTAATCCTGTCCTTCAGGATCCAACCAACCAGGCATTGGTTGATTCTTTGAAGAATCTGGACAACGCCACCATTAAAGCAATTTTGGATGAAACATTCAAGGGAAGGGATCCCCAGAAACTCCAGAGACAGATCTCCATCAACAGGCTCCAAAACAGCCAGAGATCGTAGAGTCGAGTGCCCACACGGAGCATGAGCATACACGTCAACCCAATGATACGGCCAAGGCCGAACTGGACACACTGCTCAGAAGACGATCAGATGAGCTGCTCTGTACGTCACCTTTCACCACGCACATTGATAATTACCCCCGACAAGATCAGTGCATATGATGGATCCAAGGACCCCTATGATCACATGCACCAATACATCTCACACATGAACCTGTATAACGCCTCAGACGAGATGAAGTGTAAAGGTTTCCTCGCACTCCTAACAGGAAGGGCCAGGGAGTGGTTCAACAAGATTCCTCCCAGGTTGATCTCCGACTTTGGGTCCTTAACCCGGAAATTCGTCCATGCCTTTATCGCTGCTCGTCCGTTCCAAAGAAACCAAACTCATTTGTTGACGTTGAAACAAAAACATGACGAGTCAGTACTACGCTTCCTAAAGCGTTTCAATGAAGAAGCCGCATAGGTGCAAAACACAGATGATCGATTGCTGGTCGCCTCTTTCATAGCAGGTCTGCGAGAAGGACAACTACATGTAAAGCTTAATAGCAAGCTCCCTCACACAATGGAGGAATGTCTGGATGTTGCTTACAAACATTGCCAGGGGGAAGAAGCGAATAGACTCAAAAGAGAGATGGAAAAAGGTGAAAGCAAGAGGAGTTAGCTTGAAGATAGATCGGATCAGATAAGAAAGTAGGTTTGGTATCGGGTAACTCCACCCATCTCAGATCGGCTAGGGAAGAAGGGAGCTCTGCAGGACAGAGACTTCATTCCGCTAAACAGGCCTCATGAACAAGTCCTTGCGATCAAGCAAAGAAAGGGCCTTGCTAGGACCCCACCCCCAATGAGGGGACCCAGAGAAAGCAGAAACCCCAACAAGTATTGCAAGTATCATCAAGATATGGGGCATGACTCAGAACAGTGCAAATATTTAATCCGAGACATTGATGCATCAATAATGGAAGGAAAACTTGATGAGGTCGAAGATCGGTCTCAACAGGCCGAACCAAGGGGACGACGTGAATTTAAGCGCCAGAATAACAACGATAGAGAACAACGAGAAGAGTATCGGAGGAGAAGGGACCGTTCTCCAGATCTTGAGGGTCACATAGATAACCGCCCTGTGAACACGATCAACACGATCTCAGGGGGGCCGAAAAGCTCGAGAGTATCAGATGAAGAAAAAAAATAGCAGGTCTACTGTTCCTACCTCCACGAACAAAAGGCAAAGGATGTCAGGAGTAGTAGTATATGGTCCGAGAGATTCACTACCCTTGGTAGTCAATAATGAAGGATTGGTGATAGAAGTAGTGATTAGCAAGAATCGGACGAAGAGGATATATGTGGACACTGGCAGTGCCGTGAATGTCATTTACTATAACGTCTTTAGAGCGATGAAACTGAAGGACGCCAACCTAACCCATGTTTCAACTCCTTTGTTCGGCTTCGCAGACCTCCGGTCCATCCATTGGGGTGATCAAACGCTCCACTACTTTTGGAGAAGGAACCAAGGCGGGACCCTAATGGTGGACTACGTGGTGGTAAAGGCACTATCGGCCTGCAATGTAATTATGGGAAGAAACGTACTTATCGATCTCCGGCTGTGATCTCACCAGCTCATGTCAGCATGAAAATTCCAACAGGTGAGGGTTCGATAGAGATCAGAGGATATGTGGAAACAGCAAGAAACTGTTACACTGTGACAATCAATGGGAAAGTGATGGTTCAACAGGCCAGTGTGGAAGAACTGCTTCCTGAAGAAGAAGAGAGCTGGTCATCTGAAGACCATACACATGCTGTTCATCTATGGGACGAACATGAGGACTCAACAGTTAGTATTGGGACATGGACCCCCCCTCCGCATAAAGATTCTTTGGTGAGCATCTTGAGAGAATTCAAAGATGTGTTCGCCTGGAGAGCTGAAGATATGCCAGGACTGTCTCCCAACCTGGCGATTCATAGTTTGAATATAGATCCGAGCGGAAGCTTGTTCGGCAAAAGAAAAAGACATTTCACTCCCGAACGCATTGAGGCAATTAGACAGGAAGTGACCAAGCTGTTACAGGCCAACATAGTTAAGGAGGTGATATACCCTGAATGGTTGGCATACCCTGTGTTGGTCAAAAAACCAGATGGAAGCTGGAGGATGTGTGTAGATTTCACGGATCTAAACAAGGCTTGTCCCAAGGATTGTTATGCTTTGCCCAAGATTGATCGGCTAGTAGACTCAACGGTAGGATATGAAGTGTTCGCATTCTTAGATGCGTACAGGGGTTACCACCAGATCGTAATGGATCCAGAAGATGCAGAAAATACTGCTTTCATAACAGAATTTGGGACGTACTGCTACGTCACTATGCCGTTTGGACTAAAGAATGCGGAAGTAACATATCAGAGGGCCGTCAATAAAATTTTTTCCGATCAGATAGAAAGGTGTATCGAGGTGTACGTGGATGACCTCCTGATCAAAAGCAAGTCTCTTGACCAATACTTGGACGATGTCAGAGAAGTCTTTGGAGTTCTAAGGAAAACTCAAATGAAACTCAACCCAAAGAAGTGTACATTCGGGTCTGGTCAGGGAAGTTCCTAGGATACATGATATCGTGAGACCGAATCTGAGCTAACCCTGATAAGATCGATGCGTTAAAGACCATGTCTTCACAAAAAAATATAAAAGATGTACAACGTTTGACCGGACGAATAGCGGCCTTGAACAGATTTTTATCGAGATCAGCACAACGTGCTTTACCTTTCTTCAAGATTTTGAGAAGGGCAAGTCCTTTTCATTGGGATGATCAGAGTCAGACGGCACTCGACGAACTGAAGGTGTACTTAGCTGAGCTGCCCACCTTGACAGCTCCTCAGTTAGGAGAACCGATGTTCGTCTACTTGGCGGTGTGTGAAGAAGCTCTGGGCACAGTACTGGTTAAAACAAAGTGGGCAACATATACCAGTATTCTTTGTGAGTAAAGCGCTTCACGGAACTGAAGTCAGATACTTAAATGCGGAGAAATTAGCATTGGCTTTAGTGCATGCCTTAAGGAAGTTGAGACCTTACTTCCAGGCCCATCCTAGTACTGTGATCACCGATCAGCCGCTACGGCAAATCTAAGGACGACCATTAACCTCAGGAAGGTTGGCTAAATGGGTGGTCGAACTGGCAGAATATGATATTGATTTCAGACCTCGAACTGCCATCAAAGCACAGGCCTTAGCAGACTTCTTGGCTGAAGGAGTATATGTTCTCCTAGAGGACGATCAAAAGAAACCAGAGATACATCATTGGAACTTGTATGTTGATGGTGCATCAAGTAAAGATAGAAAGGAGAAGCGATGATAACGGAAATATTCACGATTATTTTATAACTTTTCAACCCACTTTTGATATCATTTGAGCACTTTTATATCAATTAAAGTCATTAATTCCTAAATTTCATAAAAATATATAAGTCGTGACTATTTTGTAAAATATCGTGTTTTTATGTGTTTTTACTAGTTTTTGTACCGGTTTAGTAACCGGAGTGTCGTGTCGGTCATTTACGTTTGGTATTTTGGTGGTTTATTGCGAAATTATAGGTTAACCAAAATCCCGAGTAACGACACGCTTTGAGGCCTAAAAGAGGTGTTTTTAGGGATATAAGACGTGCCACAAGCTTAAAAGGTCAAGTGGATCGGTGGTTTCGTAGTGTCACTAACGATTTATATCTTCGACGAACCAATGGCCCATTAAAACGGAATTTTCTGAAGAAGTGGCCTTAATGAAAGTTGTAGATCTTTGATAGAGCTTTCCAACACATTTTGAATCATGTTAATTGGAGGTCTACAACTCGAGTTATGACCAAGTGGCTAATCGATTTGTAATAGTAAAAATCCCGAAAACGACACGACATACGAATGGCTCATCAAAACGACATCTTCTGAAGAAGAATCCTTCATGAAAGTTGTATATCTTCAAGAAATCTTTCCAATGGATTTTGAATCAAGTCAATCGGACTTCTACAACTCAAATGGTGGTCAAGTGGCTAATTGATTTGTATTAGGGAAAATGTCGCAAAACGACACGTAATGGGAATGGCTCATCAAAACGACGTTTTCTGAAGAAGTGTCCTTCATGAAAGTTGAAGAATTTTCCGAGAGCTTAATTTTGACGTTTGAATCATAATCATTGGAGGCCTACAACTCGAGATATGAATTTTAGAAGTTTAATATATAATTATATATATATATTATAACCGCTGCACATGCTGAGTGATCAAATTGGTGGACATAATCATTGTACCGGACTGGTCCGGCCCTTACCCGGACTGGTCCGGCCTTGAACAATTTCTATAAATAGGAGGCCATCAGCAAGCAGATCGATCGCCCCTCTTCTTCCCCAACCTCCTTTCATCTTTTCCCTTCTTTTATTTATGTTTTGAGGGGCCTATAAATTAGATATATATGTCGTTATAATGTCGGTGTAATAACCCGACTAGTTATAGTTTTAATATAATTTCGTTTCCGCTTTTTATTGCTTTCTTTTACTTTTATGCAATTAGTATAAATAATATATATATACGTATACTATATATATACATCTATATCTATATATATCTATATATATATCTATACGTATATCTATATAGCTGTAGTTATCTTTTTCGTTTTGTTTTCTTTCGTTTTGTTATTTTAGTTGTTATTTTCCGTTGTAATGAGTAGCTAAATATAAACATAGCCGAATTATGTGAAAACGGGTGAAATTAACCCTCGGGATACGAGATGGAGTTGTGTTGTGCTTAATTAAACATTCGTATGATAAAATCATGTTTTAAACTTGTTTTGATCATTTTAATAACTTTGAATAAAATTGACAACTTTGTTCACGGTTACATCGAGCTTATAAATGTATTTTGCGGTGAGATGTGAGATATGGATATCACTAATCATAGTCCTGATTGTTAGATTGACAATCTAAGTGACAGATCTGGACTATGCCTAAGTGAGATTCGTATTTTTACGAGATGTGCGAAACATGTTTTAAAATCACTAAACCATAGTCTTAATCGTTAGATTGGCAACCTAAGTGATAAGTTAAAATTATGTTTTTTGTGAGGTTTTTCAACGGTTTTTTATTCCGGTCAACCATGTTAGGTAAGTTATCTCTCTAAAGGGAGGGTTAATAAGCCTAATGTGGGGGTTAAGTGAGAGCTGTTCAGATCTTAACGCAAGAATAAAGAGTTGACACCCGTGAATGTCATATAAACTGAATCAGATAAAACACACTCCTTATCAAGTTTTTCCTGTGGGGAGATAACCTGTTGGATCATGGCTCGGCTATGCTTTTTAATCACCTAGTTAATCTCGTTAGTTAAAAATTTATTTTTCGCATTAGTATAATCACTCCACCTAAAACTTTGATCGCCTAGACTAAGTTCGACGTTCATTTTGGTACTCACAACCACATTTCTCTTGGGACGACCTCGTACTCTCTGTAGCTATCCTAGCAATCGACACAGTACGTACTCTGCCGCCAGAGAGTTAGTTTACCACATTCATGAGTCTTTATAAATGTATTTTTAGTGGGTGAATTTTTCGCTCATCAAAAAAATGGCGCCGTTGCCGGGAAATGTGTGATATTGTTGTGATATCTTGTAAGTGAACCGAAGGCTTGGGCCTAGGTTTTTATTTTCTTGTTTTATTTAGATGTCGACAAAGAGCTATGGATCTTTGAAGTGATATTGTCCTGAACTCGGTTTGAATACGACTTTGGTACTTAGCCTCTTCTGAGGGTGATATCTTGTAAGTCCGGCTAAAGCGGGATTAGGGCCTTCGGCAACCATAACTTTTGAGGGGTCTAAATATCGTGTGTTCTACGAAAAAAAAAATTATTGTTTTATTGTTGTTTTACGAGATCTTGCAGATTAAGCTTAAATGGATGGATTTTTCAATCAAAACTACTCAAATTGAACAACAATACCCTACCAACCTTATCAACAACGATTCGCGCCTCGGCCTCGGTATCAACAAAGCAGAATAACCAAGGTTCATGGGATTATCGATGCCCTAATGCATACCAGACCGAGTTATGGTTATTCGAAAGTTATGAGCCACAACAAGATGAGGGTTATCCGAACCCTAGTGCTTATCAGGATTACGGTGTTCATACTCAACATGTTGATAGCTTCAACCATATTCAGCCACCTAATCAATGTCTGAATTGGCAAGAAGACTACCACTCACCTCCGATGAATCAAAGTCAATATGATCGATTTTCCCCATGCCACAAGAAGAATTCACCGACAGTCAAATAGAGCAACTCGAGCGATTGAACCGGATCTTGGAAGAGCGATTGTTGGACATGCATGAGTTCAAGGTAAATCTGACTCTCCCATAAGAAATCTTCGAGGACAAGGTGGGGAATTGATTGAATTAGTAAGGTATGTGAAAGAGGCGAGAGACAAGTGCAATAGAGGTGGTTAGGGATGAAAATGTTATCACCGAAAAAGTTCGGGTGAGAATAAGGTTGATAATTCAGTTTGCAAAGAAAAAGTGCAAGATTTGGAGATGACAGAGTTAGAGGAGCGAGAGATTGATTGGCCATCTTTAGTAAAGCCACTGGGAGAGTTGGTAATAGCAGATATGTTGGTCCCGGATTACTACATTCGTCCACTCTGTGAGGGTGAATTTTCTGCGGTCCAGTTTGTGTACTCCCCGATGGATGAACTATATGGAATAGCAAAGAAGATGGTTCGACAGTCTGATAAAAGAAGATTCTCTGGCTGGGAGGAGATAGCATCGAGGGCCAAACGAGGTATGTTTCTAGACAATTTAATTTCGATGGTTCTCGCTTTGATCACTTTTCTTAAGCTGTTGATCTTCTTAAGTTCGGATTTTGGTTGATTGAGTCTGTATAGAGTCAACCTGTCGAGCAAACGACGTTAAACAAAAGCGCTACCGGGAGGCAGCCCGTTAAATAAATAATTTGAATAAGACTAGTCTTAATGAAATGTAGAATCTGTATGAAAGATGAACACAAAGCACAACCAAGTCTCAGGATGAAAGTTTGAATTTCATTAAGAGGGAATGATTAGGTGGTTATCCGAAAATCCCGATGGAGAAAAAGATAAAAATTCAAATGTATCATTTCTTGGACTTAGGTTATTGAACCTCGAGGATCTGGGTATAAAAGACTCACTACATTACATTTCATGATCTAGTCTGTTTCAAATTTCTAGTCGTTGTAGTATAGTGGTGAGTATTCCCACTTTAATAAAACTGTGTGTAATAAAAATGAAACTAAGAATAGCTGACTTGACTGTGATATATGCTCTTGTGATACTTTCTATAATACGTATATGCTTAGATGTTCTGTGTTTTACCCGTTAAGGTTATTTTTCCATCTAAAGCTATTATGTGATATGCTATCGAGTTTTCTGACGTAACAGGGCCATTTTCTTATTATTCCCATATCCCTATTACATACTTTGGCACGAGGACCATGTCCCGTGTTGGCTTTGTTTTGGTTGTTTTGGTACGAGGGGATTCGGGATGTGCTTTCTCATGGTTTATTCACGGGATTCGATAACACCTTTCTGCCTGGTTTATAAGCTAAGTCTTCCTCTCTATCTCATTTACACTCTGAGAATAATGCAAAATCGTAAGTGGGGGGTAGAGTCGTGGTTGGTCTAGAAATGGCAGTAAGTGTTTAAACCCTTAGTTTTTGATCTTTTTCGAGCATTATTTAGTTGATTAAAATAATTTGTATAAGGTATATATTTCATGGATTTAAAAATGTAATGATCGATTTGGATGTATATAACCAATGTGAACCGCAAGTGTATTTTAACCGGAAATCTATTTGTATAACATGAATTCCTTCACGTAAGCCTTTGATATTGAAGCGAAAAATTTTAAACTGTACCCATTCAGTATTCTAGTGGTTTATCCTAGAGATAGTAGTAACTTAGTACCTAACTTCTAAACGTGTACTGTGAATATCTGAAGGTTTGAATGTGATAGAAAGAATGTAAAAATAAGATAAACTATATATATGTCGGTTGTAGCTACCAATGATTTGAGTGCGGTAGGGTGTTATCACGAAACGTCCTATACCACTATGAGGTTTAAAAGCTCCCGACTGCCTGATGATTGTAGTCCAGCTAGGGTGTTATCACGAAACATCCTATTGCTGGGAATGAGGGCATAAGCTACACATGAAAAAAAAAAAAAAAAAAAAAAAAAAAAAAAAAAAAAAGTTAGATAGGTATTAATGTATTCGATCTCACCTCATGACGCTTGCAAGATAGTCGATTTTGGCAATGAGTTCGGATATGTTAGTATTCTATGAAAATAAAAAAAAATAAAAAAAAAAAAGAGAAAAGTTATCTTCTGACTATCCCCAGTATAAACTAAATGATATGCTTTAGGGATTATCCTAATAAGTACACGGGAGGACATTGTGTGGAAATGTTACTGCATATACCTAGGAAAGTCATTAGGACTGTCTGAATGGATATTTGTGTGTTTGCTTGAATTATTCAAGAAAGGATAGTGGAAATTGAAAAGGCTTGTCACACACTCACTCTGTTATACATTTATATTAAAGTTAACGTGTGGGTATGATTCGATTGGTTGTATCATCTGGTTGTTCCTTATATCTTATCTTCATGAATTTTTCCTCATTCATTTTATTTTATCGCTTATTTTGTTCGAGGACGACCAAAAGCTAAGTGGGGTTGTGATAACGGAAATATTCACGATTATTTTATAACTTTTCAACCCACTTTTGATATCATTTCGAGCACTTTTATATCAATTAAAGTCATTAATTCCTAAATTTCATAAAAATATATAAGTCGTGACTATTTTGTAAAATATCGTGTTTTTATGTGTTTTTACTAGTTTTTGTACCGGTTTAGTAACCGGAGTGTAAATGTCGGTTCGTTTGGTATTTTGGTGGTTTATTGCGAGAATTATAGGTTAACCAAAATCCCGAGTAACGACTGCGTTTGAGGCCTAAAAGGTGTGTTTTAGGGATATAAGACTGTCACCACAAGCTTAAAGGTCAAGTGGATCGGTGGTTCGTAGTGTCACTAACGATTTATATCTTCGACGAACCAATGGCCCATTAAAACGGAATTTTCTGAAGAAGTGGCCTTAATGAAAGTTGTAGATCTTTGATAGAGCTTTCCAACACATTTTGAATCATGTTAATTGGAGGTCTACAACTCGAGTTATGACCAAGTGGCTAATCGATTTGTAATAGTAAAAATCCGAAAGCGACCACGACATACGAATGGCTCATCAAAACGACATCTTCTGAAGAAGAATCCTTCATGAAAGTTGTATATCTTCAAGAAATCTTTCCAATGGATTTTGAATCAAGTCAATCGGACTTCTACAACTCAAATGGTGGTCAAGTGGCTAATTGATTTGTATTAGGGAAAATGTCGCAAAACGACACGTAATGGGAATGGCTCATCAAAACGACGTTTTCTGAAGAAGTGTCCTTCATGAAAGTTGAAGAATTTTCCGAGAGCTTAATTTTGACGTTTGAATCATAATCATTGGAGGCCTACAACTCGAGATATGAATTTTAGAAGTTTAATATATAATTATATATATATATTATAACTTAAGCTGCACATCTTTGAGTGATCAAATTGGTGGACATAATCATTGTACCGGACTGGTCCGGCCCTTACCCGGACTGGTCCGGCCTTGAACAATTTCTATAAATAGGAGGCCATCAGCAAGCAGATCGATCGCCCCTCTTCTTCCCCAACCTCCTTTCATCTTTTCCCTTCTTTTATTTATGTTTTGAGGGGCCTATAAATTAGATATATATGTCGTTATAATGTCGGTGTAATAACCCGACTAGTTATAGTTTTAATATAATTTCGTTTCCGCTTTTTATTGCTTTCTTTTACTTTTATGCAATTAGTATAAATAATATATATATACGTATACTATATATATACATCTATATCTATATATATCTATATATATATCTATACGTATATCTATATAGCTGTAGTTATCTTTTTCGTTTTGTTTTCTTTCGTTTTGTTATTTTAGTTGTTATTTTCCGTTGTAATGAGTAGCTAAATATAAACATAGCGAATTATGTGAAAACGGGTGAAATTAACCCTCGGGATACGAGATGGAGTTGTGTTGTGCTTAATTAAACATTCGTATGATAAAATCATGTTTTAAACTTGTTTTGATCATTTTAATAACTTTGAATAAAATTGACAACTTTGTTCACGGTTACATCGAGCTTATAAATGTATTTTGCGGTGAGATGTGAGATATGGATATCACTAATCATAGTCCCGATTGTTAGATTGACAATCTAAGTGATGATCTGGACTATGCCTAAGTGAGATTCAGTATTTTTACGAGATGTGCGAAACATGTTTTAAAATCACTAAACCATAGTCTTAATCGTTAGATTGGCAACCTAAGTGATAAGTTAAAATTATGTTTTTTGTGAGGTTTTTCAACGGTTTTTTATTCCGGTCAACCATGTTAGGTAAGTTATCTCTCTAAAGGGAGGGTTAATAAGCCTAATGTGGGGTTAAGTGAGAGTATTCGAGATCTTAACGCAAGAATAAAGAGTTGACACCCGTGAATGTCATATAAACCGAATCGGATAAAACACACTCCTTATCAAGTTTTTCTGTGGGGAGATAACTTTGTTGGATCATGGCTCGGCTATGCTTTTTAATCACCTAGTTAATCTCGTTAGTTAAAAATTTATTTTTCGCATTAGTATAATCACTCCACCTAAAACTTTGATCGCTTTGAGACTAAGTTCGACGTTCATTTTGGTACTCACAACCACATTTCTCTTGGGACGACCTCGTACTCTGTAGCTATCCTAGCAATCGACACAGTACTCTGCCGATTAGAGAGTTAGTTTACCCACGATTCATGAGTCTTTATAAATGTATTTTTAGTGGGTGAATTTTTCGCTCATCAGGCAGGTCTCTTACTCGTCAGTCCAAAAGGGGAGGAGTTTCCCTATGCACTAAGCTTTGATTTCAAGGCTACAAATAATGAAGCTGAATACGAGGCCTTGATCACGGGGCTTAAGTTGGCAAAAAAGCTTGGGGTAGATGATCTGCAGGCATACAGCTAGCGATTCACAGCTCGTGGTAAATCACATAAACGGGGAGTACGAGGCTAAGGAAGAACCCATGAGGAATTACTTAGCAACATCCAAAACTCTCCTAGAAAAGTTTCGACAGGTCCAGGTTGACCAAATACCTCGAACCGAGAACAGGAGGGCAGATGCTTTGTCAACATTGGCCTCAAACTTCTTGTCAGAAAAGAAGGTACTGGTGGAATTGTTAAAGGAAATGAGCTACGAACAGCGCGTGGTTCAGCCAATCAGGAAAGCCAGTATGCGGATGGATCCAATTGTGTTGTATCTTAGAGATAACATCCTGCCCCAGGATAAGATTCAAGCCAGAAAGATGAAGCTCTTAGCAGCTAGATACTCGCTGTTCGAAGATGTGCTTTATCACAGGTCATATATTGCCCCATGGCTAAGATGCGTAACTGAGGAAGAAGGGAACTACCTTCTCAGAGAAATACACTTGGGCATTTGTGGAAATCATCCTGGAGCTCGGACCTTAGCAAGGAAATGCAGGTTGTTCGGTTATTATTGGCCGACAATGTTAGAAGATGCCAAGGAATTGGTAGAAAAGTGTAGATCATGCTAGGTGCATGATAATTTGTCACATCGGCCATCCCAAGACATGATACCGATGGTATCCCCTGGCCATTTGACCAATGGGGGTAGATCTGGTAGGGCCGCTCCCAAAAGCCCCAGGCAATGTCCGATTTCTGATCGTAGCAATGGATTATTTCACCAAGTGGGTCGAGGCTGAACCGCTGGCTACAATAACAGGGAAGAAGATACAGAAATTCCTATGGAAGAACATAGTGTGCAGGTACGGAATACCATAAACTTTGGTTTCAGACAATGGGACTCAGTTCGAAGACATGGTCGTCAGAGAATGGTGCAATGATCAACACTTCACTTCAGTCGGTTAACCCTAGGCTAATGGCCAAGTCGAACAGACCAACAGGCAGATCAAGACTGGGCTGAAAAAATGCCTAGAGGAAGAAAAGGAAAGTTGGACAGAGCACTTGCCCAACATAGTATGGGCATATATAACAACCCCCAACTCAGCCACTGGAGAAACCCCCTTCAGCCTAGCATATGGTTGTGAATCAGTGATCCCGGCCGAGATCGGAATATCATCTCCATGGACAGCGCTCTACTCCGAAGATCAGTAGCTAATTGAGCTCAGACACTCCAAGGACGACTTGGAAGAGGCTCGTAATATAGCCTTCATAAGAATGGCCAAGTATAAATAGTGAATCTCTCAGTATTACAATTCCCGAGTTAAACACACATACTTTAAAGAAGGGGATCTGGTGCTCAGGAAGAATGAGGTGAGCAAACAACTACACCAAGGGAAACTTGATCCGAACTGGGAAGGACCGTACAAAGTGGTCAAAGTGCATGGGAAATGAGCCTATCAACTAGCTGATGCAAATGTCAGAACTGTGCCCCGCAGCTGGAATGCCTCTAACTTGAGGAAGTTTTATGTCTAGGACAGGTTCCAGACTATTTTATGCATTGTTAATTTTGATTTCTCAATAAGGTATACTCAAGCATCAGATATTAAATAAATGTTTTTATTCTATATGTGTGTTGTTTTTATATTACTTGATTGTAACTGAGCTGCAGGTCGGTCTCAGAAAAGTTTGCAAAGAACAAACTGAAATAAGTCTGCAGGACAGACTCAACGAACTGATCCGCAGGTCAGACTCAGTAGAAAAACTGAACTGCAGGTTGGTCTCAGAAAAGTTTGCAAAGGACAAAATGAAATAAGTCTGCAGGACAGACCCAATGAACTGATCTGCAGGTCGGACTCAGTAGAAGAACTGAACCGCAGGTCGGTCTCAAAAAAGTTTGCAAAGGACAAACAAAAATAAGTCTGCAGGACAGACCCAACTAACAGATCCGCAGGTTGGACTAAGTAGAAGAACTGAACTGCAGGTCGGTCTCTAAAAAGTTTGCAAAGGACAAACTGAAATAAGTCTGCAGGACAGACCCAACGAACTGATCCGCAGGTCGGACTCAGTAGAAGAGCTGAACCGCAGGTCGGTCTCAGAAGATTTTGCTAAGGGCAAACTATACATCTACATGACAGACTCAACGAGCTGAAGCACAGTCAAAAAAAAAACTGATCAGATGATCAGACCTCGCCGAATGATACTTTGAAAATTTGAAACAAGCTTTCAAAGTCTACAGGACAGACGATCAGCGCAAAATCCATTTAAAACTCGTACAACTGAAGACCACCATTCAGAGGTAGAACCTCTTAAATGATGTTCTTCATGGGGGTAAGGGACTTCCTAAGATGTGTGCTCAAAATAAAAGCAGAAAAGAAAAAAAAAAAGAAAAGAAAAAAAACCCAAAACAGCGAACGGCTGAACGCCAGAAACAGAAGTTAATTACAGAACTAGTGCTAGGATAAGCACAAATTGTCAAGAAACAAAAATTTATTGCAAGAAATAAATGGAAATTATTACAGAAGATTGTTCAAACAGCAAAAGCATAATTCTAAGGATTGGCTGTTGATTCTCGTTGCTGATCGTGGGAGTGCCAGAGCGTTGAGCTGAAGATGTGCTGGTCTGATGTGCAGTAGGTTGACGACCATATTTCTCAGCCAAGTCCTCACCAGCTTGAATTTCCCTGTGCCTGGCCTGGTACAGCTCATTGCCACCTGGCTTGCAAAGCCTACCGTGTTGAAGATCTGAGATGACCAGCTCAGTACACTAGCACTTTGGCCTGGTTAACACCTAGGTTATACCTATGGCTTTGAATGGAGCCAAGTAAAACCTTCAAGGCCCCGGTGAAGTGAGGTGAGATTTTATACTCGTGAATAGCCTGAGCGATTCACTCTGGCATAGCAGCTTCCAACCCCTCATGATCAGCTTGAAGCTTGGCCAATACCTCCTCGCGAGCAGCACTGAAAGTTCACATCTCATTTAGCTCAGCCTTCTGGGCATGCATGATCTTCTCCAGATTAGTGATCTGGGCATCTTTGGACAAGGACTCCTCCTTGTGTTTGTTACGGCTGGCGGACAGGTCAGTAATCCGTTTCTCCAAGGAAGCCTTTTGGGCGGAGAAATCGTTGAGGCGATGAAGAACCTCCTTCCCAGCTTTAACAACCTATAAATAACAAAGGCAAGACGAACATGGTCAGTGCAGTTCAAATATAACGAATAGAAAACGGAAAGATGCAAAACTTACAATAGATGCCAGATCCTTATCCGGCAGCTCAGCTAGGAACTCGGCCGAAGAACCCGATGTCCCCTCAGAAGCCTCCTGACCAGATCTGGGTCTCTTTCGTCCAGACCGAGAGCGGTATCTAGCCTGTTCACCCGTGTCAGAAATGTCAAAGATGACCAGTCTATCATCCTTCTATTCGATATGCCGTGTGCTGGAGGCTAGGTCGCCTTGTTGAAGATCCTCAGTAAGGGTAACCTCAGGGTTAACCTCTGGATTGGCCAATTCAGGCTCTGGCTCAGCTTCACCCCTTGGAGCCTCCAAGTTCTACTGGGGCTCGCCCTGTACAAGCACATCTTCTTCTTCCCCGAGCGCCTGATCGAAGATGTCAGCAACATCGGCCATTGAAAGAATAGAGAAAGTGTTAGCAAATCAAAAAGAAACAGTAAAGTCAAACAAGTGCATAAGGTAAAAGAAATCACAAGGAAAAGGGTCCTACGATGGTTATAATCCTCCGGAGTAAACCTCAGATTGGGCTCTGGACCGGAGTCAGATAAGTGATCAGCCTCTATCAGATTGTCAGGCCAGTGCTCAAAATCAAGGAGAACATTGGTATCGGCAATATCATTCAGCAAGCCTTCACCAACGGTGGTGGGACACACATCAGCAGGAAGCTGGAAATAAATCCAGTTGCTCAATTCAAGGTGTCCGTCGTTACGGATAAAGAAAAAGTGGTTCTTCCACTCGTGGATGGAAGATTTCCCTGTGGAGAGCATGGGGATCCCCCGCCGGTGGTCTGTGTGGCATGAAAAATAGTACACCCACTGTGGTTCCTGATCTTCTTATGCTGATAAAGAGTCCTAAAAAGATCCACACTAAACTCTGTGTCCATCAGCCGGCAGAAGATCGCAGACCCAATAATTGCCCTAACACCGTTAGCGGAAATCTGGGCAGAGCCTAGTGGTTAATGTCTCAATACGGCCAAAAAGGCCGACAGAAAGGAACCCTAAGGCCATAGACGAACTGATCCCTGTATACAGTGCAATACCCTTCAGGGGGCTGATGAGCATAAAGATGGGCACCCCCTGGCAGTTGAGGAGCATATCTATGCCATACCGGTGACAGATTTGCAAGATACCGTCCTGGGTTAGTTTGGACCGAATACCGAAGCAACCTATGGTTGTTCTAGTAGTCATATGGGCTCTAAGACACTGGCGTAAGGAGGTAAAACTAAAGGTTGAATGGTATCGGGATGGGTTAGAAGGAGCCTGATCGGCAACGACCTCCTCAATATTATTGCGAACAACAACCGTGTTTAAGGCAGGAATGTCTATAGGGCCTCCAAATTGAATAAATGGTTGGGTGACCTCAGTTTCTGACTCTGAATAGGACTCAAACTCCCTATCAATAGAGATGCTCAAAGCAGTACTCGCCCTCATAAACTAGGAAAAGCAGAAAGAAAGGAGAAACAGAGAAGAACAGTGCAAAAGTTAGAGAAAATGCTTACTTGAAACTGCAGAAAATCTTAGGAGAAATCTTCGAATTACTAGTAACAGCAAGAAGAGGGAAAGTCTTGTATGAAGGGACGGGTTTATAACCACCCTCCTGACTTGCAAACGACGTCAGTTATGAAAAGGAGTGAAAAATGCCTCATGTCCCACCATAGTGATGATAGCCTATTAAATAGACTACCAGCTGTCAATTAAGTATTTTGAAACGCGTGATTGGATAGGGGCCGGCTGAACCGCCAAATGGAGAAGATCTTACCAACTAAAAAACCCAAGCCAGGGCTTATGATGATACTGTTGGATCGATATTGCGCAGACAAACACTCTAGAGGAGGGTGAATAGAGTGTTGACCAATTTATAAACTCTTTTTCGATAATTTAACACAAGTACTAAACAACTAAGGCGGAAGCTAACTTAGTCGGTTATTCGCTTGTGTTATAAAAACCAACGTGATCAAGTGTAGTTAATTTATGTGATTATAGACTAATGTGTGATTAAATCACTGCAGCAAGTTGTAAATCAAATTGATTAAACAACTATGATATTAGGTGACTATTTTATAATATGCAATCAAATTAGATTGATATGTATGTATGTATATATGGCAGCCACGAATTAAAAAGATTGCAGATCAAAAGACAAGTTCAATACAGCATATTATTACCAACCATAAACAAAGCTGCAAATGCAGATTATATTCGAATTAATCAAACAGGTTTGCAACAGAAAAAAGGTACTAAAACTATTAACTAAGGAGATGTCCAAACAAAATGCAGCAAAGCAAATAGAATTATAAGCACAATGTAATATCCCGATTTTTTAAAAGGGGCAATTTGGTCTGTTAGCAAAAATCAGAATATTATGTTATTTAATTAATGGAATTAAAGAAAAGGATTTAATTGGATTTAATTAATAAGGAATAGTTAGGTTTAATTGGGATTATAAAAGGAAAACTAATCCTAAATTAACCTAGTTGTTGTTTTACGTAAAATTTTATGAGAAGTGGCGCAAGTTTGAGGGAAAAAAAGGAAGAAGAGGCTTTCGAATTTCGAAGCTAAACCGTTGCTCTTTTCAACAGACATCTCAAGAGAGAAAGGATCACCGCGAGACGAGGATCGTTTTGATATCAACAATCCCTAAATCCGTTAACGTAAGTTTTCCCTCATCGTTCTTGATATTAGGGTTTATTCATCATCGTGTTAAGCTGTGTTTTCTGAGTTTGAACATCATAGTGATCGTCTTTGGATTGATCGTGCATAGGTTTGGAGTTAAAGGTTTAACCTTTTCAAGGCTTCGGTAGCGTGGATCGTAGTAGCTCGCAAATTAAGGTAACGTGGTGTTCTTATCGTATGACTAAGGTGTCGTAAGATTGTAGAGCAATTTGTATGTTATTTTAGTTCTTTGTAATCAATCAGTGTTGGAGTTTGGGTTGGAATTGGGTTGTAAATCGCGATTACGCAGTTGCAGATTTTCTGGGTAAATCCCAGACGGGCGTCTGCATAAGGGCAGACGGGCGTCTGCGGTAGAGGCAGCTCAAACGAGCATTTGGGGTATTTTGGACGGGCGTTTGAGGGTCCAGTATAGATACATGATGTGGCTGAATTTCACGAACGGACGTCTGGGGGTTGGTGGACGCACGTCCAAGTCAGACGGGCGTTCACATGGGGTCAAACGGCCGTCGACTGCTTATTACATTTTTTCACTTTGTTTTCATGTCGACTTGGTTTCAGGCTTTATAATCATGTTTTACTGCTTAACCTTATGTGACAAAGCCTTGAATTAGCTTTTGACGCGTTTAGTTTCGGCACTATATGGATTCCCTAAAAAGATGAAGTGTGGGACCGTCGAAAGCTTTGGATTTGTCTTGTGCTTCGATAAGCAAGGGTTTATCGATGTCTGTGTATGTGCTAGGTTATGTTAGAGTCTAGTGGTCTTAAGAAGAGGGAGTAGATGTTAGATGTAATATCGTCGGATCAATCATAGATTGACCCGATTACGCAGCGGAACACATCAGATCTAAATCTAAACGAAACAAAGAACACAAATTTAAGATCTAAATCTACAAGGGGGTTTAGGAGCCTACCTTTTTATGGTGCTTAACTCCAAGAACAAAAAGGATCTCCAAGAACACAAGATTGAGCAGCCACCGTCTTCCAACGTGTGTCTCCCAGCAACACCAAGTGGATGGTGTTTCCCGCCGCCGGACCTCCTTGATATGCTACCGGAATAATCCCGAAGATTATTCCAACTCGAAACCCAAAGAAAATAGCCGAAACTTCCAAGGTATTTTTCTATCAATATGGCGTGATATTTGTGTGTCAAAAGGCTTGGAAGAACTCTCTTTATATAGGAGAGTAAAACTTAACCTCCAAGGATTAAATAATTAAGAGATAATTATTACATTAATCATTTTTCCAAATAAAAGATAAATAAAATAATTATCCCAAAAAAATTAGAATAAATCATATTATTATCTAATATTCCATGAATTATCAATTAACAAATAAAAGATAAATCACACATTAAATAATTATCCAAGAAAATTAATTTCCCAATAATTAAATAATATAAACAAAATGCGCCACTTGTAAACCAAAATAAGTCTACACGCACGTTTCCATATTTGACCAATTTGGTCAAAAAGGTCAACACACCAATTTGGGCCGTAAGTCACTTTAAAAATGTCTTTTCCGTGTATTTAATTATTTAGTCCAACTAAACAATTAATCCACATATCAAATTAAATAGCTCAATCCAACTATTTAATTATAATTGAGGTGCAACAACGAGAAAACCTTTATGCTATATTAGGAGTCACGTCGGGGACCATGGACCCATATTCGATGTTCTACAATAAGTCGAATAAAATTATCCGTCAGACAGAATAATTATATCCAACCTATTAATTCCGGGATTACACCACCATAAACCCGAAACTGAACTCTATCGAATATAGATAACTTACACTCAATTTATGAGTCGAAATCGTCCACTGATATAATCATTACATACGGATAAATCCTCCATAAATTTGCTCACTTCGATTCGGGATATTTTAAGTAAACCCTTCTCAAACATATTATCCTTATTTACCATTAACCCCCTAGTGATCAATTAGTTCATAACCAATATAGTATGAACTGGGCCCATCGATCAGTTTCTAGGGTCAACAAATAAGGGAACTGTCTGTCTACTTCCCGATGGAAGGAATGGATTCCATATCTGTGATAACACAGACCACTCACTCATTCTAGAATAGAGCCAACGAAGTGTTGGACCACATCTTGTGAAGTGATCCTTACTAACACATCAAACTCTACCCTAGTCTAAGCGGTTTATGCTGTGATCACCTCGATTGATTAATCCATATATGATCATCTTGTGATTCGATAAGACTTCTCGATTACGGAATTATATTGAGAACTCAAATCAAATCGGTCCAAATTTCTATATGATAATCATCATATATAAATGCCCCACTAGGTACTTCTATTACCGATGATCCGGATAAGATCACACACCGTAAAGTGTTCTCAAGCATTACTAGCAAATTAATCATGAGACCCATACTCAGATTAATAAACGCTACGGACTAAGTTAATTTTAAGTACATCTCACTAACTCAATCCTCTTGTGTATAGCCATAAACTGAGTTATGTGATTACATAAACGAGGTACTTAGGGTTTTCTGTAGTGTATACATATTGGCAATAAATGCAAATAAATAAGATGAAATAAATTCTGTCATTTATTTAAATAAAACAATTACAAATTGTCTTTCAGGCATAAAACCTAACAGTAGATTGATAGGTGAGCCTTTTATGTGAATCAACTTAGGTGGCTAGTTAAACATCTAATCAAACGTATGTGCTAGATTAATAATCTTAAACATCATGTAATGCTTGGTAAGGCATAGTACAATATCGCGATGTGTTCTCTGACCAGACAAAGTGGACTGTACCCACGCCGGTCAATCGATTGGTTAGATAAAGCGTCTGGTGCACTCTGCCGGTCATCACACTATCGGGACTCACATATTCCCGGGGCTACTAGAGTGTGTTTCTTAGTAGGTTGCACCTAATTGTCCTAGTACATCCTATTATTAGGCATAGTGTCCTTGTTATTCATGATGTAACAAACTTGAGCTAAGCTAGATAACTTTGGAACCTCATATTATGCTATGAA
Organism: Gentiana macrophylla; assembly: GCA_026214975.1. Lineage (NCBI taxonomy): Eukaryota > Viridiplantae > Streptophyta > Magnoliopsida > Gentianales > Gentianaceae > Gentiana > Gentiana macrophylla. The sequence goes on along the minus strand of CM047806.1, from coordinate 103,372,665 downwards.
CATAATGTGATAGTTAGCTAGGGCTAATAACGAAATGAATTAATAAAAGACAGTAGTACACAAAGTAAAACCATTCTTTGAAATAGTAAACTCATTATTCATAAAAGAAACAGAGTACAACTGGTATTTCAAAGCAGAATACGAAATTAAATTTCTATGAAAATTCGGAATGAAATAAACATTGTCTAAATGTAAAACTTTATTTCCAAAATGTAAAACCACAGCTCCCACTGCTTTTGCTGAAACTAACGCCCCGGTGCCGACTCTCATAACTTGAGCTCCTTCCTCTAGCTCCTCATACGAACTAAGGATCTGCAAAGAAGAACATACATGGTTAGTAGCTCCAGTGATATCAGATGATCCAAATTGATACATCTTTAGCTACATTGAAAGATTCCAAGACATGTAATTCAGATTACCTTTCTTATCTTTCCCATTGCTAGCCTTAACCTTCCCATCCTTTACATCTTTGAGATATACGGGCGCAGCGTGACTGACGACGCCAAGTGCCTATCTCATTCTTGATGAATGACACTTGCCCTTGGGCTTGGATGGTGTACTTGGCTTAGCCTTCTTCTTCATAGGTTTAGGCGCCGCGCGGTTTGTTTCTTATTCTTTTGTTTACCTGCTTGGTTTGACTTAGACGCCTTGGCTACGACCACATTGGCCTCAAATTTTCTTTTCCTGGTCTAGGGTTTATCTTTCGTGAAAGACCTCATAGACTTGAAGTTCGTTGATCAACTCTGTCATGGAAAGGTGAGCCTTAGACATGACGTGGCGTCCTCTGACGTCAGAAATCGAGATGTCGAGATTCGAGAATCAACGACACTTGGGTAGCATCGTCTATAATCGCACCATGAGTTCTTTGCATCGGTAAAGTAACTAATCATGTTCATCACATGACCAAGATAACCGGCCCGACCCGCCTCGTCTTGGCATTGACAAACCTTCCTCACGGCCTCGTGTCTTGCTTGATCAGACGGTTTGCCAAACATGATGGTTAAATCTTGCAAGATTTCTCGTGCGATATTAAAACCCTCGATCTTGCTCGAATGACATCCGACACGGAGGCTAAGAAGATGCCTCTTGCCTTATTATTCGCCTCTTGCCATTTTTGATGTTGATCGCAAATGCGTTTAGGCGGATTTTGAGGGGTAGAACAGGGCACTCCTCAGTCAAAACAAACTGCGTGCATTCTCAAATCGAGCACCACGTTTACGTTACTTTTCCACTTAGTAAAATTGTCGCCATTAAACTTATAATTCAAGAAAGTTTGAATTTGCGAAGACATGTTCTTTAAAATAAAATGATGAAACTTAATCAAATATACACTACTATATTTTTGTTTTAGGAATAATAAACTATATAAAGTCTATCCTACCATTCCAAGGATTTAATCTCACACCTCGAGATCGCCGCAGGTCGGTCAAAGAGGTGACGATTAAATCGAGACAATGTCTCTCGTTGATTAATCTTCGAGAATCAAACATCTCACGGGAATCGGACATCCCGGACCTTAATCATCATTTACCTTCTTCTTTTTCTAGCCTAGATATTTCAAAATATCCATAAAGAGTGTGTCCTACTATATCGATCTCAAAATACGCCACGAGTATGCCGCGCGCAGGGTCGGTCAGTGACTCAACGAGTACCCGAAATCCTATCCTTTCGGAAACCAAGACTTGAATTTTGATAAGGGTGAACACCACCCGCAGGGGGCCGGAATCAAAGCGGCTCCAGATGTCACCCTTCTCTCACGTGCTTGCATTTATAGTAGAGGCCGTGGGGTTGGCTGCCGCCTTCCCCGCTCCCACTCAATATTTTGAAAAAGTGGTGGGTTTACTAATTACGGTTTTGGCATTGACAATAAGAAACAATAAATCAATGTACTCTGAATAGGGTCGGTTATGTAGGCAAGCCTACGCCGTCTTATTCGTTGGAACATATGTGACAGTTCAGGCCAATCCGGCAAGAGAAGCCCGTTTAGCCCGAAGGCTTATCGGCTATGCTAAGTCTGTCGAATCAGCATAGCATGCATCACACGTGGAGGGGAGTAGATTGAGCCGAAGCTCGGTTGAACTCGCCCAACCATGGTTAGACCATTTTCGAACCCATGTACAAAGATTCTCCGATTTCTAAATCGTCACCCAACGCGTAATCTCGTTTCTGTTTAAGGTGGGTTCACTGAGAAGCCATCACCGAAAATCTCAACGATTTTTCCAAGTGGGATTCACCGAGAATCCATCACTAAAATCGTAAACGATTGACAAAAACCCGGTTCCTCGGTTTTTATAATTAGCTACTTATTATTTAACTACCACATATTAAATTAATAAGCATTCATACTAATTATTCGAGTTATACATGCCTAATTTATTCGAAATAAACTAGCTACATGTATGCATTGGAGTGGAATCATGAAGGTGCAAGTCATGGCAATTTTCCGGTTTTAAGCACGTAATCTTGATCAAACACAAAATTATACCGAAAAGTAAACACCGAGACGGACCGTTGGTACCCCCGACTAACTATTTTCTAAGGAAAAGTAAAACTTATACTATGTCTTCGAGTCTTGATCTTCGAATCTTGAACTCGAACCGCCGGATCACGAACCACGAACATCCGAGAGGAGAAAAGGCTTTTTAATTAAATAAACAAATATTATTATAATTATCAAAAACCTTTTTTTTGTTTTTTTTTGTTTAAGTGCGGCTGTATAAAAAAGGATTTTTATTATTATTATTATTATTTTGATATTGTCGGCTATGTCCAGAATATTTACCAAAAAAAAAAAAAAATTTGTTATTATTACAGCCGAAAGGCTGTTTATTAAAGCAGAAAAAAAATTTAATGCATGCAGCCGCATAGAAAACCCTAGCCGCATGCTAGGTTTATAAAAAAAACAGACTTATAGCGACGCTTTTCAGCGTCGCAGAAAGTCCTGTAAGCAGTTTTTTATTAAAAAAAAAAAGTTTTTAACCGTTTCTCCTCATTCATACTTTGGGTTTCGCCTTGATCTTCAACTTTTCTTCAAGATCTTCATCTTTTCGAGTCCGGAATAACAAAATTACAATAAAAGATGCTACTTTTACAATGAATTTTCAAAATTGACATAAAAAATACAATTCCTATGCTCAATTGTTACTAAACAAAGGAGCTACAAAAATAGATCTACGGGTAAACAAAGATGCAACCCCAATCCATCTCTTCAACCACAACATTCACAAGCATACAACATGAATAAATTTCGTATTTAACAAAAAAAAACGAAATAAAACACCTAAAACATGCTTTTAATATTCTTTGATCGTTAGATCAAAGGCTCTGATACCACTTGTTAGATGTAATATCGTCGGATCAATCATAGATTGACCCGATTACGCAGCGGAACGCATCAGATCTAGATCTAAACGAAACAAAGAACACAAATTTAAGATCTAAATCTACAAGGGGGTTTAGGAGGCTACCTTTTATGGTGCTTAACTCCAGAACAAAAGGATCTCCAAGAACACGAGATTGAGCAGCCACCGTCTTCCAACGTGTGTCTCCCAAAGAACACCAAGTGGATGGTGTTTCCCGCCGCCGGACTCGCTTGATATGCTACGGAATAATCCGAAGATTATTCCAACTCAAACCCAAAGAAAATAGCCGAAACTTCCAAGCTATTTTTCTATCAATATGGCGTGATATTTGTGTGTCAAAAGGCTTGGAAGAACTATCTTTATATAGGAGAGTAAAACTTAACCTCCAAGGATTAAATAATTAAGAGATAATTATTACATTAATCCTTTTTTCCAAATAAAAGATAAATAAAATAATTATCCCAAACAAATTAGAATAAATCATATTATTATCTAATATTCCAAGAATTATCAATTAACAAATAAAAGATAAATCACACATTAAATAATTATCCAAGAAAATTAATTTCCCAATAATTAAATAATATAAACAAAATGCGCCACTTGTAAACCAAAATAAGTCTACACGCATGTTTCCATATTTGACCAATTTGGTCAAAAAGGTCAACACACCAATTGAAGTAAGTCACACTAAAAATATCTTTTAGTGTATTTAATTATTTAGTCAACTAAACAATTAATCCACATATCAAATTAAATAGTCCAATCCAACTATTTAATTATAATTGAGTGCAACAACGAGAAAACCTTTATGCTATATTAGAGTCAATATCGGGACCATGGACACATATTCGATTTACAATATAAGTCGAATAAAATTATCCGTCGAGACGAATAATTATATCCAACCTATTAATTCCGGATTACACCACCATAAACCCAGGCCGAACTCTATCGAATATAGATAACTTACACTCAATTTATGAGTCGAAATCGCCCACTGATATAATCATTACATACGGATAAATCCTCTGATCGCTCACTTCGATTCGGGATATTTCCGTAAACCCTTCTCGAAACATATTATCCTTATTTACCATTAACCCCTAGTGATCAATTAGTTCATAACCAATATAGTATGAACTGGGCCCATCGATCGCTTTCAGGGTCAACAAATAAGAGGCGTCTGCCTACTTCCCGAGGAAGGAATGGATTCCATATCGTGATAACACGGACCACTCACTCATTCCGAATAGAGCCAACGAGAGTGTTGGACCACATCACGCGAAGTGATCCTTACTAACACATCAAACTCTACCCTAGTCTAAGCGGTTTATGCAGCGATCACCTCAGGATTCAGATTAATCCATATATGATCATCTTGTGATTCGATAAGACTTCTCGATTACGGAATTATATTGAGAACTCAAATCAAATCGGTCCAGCCCTATATGATAATCATCATATATAAATGCCCCACTAGGTACCCTATTACCGACAGTCCGGATAAGACTGTCACACCGTAAAGTGTTCTGGGCGCATTACTAGCAAATTAATCATGAGACCCATACTCAGATTAATAAACGCTACGGACTAAGTTAATTTTAAGTACATCTCACTAACTCAATCCTCTTGTGTATAGCCATAAACTGAGTTATGTGATTACATAAACGAGGTACTTAGGGTTTTCTGTAGTGTATACATATTGGCAATAAATGCGAATAAATAAGATGAAATAAATTATGTCATTTATTTAAATAAAACAATTACAAATTGTCTTTCGGGCATAAAACCTAACAGTAGATTGATAGGTGAGCCTTTTATGTGAATCAACTTAGGTGGCTAGTTAAACATCTAATCAAACGTATGTGCTAGATTAATAATCTTAAACATCATGTAATGCTTGGTAAGACATAGTACAATATCGCGATGTGTTCTCTGACCAGACAAAGTGGACTGTACCCACACCGGTCAATCGATTGGTTAGATAAAGCATCTGGTGCACTCTGCCGGTCATCACACTATCGGGACTCACATATTCCCGGGGCTACTAGAGTGTGTTTCTTAGTAGGTTGCACCCAGTTGTCCTAGTACATCCTATTATTAGGCGTAGTGCCCTTGTTATTCATGATGTAACAAACTTGAGCTAAGCTAGATAACTTTGGAACCTCATATTATGCTATGAACATAATGTGATAGTTAGCTAGGGCTAATAACGGAATGAATTAATAAAAGACGGCGTTGCTTTTATTTCTTTATGAGACCGACGTTGTACGATCTTCTACGCGTTACTAAGTACTTATGTACTACCCCATTACTTTTTGTTGTCTTTCTCTTTCCCCAAAGAAGATGAACAGGTTGCTAATGCCGATGAGTTCTTTAACTAGGACGTGTGAGACGGAGCTCTTGAAGACTTAGTTCTTTTACTTTTCGTTTCTTTCAATAACGTTGTTGATTTAGTTTCAAACAATGTTGTCTTTCTTTTGGATTAGTTCCGTTTAAGTTCTTTTGGATTTGAATGTTGGTTGGTTTAGTATTCTTTATTGGATTTAGATTTACAGCATTGAAAACCATGTGTTCGATCTTTTGTTTTCCCGAGTCGTTTTATCTTCCGCGTCGTTTTAGTTCTGATGTGTGACGTAAGGCTTACATATATTATTGAATTTTATTTGATAATATTTGTGTCGAGCGGTCTTTCTAGATAAGGACTCGGTGTCCGGGAATGGGGCGTTACAGTTGGTATCAGAGAGAAAGGTTTTCCTTGCTGTGTAGGACTTGATTTCTTCTTTAAGATAAGTGTTAGAGCTTTAGTAACCCCTCTCTTTTCTTGGTTATAGAATGGTTCTTACTAGAGGAGAAGCTAATACGAATAACACCGAGGAGGCTAACACCCAGACGGGTAGCACTGAGGCAGGATTAACCGGGATTGTGATTCCGAGAAGGAGGAGAAGTGGACCAGCTACCCAGGGCCCTACAGTTTCTCAAGTTAACACCCCATCTGTGAGCAACATCATGCTTGGGGTGAACCAAGGACCAGATATCATCGTTAGGGGAAGAGTGGAACAAGGGGGTCCTTCACGGTTTAACCCTAGCATACCGGTTATCACCACTTCAGCAGGAGTAACATCAGGAGTGCCTGTGCCCCCAATGACCACAAGCTGGGAAGGACTAGGACTTTCTCATCCACCGGTGAGTACTTTCCCAACCGTTTCTGTGCAACTTCAAAGAAGCGTCTGCGCCGCCCGGCTAGTCGATTTTCGATCGACCACGAGGCATCGATGTTTTCCCCACACCACCGAAGTTTTACACCTCGCCAACGGTTCTTCCTCCACCACCGCCTAGATCGATGCTTTTGTAGCACTGGCTACACCTATCCATAATCGAATCACCCCCAACAAAGAAGAGTTCAGCAACCTCAACCATAGTATCAGAATGCTCCACCAATTCAGCAACCGATACAACATTATCAGTTTGGGGGTTACGACAGGCAAGTGGATTGGTATGATAAGATGAAGAAGCATAGGGTGCCAGAATTCTTTGGCAATGTTGAGCCAACAGCAGCAGATTTATGGATTCGTGGGTTTGAGAGGACGTGCAGAAATGTGAAAGCTCCAGAATCTGAATGGGCTCAGTTAGCAATATCCTTGTTGTCAGGAAATGCGGAAAGTTGGATGGAATCTTATGAGCAATTTAATCCGAGGATCACGGATTAGGCAGTGTTCAAAGACCTATTCTATAAGGAATACTTTCCTAGAACAGCACAGAATGCAAAGGCTAATGAATTTCTGAGTTTCAAACAAGGAAGATACACTACAGTGACTCAGTACTCCCAGAAATTCCATGAGTTAGACAGATTCTACCCTGAAATCATGAGGAGTGAAGAGAAGAAGATTTACAAGTTCATGGAAGGATTGTCACATGAAGTGGCAAAGGGCATGCTGGGAGATAGACCTACCAGCATGGCAAGCGTCATGGATAGAGCTTTGATTGCGGAGAGATTTGCCAACAGACAGACGGTTGTAGTTGGGGATAAGAGGTCTTTCTCGAATTATCAAGGAAGTAACAGAGGAGCACCACAGCAGAATGTTAAGAGGACAGGGAATCCGGCCATGAAGAGTTCAGCAAGTGGGACACCATCGGTTTGTGCTAAGTGTAGCAAGACTCATACAGGAGAGTGCATGGCAGGTAGCTTGAGTTGTTTCCACTGTGGGGAAGTGGGACATTACTCGAGAGCGTGTCCTAAGAAGCTCTCTCAAGGTAATCAGGCAGGAGGATGAGGTAACCAGCAGGGTAATCGTTCCATGGGTAGCAGACCAGTACGTGTCTTTGCAGCGGATGCAGAACCGGAAGAGTTAGATGACCTTGTGGTGACAGGTACTTTTCAGTGTTTGTGTTTATTATAGATATTTAATATGATATAGCGCGCTTATGATATTACATATTTGTACTTAAATTGATTCACTTGTTAGGTACCGTAATCATAGATAATCTAGCGCTTTAAATCTGCTTGATCTGGAGCTTGAGGACTTTGTTTCCTCTAAGATAGCTAAGAAGTTGAACCTACCTCTTAAGGAATTGGAGAGACCTTTGAGTATAACCATACCTTTGGGCAGAGTTACTACATGTGCCCAGGTCACACCCCAAGTTGATATTAGAGTTGGGACTTACACGTGTTAGTATGCCTTGACAGTGTTGGATTTCTCAGACTTTGATGTTATCCTGGGTATGGACTGGTTGTCCAAGAATTATGTCTACTTGGATTGTAGAGGTAAGAGGGTGATCTTTAAGGCCTCAGGAAAATCAGCTAAGATGTTTCAGGGTAACGTATACAAGCCTAGCAAGGGTCGTTATCCGATTATCTCAGCAGTTAAAGCCCTAATAGCTTTGAAGAAGAGTTTCCAGGGTTTCGTTGTTTATGCTTTGGATAAGGAAAAGCATAGGCCCAAGTTAGGAGAGACTCGTGTAGTTAAGGACTTTCCTGAAGTTTTCCCGGAAGAATTGCCTGGACATATGCCTGAAAGGGCCATAGGGTTTGAGATCAAATTTATTGCAGGAGCATCACCAGTGGCTAAAGCACCTTATAGGATGGCACCAAAGGAGTTGAAAGAGTTGAAAACTCAGCTTAAGGAGATTCTAGAGAAAAACATCATCCAGCCAAGTACATCACCGTGGGGAGCACCGGTCTTGTTTGTGAAGAAGAAAGATGGGAGTATGCGGTTGTGCATCGACTACAGAGAGTTGAATAAACTGACAATCAAGAATAAGTATCATTTACCAAGGATTGATGATATGTTCAGTCAGTTACAAGGTAAGAAGGTGTTCTCTAAAATTGATCTTAGGTCCGGTTATCATCAGTTAAAGATCAAGGTGTCAGATATACCTAAGACAAATTTCTTGATGCATTTAGATATGGACATTATGAGTTTTTGGTCATGCCGTTTGGACTCACTAATGCTCCATCGAAGTTCATGGACTTGATGAGAGTTTTCATGCCTTATCTCGATAAGTTTGTGATAGTTTTCATAGATTTATATCTTGGTATACTCTAAGGATGAGGAAGAGCATAAAGAACACCTGAGGATAGTTCTGCAGACCTTGAAGGAGAACAAACTGTATACCAAGTTTTCTAAGTGTGAGTTTTGGTTGGACCAGGTTAGTTTTCTTGGGCACATAATTTCTGGAGAAGGTATTAAGGTGTATTCAACGAAGATAGAAGCCATTTCTAAGTGGCCTAGACCGACATCAGTAACAGAGATAAGAAGTTTCTTGGGTTTATCTGGGTACTATCGGAAGTTTGTGCAGGATTTCTCTAAGATAGCTACACCTCTCACGAGGCTCACTCAAAAGAACGTTAAGTATGAGTGGACCAATGAATGTGAGGATGCTTTTCAGACTTTGAAAGAAAAGTTGACCACAGAACCTGTGTTAGCATTACCAGAAGTTTTTGATAACTATGATGTATATACAGATGCATCGGGTCAAGGTTTGGGATGTGTTTTGATGCAATCAGGAAAGGTAATTGCTTATGCATCTAGGCAGTTGAAGGTGCATGAGCAGAATTACCCTACACATGACTTGGAGTTGGCAGCAGTGGTGTTTGCTCTGAAGCTTTGGAGACACTATTTGTATGGTGTCAAGGCAAGAATCTTCATGGATCATAAGAGTCTGAAGTTCTTCTTTACTCAGGAGAATCTGAACATGAGACAAAGAAGATGGTTGGAGTTCGTGAAAGATTACGACTTAGACATTCAATACCATCCGGGTAAAGCGAATGTTGTAGCTGATGCACTTAGCCGGAGAGCGGTTAATGCTATCACTACCATGCAAGAAGTTGTGGATCAGCTGGATAGGATGCATATTCAAGTGATTGAAAGGAAGGGTGAAGCTCAGAATTTGGTGCCATTGATGGCAAGGTCAGATTTGCTAGATGAGATTCGGGCTAAGCAAGATAAAGACCCGGTGTTGATTGATTTGAAGCGAGTAGTGTTAGGTGTAGTGCCCGAAAGACAATTTGTGTAATTGTTTTTATGACATAATTTATCTCACCTTATTACTTGCTTTGTGCTTGTAAATAATACATCACTTGCAAACCCTAAGTATATCAAGATAAACCGCTTAACTCAACTCATGTGTATGGCATGCACGTGAGGATTGAGTTAGTGGTGATATACTTAAATCTGTTAGTCCGTGGTGAACTTAATCGAGTTTAGGGTCTCTTGATTAAAACACCAATAATGCGCTGAGAACACCTTAGGGTGTGATAGTCTTATCCGGACTGTCGGTAGAGGTACCTACGTGGGGCATTTATATATGATGGCATTCATATAGAATTTGGACCGATTTAATCTGAATTTCTCGGTATAATTCCGTAATCGAGGAATCTTATTAAATCATTAGATGATCATATATGGATCAACCTTAATCCTGAGGTGATCACGGGTCTTTGCTTGTCCCGGGTAGTGTTTGATGTGTTAGTTACGGTTCACTTTAATATGTGTTCCAAGCCACTTCTCATTGGCACTATCTCCGGATGAGTGAGTAGTTCTCGATTTTCACGAGACATGGAATCCATTCCTTCCTCGGGAAGTAGAGACAATCCCTTATTTGTTAGCCCTAAGAAAGTGATCGATCCCGGGAGTTCACATTTGACTAATTAGCTACTAGTCAAGATATGTGTACTAATTGATCATCGGGGGTTGATGGTAAATAAGGATAAGATATTTTGAGTCGGGTTCACGGAGACTTCCCACTCAAGAATGGACATCTATGGAGGGTTAATCTGTATGTAGTGATTATATCAATGGACACTTATTCACTCTATGGGTTGAGTATAAGTATATATCTATAATCGGTAGAGTTCGGTTTGGGTTTATGGTGGCGTAATCCCGGAATTAATAATTAATGTACTTATTCTGTTCGATGAATAATTAATTATTGGAGCTACTGGTTATAGGTCCATGGTCCCCGATGTGGCTTCTGTAATTCGGACTAATAATCTTGTTATTTGGGCCTCAGTGATAATTAATTGGCTGGGCTAATTAATTGATATGCATGGATATTATTTAGTTGGGCTAAATAATATAATACACATAAAAGACATTTTATGTGGGCTTTTAAACCCTAGGGGTGGCGCCTCATACTTCATTAAATGCAAGATTTGATTTTCTTGTGTGATTAATGATTAATAAAAGATGATTTATTTGTAATTGATTGATTGATTAATCACAATCTTTTATAAATGGAATTATCCTTTATTGTGATTTCTTTTTAATTATTTATTTAATTAATTAGAAACTTGGAGGCCAAGGATTTACTCTCCTATATAAAGAGAGTTCTTCCAAGACATATGGGCATGCAAAATTTCGCCCCACTCATTAAAAAAGAGAGAAAAAATTTGTTTCTCTTGTCTAGGGTTTTAGAGGAAGAAAAACTTGGAGTTTTTCTTAGTGTTGCATATCGAGGAGGTTTGTGTATCAAGAAGGGTGTCCACCAACCGCCGTTTGGAGAACACATCGGAAGATCAAGGCGACTCTTCCCGTTATTGGTAACATAATCTTAAACCCCCTTGTAGTACTTAAGTCCTTTAATTATGTGTTGTGTCATATAAATCGTGATCCATCCGCTGCGCGTAGATCTAATTCGTTTAGATCTAAGAACCTGCATCCTTCATGTGGTAGCAGAGCCAGGTTCCACGATTTATATAGTCATAATCGTAATTAAACGATTTAAAGGAGTGGAATTGCATGTAGGTGATATTTTACTTATTATTATGTATTAATATTTTTTAAATTGCTATGGTTGAAGAGATGGATTGGGGTTGGCACCGTTTTCCCGTTAGATCTATTGTAAACTCATATAAACGATGAAAATTCGTTCATATGAGTATAGGAAATTATGTAATTCATGTATTATTGCAATTTTAATTTCCAGAAAATAGATCTGTACATTAGCTGTTTAGTCTTTTCATTTGTTCCGTTGTTTGAGCCGTTAAAACAAAGATCCCTCCGGTCAGAATCAAGATTGGAAGTTGATGAACAATCCCACTAATTTTGGTGTCGATCAGAGTCCGTTTGGGTTTCCGTTCGTTGCTGCGAAGTGGCTGCTGTAACAGAAAAACGCAGGATTCACAGAAACCCTAACTGTGACTTCTTCGATTTTCTGGGAACAATTGGACCGTTCAAATTAAAATCCGACCGGTCAGATTGATAATCATGGAGTTTTGGACGTGAGATAAAATTTTCAGGACGATCGGGATTCATCTTAATCCCCGATCGGCCTCGGGAAGTATATGATGCGGTGCTGTAAGAGTCTGTTTCAGCAGCAAGTTGGGCGGCTTACTGAGGAAGATTGACAAGTCAAAGCTCCAATCCGACCGTCCATCTTCAATTCCGAAGAATGAAGATCAGATCTGGAAAGTTTCGTCCCGATCCGAGTTCGTTTGATATTCCGATCGTCGAAGATTCTTAACAGCTGTAGATTAGGGTTTTAATTTATTTTCGAGTAGATTAGTTACGGGGGTGCCAACAGTCCATCTCGGTGTTTATTTTCCGCACTAGTATACATGTGTAGATTGTATGAGTAGAACCGGAAAATTTCCATTACATGCATCATATCATGAATTCCACTCCATATGCATACATGTAGAAATTAATTCGAGGAATTAGTTAGGCATGTATAAAACACACTATTAGTTTTAATTAATTGTTTGATATTAATTAGAAACTAATTAGGGTAAAAACCGAGGAACACGGGTTTTTTCAATCGTCGAGGTTGGGTGATGGATTCTCGGTGAATCCCACTCTGCGAAAGCATAAGGAGTAAAATCCGAAACCTCGTGGGTTAAGGTGTTGGATTCTCGGTGAATTCCACCTTACCTAAGACGAGATTACGTTTTCTTCCGTAGTGTCTACGTGAAACTTTGATGTTTAAGGATTGGATAATCACGGGCAAACAGGTTCGAAAGTGGTTTAACCACGGTTGGGTGGTCAACGATGAGCTACGGCTCAATCGACTTCACCCTCCACGTGTGGCGCTTTGCACGGGTGCAATAATCTTGAGCCATCCGAAGAGCCACTACGGCTCAACGGACCTCTCCTAGCCTTGACCCGTCCGACGGCCACATATGTTCTAACGAATAGGTCGGGTGGGCTAGCCCACATAACCGACAACATTCGGGCCTATGATTTATTGTTCCTTAATGTAACATCAAGTCCAAAAATGTGATCAGTAAACCCACCACTTTTTCAAAATATTGAGTGGGAGCGGAGAGGCGACAACCGACCCCACGGCCTCTACTGTTGACACAAGCAACGTGAGAGAATGGTGACGCCTCGTGCGGCTCGGGACCGGCCTCCCTAAGGAAGGCCTTCACCGCTATCAAAATTCAAGGCTTGGTCTCCGAAAGGATAGGATTTTGGGTACTCGTCGGGTCACCGACCGACCCTAAGGCGCTGCACACTCGGGTCTACCTAAAAATGAGACAGATGGTCACACTCATAAAGGGTATTTTTGGAAGTACCTTGGCTGAAAAAGGAAAGTTGATTGAAGATCACAAATAAGATGTTCGATTCTCAATCTGATCTTCAATATTAATCGAAACCTCTTTGACCTACCCTAAGGCGGCACTGAGGCATTAGATTAAATCCTTGGAACGGTAGGATAGACTATAAGTAATTAGTTTATGTTCCTAAAATTTTAGTAGTGTATGATTTGGATTTATTTTTCCACAATTTTATTTACAATCTGTTATATATATCTCTCTAAGGTGCTAGACTGCTAGTGTCAAATTGACTAGTAATGACTTCGTTGAAAAGTGGTAAGTAACTAGAACGTTGTATTTATTAATCTCACATGCGATTAATTTTTCGGAAGAGATATTTATCTTGAAGCCTTCAAAACTTAAGTGACGTAAATAGGCATGTCACTGCTGTCACTCGTGCAGAACGAGAGACAACCATAGTTAGTTTGAAAGATGATTGGGGCGATAAAATTCTTCTAGTGAATTTTAATTGTGTAGTGTCTACACGAGAAATTTTCTAATAGAAAAATTGGAGAATCATCGATTAAAGTATCGCTAGTTAGACGGTATTTGGAACCGATAAACTAGTGGGAGCTTTTATCTTATATTTTTCTGATTTATTAGAAAATTAGTCCCACTGGGTAACGCTTTCAATAGACATCCCACAGTTCACGAGTAGTGTCTACTCAAACGAACTGCTAGTTCAAGACTATTTCCTTTTAAGGAAAGTCAAGAATGGGAAAGAATGTCTACAAGTGTTAATCATCTAAACTAAGATTGAGGCTAAACCGAAATATTAATTAAAGAAAGTATAGGATAAGGAAAGTGATTTCGGATCACTAACCAATGAATCCTTGGCAATTTTCTTAACCGAGTAACTCGACTCGGGAGCTAAGTTCTTTGGAAGAACGAGAGAGCTTTGCATTAACGATTAATAGAGTAACAATGGGCAGTTGTTTCAGCTATAATAGTGGGAGTGATATAAGGAAATGAATTTCGGATTCTATCCTTGAATATCACAGAAAAATTTATTTTTCTGTTTACAGATTCGTTGAAACAAATGGATTCACTTTCATCTCGATAATACAGTTGCCTTAAACAAAGTGAAGATGACATTTGTAGTACGAATCTGTGACTCGGACTTTTGTTTGATAAAGACAGAACCACTAAGAAAAGCTGAATAGGTATGTGTAACACATCTAAAACTATTAAAGGTAAAAGGTTTCCGTATTAAGATAAACGACCCTTCAATATCTATTAATTAGTGCATATATCCTAGAGACAAGACCTGCTGACTGGCTAAGGGTGATTCCTATCTCCCAGTCTTGGAACACTATCTCAAAGGAACAATGACTAAGTTTCCTTTCAATCGGGAAAGGGTAATAGATTTGAAGGGGTAACATAGCTTGTTCACCATGACCTTCAGGGTCTAGTGAGAGATACAAGCTAGTGGGAGTTTTTGAGTGGTGACATTTTGTCTGATAACTACTCGAAACGTGATTTAGTTTATCAAAAGAATACAAGGAGGAGTCTCTGATTTTAGCAGAGAATAGAGTATTCCATGCTCAGAAATAGGCTACCGCATAGTCTTGGGACTGATGCTCGGCCTGCCTCCTAGTTGAATGTTTCTCACTGAGGAAGAAACCATAGACTTGCCTGATATAGTTATTAATGTGCTACAATACACTGTTAAACTCGATTAAGATAATTGGTTGCAAAATAAGGGTTAACATTATTATGTAAACCGAGAAGTCTACCTAGAAGATGCTAGTGAGTTTATGGATAAGGAGTGAATTCGGTTCACACCACTTCCATTAATGTAGGCATTTAGCATTTAATGCTTAAAGGTAGGACTGGAAATTTTGCGCATACGTTCAGATTGTGACTGTTTGTGAAACATCTTAATGAGACGAGTGAAGGTTGATTATAAGATTCTTGAGATCAGAAAGTGACGGTTGAACTGTCACAAGCCTTCTGATAGAATCTATAAGTAACAACCTTAAACCTTGGAGTACGGTTACCCAAAGGTAGTTACTCTCTCGATTTAATCGCACCACATCGGTTGTTGGTGATTACACCGATAAATACTACTAGATCGAATGTCAATCCACCCAAGACACGGTGGGGAGTATGGTTTAACCGTTGACCCATTGTGATTTTGTGGACTTTATAATCTGCTGGGGTGATTGATAACCTATGGCTCTTAGTGGGCTGTATAGGATTACGATCATAGAGGATGGTTTGACACCTTAACCACAGTAAATGGAGTTTTTGTACTCCGTTTTGTTCGATCTATTGTAGAACCACCCGAGTATCTCAGGGCCAGTGGGAGCAATTGGATCTACATAGAAAAGAGTCGAATGAATAGGAAAGTTTAAACTTTCAAAAGCAAAGTTGAGTGGTATAGGGTGATTCCTCGACAAGTAGAGAGTTAACTGGACCTTGAACTCTCTCACCACTCGGTCTTGCTAGATTTTGTTAGAAAGCGAGAAAATAGGGGTGATTCCCGAGACTTTCTTGCCGAACAACGGAATCAATTCATTCGAAATGTAAGGGTTTTAGCCGAGAATGAATAACGGATTCGTTACAAAGCGTAAGATAGGGTGATTCCCTAATACCTTTTTTGCGAGACTAACGATATCTTAATTTATTCGAAAGACCATTGGTAGGAAGCCCTGCCATGGCTTATATCCTTTGTGGATTTAAGAGAACCTCTCGGTCATTTAAAAGTCACATGTTTTAAAATATGTGGACTTGACCAAAATATTGATAAGTTTTTCGTAGACTGGATATCAATATTGGTAATGTAGTAGTAGTATTAGTGTTCATAAATGATAACACTAAAACGGTTGGAAACAACATGGGTGTGCTATCTGAAGTCGGAAACTAACACGCCAAGATTCTCTGGATGAGAGAATTGGACTATATTCTAAGAATTTGATTCGGTCATTTCCACGAGAATGAGTCATTGGCTATCCCACCTGTCTTATTGAATAAGATTGATTATGCATATACGGTTGCAAAGATTCATCGAGTAGTCCTACCCTACCTCTCGTGAATGATTCTCTAAATCTCGGATAAAGAGAAAATGGGATAGAGTCTCTCTTGGATAACGGCAAGTCAGTTATCATAAGTCAATAGTAATCGAATCTTGGATTTGAGCAATAAGTAGCGCTTTTAGTATCGTCCTCAAGTATCGTTAGAGAACGAGGAATCATATGCTTGTATATTCAGTGCAAACTTGAATATGGTTGACTACTACTGATTCGACTTGTAGTCGATTAAGGATGATCATTAAGTTGATCTCGGGCTCAGTGTTTACTCATAGTGCTTAGAATTTCCTTTTTGGTCCAGGAGTAATTCCAGTGTCGATAAGCCGATATCACTTCATTGTAAAAGCAAAGTGAAGAGATAGCTTAGAAGGATCTTCTCGGTCACCGAGGTCAAAAGCATATTGAGAGAGAGTACCGCTGATTGGAAGGACCGACAACGTTTCAATCCTAAAGATCGCCTCGAGTCGACAACCTAGCTAATCGATGTACCAAGTCGAGTGATTGGAGGGTACGGCATTGATGGATATGTCTCATCTGCCTTTTAGAGCAAGTGGGAGAGTGTTGTGAATAAGATGAGAAAGGGTGTGCTCTAAAAACAATCATTACTTGTCATTTCGTGCAAGTGGGAGATTGTTAGGTGTAGTGCCGAAAGACAATTTGTGTAATTGTTTTTATGACATAATTTATCTCACCTTATTACTTGCTTTGTGCTTGTAAATAATACATCACTGCAAACCCTAAGTATATCAAGATGTAACCGCTTAACTCAACTTGTATGGCATGCACGTGAGGATTGAGTTAGTGGTGATATACTTAAATCTGTTAGTCCGTGGTGAACTTAATCGAGTTTAGGGTCTCTTGATTAAAACACCAATAATGCGCCTGAACACCTTAGGGTGTGATAGTCTTATCCGGACTGTCGGTAGAGGTACCTACGTGGGGCATTTATATATGATGGCATTCATATAGGATGGACCGATTTAATCTGAATTTCTCGGTATAATTCCGTAATCGAGGTATCTTATTAAATCATTAGATGATCATATATGGATCAACCTTAATCTCGAGGTGATCACGAGTCTTTGCTTGTCCCGGGTAGTGTTTGATGTGTTAGTTACGGTTCACTTTAATATGTGTTCCAAGCCACTTCTCATTGGCACTATCTCCGATGAGTGAGTAGTTCGATTTTCACGAGACATGGAATCCATTCCTTCCTCAAGGGAAGTAGAGAGACAGATCCCCTTATTTGTTAGCCCTAAGAAAGTGATCGATCCCGGAGTTCACATTTGACTAATTAGCTACTAGTCGATATGGGTACTAATTGATCATCGAGGGGTTGATGGTAAATAAGGATAAGATATTTTGAGTCGGGTTCACGGAGACTTCCCACTCGTAATGGACAATCATGGAGGGTTAATCAGTATGTAGTGATTATATCAATGGACACTTATTCACTCTATGGGTTGAGTATAAGTATATATCTATAATCGGTAGAGTTCGATTTGGGGTTTATGGTGGCATAATCCCGGAATTAATAATTAATGTACTTATTCTCATTCGATGAATAATTAATTATTGGAGCTCACGGTTATAGGTCCATGGTCCCCGATGTGGCTTCGTAATTCGGACTAATAATCTTGTTATTTGGGCCTCATTGATAATTAATTGGTCAAATAATTAATTGATATGCATGGATATTATTTAGTTGGGCTAAATAATATAATACACATAAAAGACATTTTATGTGGGCTTTTAAACCCTAGGGTGGCGCCTCATACTTCATTAAATGCAAGATTTGATTTTCTTGTGTGATTAATGATTAATAAAAGATGATTTATTTGTAATTGATTGATTGATTAATCACAATCTTTTATAAATGGAATTATCCTTTATTGTGATTTCTTTTAATTATTTATTTAATTAATTAGAAACTTGGAGGCCAAGGATTTACTCTCTATATAAAGAGAGTTCTTCCAAGACATATGGGCATGCAAAATTTCGCCCCACTCATTAAAAAAGAGAGAAAAAATTTGTTTCTCTTGTCTAGGGTTTTAGAGGAAGAAAAACTTGGAGTTTTTCTTAGTGTTGCATATCGAGGAGGTTTGTGTATCAAGAAGGGTGTCCACCAACCGCCGTTTGGAGAACACATCGGAAGATCAAGGAGACTCTTCCCGTTATTGGTAACATAATCTTAAACCCCCTTGTAGTACTTAAGTCCTTTAATTATGTGTTGTGTCATATAAATCGTGATCCATCCGCTGCGCGTAGATCTAATTCGTTTAGATCTAAGAACATGCATCCTTCAAGTAGCTCGAGAGAAGCCTACAGTGAGTTATCAGTTGGACAAGAGTGGTCATCTTTGGTACGGAGACCGTTTGTGTGTGCCCGGTGTGGATGGCCTAAGGGAGAAGGTTATGGATGAAGCTCATAAGATTGCTTTTGTGGTACATTCAGGAGCCACTAAGATGTATAGAGATCTCAAGGAAAGATATTGGTGGCCTGGCATGAAGTTAGGGATCACAGAGTTTATGGCAAGATGTGATACATGCCAGAGAGTGAAAGTAGAACACAGAAGGCCAGGGGGTTTGTTGAAACCTTTGGAGGTACCGGAATGGAAATGGGAGAATATCACGATGGATTTTATCACCGGTTTGCCTAAGACTAAGGGCGGTCATGACATGATTTGAGTGATTGTGGATAGACTTACAAAATCAGCCCATTTCTTGCCATGTAAAGTGGACATGCCTATAAAGAAGTTCGCTACTATGTATATCGACAATATAGTGAAGCTTCATGGTGTGCTTTTATCTATTGTATCCGACAGGGATAGTAGATTTATCAGTCGTTTCTGGAAGGGTTTACAGAAAGCTTTTGGGATGAAGACTGATTTGAGTACAGCGTTTCATCCATCCGAGACGGATGGGCGATCGAGAGAGAACAATTCAGACTCTCGAGGATATGCTTAGAGCTTGTGTTTTGGATGCCGGAGGATCATGGATAGACTACCTCAATTTGGCTGAGTTTGCTTAAAACAATAGTTACCATGCTAGTTTGGGTATGCCACCTTTTGAGGCCTTGTACGGTAGGAAGTGTAGATTTCCACTTTATTGGGACGAAGTGGGAGAGAAACATATCATAGGGCCGGAGATGGTTCAGCAAGCCAAGGAGAAGATCGAGTTGATAAGGAAGAATCTGAAGGCCGCTCAAGATCATCAGAAGAGTTGGGCCGATGTTAGAAGAAGACCGCTAGAGTTTGAGGTCGGGGATAGAGTTTATCTTCGAGCGTCTCCAATGAAGGGTGTCAAGAGGTTCGGACAAAAAGGAAAGCTAAGTCCAAGGTATGTAGGACCTTTTGATGTCATCGAAAGAGGTGGGAAGTTGGCTTATAGACTTCGGTTACCAGAGTCGATGTCTAGAGTCCACAATGTTTTCCATGTATCGATGCTTAGGAAGTGTCTATCTAAAGTGGACGTGGAATCTGAGATTGATCTGGAAGTGTTACAAGATAATCTTTCGTATGTGGAGAAGCCGATAAAGATTTTGGATAGGAAAGAGAAGATGATAAAGAGGAGAGTGATCCCGTTAGTGTTAGTGCAATACAGCAATCATGCACCGACTGAAGCCACTTAGGAAGTTGAAGCGGCTATGTTCAACGAGTTCCCAGAGTTCCCTCATCTACCAGGTACGATCTAGTTTCGAGGACGAAACTCCTCTTAAGGGGGGAGGAATGTAATATCCTGATTTTTGAAAAGGGGCAATTCGGTCTTTTAGCAAAAATCAGAATATTATGTTATTTAATTAATGGAATTAAAGAAAAGGAAAAGTATTTAATTAGATTTAATTAATAAGGAATAATTAGGTTTAATTGGGATTATAAAAGGAAAACTAATCCTAAATTAACCTAGTTGTTGTTTTACATAAAATTTTCTGAGAAGTGGCGCAAGTTTGAGGAAAAAAAAGGAAGAAGAGGCTTTCAAATTTCGAAGCTAAAGCGTTGCTCTTTTCAACAGACATCTCAAGAGAGAAAGGATCACTGCGAGACAAGGATCGTTTTGATATCAACAATCCCTAAATCCGTTAACGTAAGTTTTCCCTCATCGTTCTTGATATTAGGGTTTATTCATCATCGTGTTAAGTTGCGTTTTCTGAGTATGAACATCATAGTGATCATCTTTGGATTGATCGTGTATAGGTTTGGAGTTAAAGGTTTAACCATTTCAAGGCTTTGGTAGCGTGGATCGTAGTAGCTCGCAAATTAAGGTAACGTGGTGTTCTTATCGTATGACTAAGGTGTCGTAAGATTGTAGAGCAATTTGTATGTTATTTTAGTTGTTTGTAATCTGTCAGTGTTGGAGTTTGGGTTGGAATTGGGTTTGAAATCACGATTACGCAGTTGCAGATTTTCTGGGTAAATCCTAGGCAGACGGGCGTCTGCGGTAGCGGCAGCTCAAACGAGCGTTTGGGGTACTTCGGACGGGCGTTTGAGGGTCCAGTTTAGATACAGGATGTGGCTGAATTTCACGAACGGACGTCTGGGGGTTGGTGGACGCACGTCCAAGTCAGACGGGCGTTCACATACAAGTCAAACGGGCGTCTGACTGTTTATTCGATTTTTCATTTGTTTTTAAATGTCGCCTTGGTTTCAAGCTTTATAATCATGTTTTACTGCTTAACCTTATGTGACAAAGCCTTGAATTAGCTTTTGACGCGTTTAGTTTTGGCACTATATGGATTCCCTAAAAAGATGAAGTGTGGGACCGTCGAAAGCTTTGGATTTGCCTGGTGCTTCGATAAGCTAGGGTTTATCGATGTCTGTGTATGTGCTAGGTTATGTTAGAGTCTAGTGGTCTTAAGAAGTGGGAGTAGATTGATAGGTGAGCCTTTTATGTCAATCAACTTAGGTGGCTAGTTAAACATCTAATCAAACGTATGTGCTAGATTAATAATCTTAAACATCATGTAATGCTTGGTAAGGCATAGTACAATATCGCGATGTGTTCTATGACCGCACAAAAGTGGACTGCACTCCATGCCGGTAAATCGATTGGCTAGATAAAGCGTCTGGTACACTCTGCCGGTCATCACACTATCGGGACTCGATATTCCCGGGCTACTAGAGCGCGTGTCTCAAGTAGGTTGCACCCAGCTGTCCTAGTACATCCTATTACTAGGCGTAGTGCCCTTGTTATTCATGATGTAACAAACTTGAGCTAAGCTAGATTACTTTGAAACCTCATGTTATGCTATGAACATTATGTGATAGTTAGCTAGGGCAAATAACGGAATGAATTAATAAAAGACGGCGTTGCTTTTATTTCTTTATGAGACCGACGTTGTACGATCTTCTACGCATTACTAAGTACTTATGTACTTACCCCGTTACTTTTTGTTTGTCTTTCTCTTTCCCCAAAGAAGATGAACAGGTTGCTAATGCCGATGAGTTCTATAACGAGGACGTGTGAGACGGAGCTCTTGAAGACTTAGTTCTTTTACTTTTGGTTTCTTTCAATAACGTTGATGATTTAGTTTCAAACAATGTTGTCTTTCTTTTGGATTAGTTCCGTTTAAGTTCTTTTGGATTTGAATGTTGGTTGGTTTAGTATTCTTTATTGGAATTAGATTTACAGCATTGAAAGCCGTGTGTTCGATCTTTTGTTTTCCTGAGTCGTTTTATCTTCCGCGTCATTTTAGTTCTGATGTGTGACGTAAGGCTTACATATATTACTGAATTTTATTTGATAATATTTGTGCCGAACGCTCTTTCCGTTTAAGGACTCGGTGTCCGGCAACAGGCTACTGTTACAGATTATAAACAAGATTACCGACTTAAAAACAACAGCAGGTCTTATACAATAATTCTGGTACAATGCTGAAGCAGAAACAAAAATAGTTACAGATTCAACAAAGGATCAATATATAAATTACAAAAGATATAGCTGAGTTCTGCAATTAAAAGCTTGAACACTCAAATAGCTACGTATGATAATCGAGTTCACGAACTAGATTATCAGATCTGTAAACACAACTACTAAAGTAAAAGTTTAGCCACCTAATAGCTAACCTAAACTATTACAGATTGTCCAAATATCAGATTCAGGAGGCGTGCAAAGGCAGTAGGTAATGCAGGCAAGTTCAGCAATATATTAGGAGCAGCAACACAAGGGCAAGGACAGTAAGGCAGTTGAACAGCAAGATCAGATAGCAGGATTGACAAGCAGGAAACAAAACTTGCAGAATGCAGCAGCAAATGGGTGTTCCAATATTGATTAACAACAACACAAAGGTGTATGCTGATTATCAATGTTAGAATCAATAGGTTATAAGGGGATCAAAGCAAAACACTTAGATAGAATCAAACAGAGACTTCTGTCTGATGCAAGAATTGAGACTTAAGCTATTGGCTCAAATCAAACTCACAGAAATGACAATAGAACCCACTGGTTAGTCCTGATTTGGTACTGCAGACCAATCAGACTATTATCAATGCTGTGATCAACTTAGAGCCAATAACCAAAATCAGAGTTCCAACTCTATGGACGGACTCAGAAAAGCAAGCAAGACTAGTATCAACAAGACTACTATCAAGCTAATCTAGACAATCACAAATCACACAAAACACAGAAAATTGAAATGCAATTGAGTTAAAGTGTTACCTAGGCACAAGGAACACAAAAACCTCAATTCAACAAGTTCTATCAAATCTATTGATCAGAACCTTACTTTTCAATAGCCAAGACCAGAATCACAAGCAGCTAGATCAATCTACAAGATTATCAAGCTTCCAACTTCTGTGTTTGCAAAAGGACTAGAAAAGAGAAATTTCGCAGTGTAGTGAAATATGGGATTGCTCAAAAAGGTTATTCTGAGTTGTTGCAATCCTAGTTAATGTGACTGGCTATTTATAGCCATGAGGTATAACTTGAACCTCAAAAGTTTGTGTGAACACAATCAAAAGAAATCTCAAAATCCGATGCAATCAATATAGTGATTTTTCCACCATGGTTACTCGAGTCCCTCCTTGGTTCAAAGTGTTAAACATACTCTCTAAAGCAAATAAGTTAGGCAAACGAGAGAGAGAGAGTGATGTCAAACAATGAACCTTACCAAATAGGTTAACCACGCAAATCAACTTTAAACCCACCGATTTCTTTTCTTTTGACTTAGTTCTAATAGCATAGTGTAAGGCACCGAGACTGGTTCAATTGCATAGAATGCATTCTTACCTTAATTGAACCAAGGGTTAACTCAGATTTAAACCACTAAAGGCTATGATGCCAACCAACATTGGTTTAACTGAAAGTTATTTAGCCATCATTGGGTCACTACCTCTCGGCATTGACTCGACCCTTGACTTCCTGGTAGAAACCCTCGATCAATTTACCTAATCCAGACACCAAGAAGGGTCAAGCCTATACTCGAGCAAACCGGGTAGAGATTCACCGGTTTGTGAAGACTGAGGCACTGAAAAGAGCATCACTGCTGTGAACGGCATTACTTCAATCTCCAGTGCATTAAGACTGAATTTGGTGTAGTATTCAGTCTATAACGGTCATAGGGTCAAGCCTTCACGATTTTCACGTGTTTCATTTGACCCGAGATATCTGCAATCACAGGACAAGGAAAGGTCAAGGCAATAGTCTATTCGAATTAGTGTAAAATCAGACTGTATACGAATATTAACTCAGAAGAGATACGACCTGATTTAGGGTTGACTGCAAGTCCACAAAATCTGTCTTTAATGGCTCGTATCAGTCATCAGATCGGATAAAGGGTCAAACCTTCCATAATCAACCTTCAATAGACACAATAGCATACAATCAGGGCAGATGAACAATTCATATCAGAATAATAATTACGTTATCAACTTAATAAAGAAAGGTACGACCTTTTTGATTTGAGAGGACTCTCTAGCTTTCACACTTCGAAATTTGCATATGTGAAATGTATCCGGACTGAAAGATGGCTTCTTTACATCATCAATCGAATCACAGAGAATCGGGGTGATGAAATCCCCGATTTCATTCCCTTCTCAGCACAGCCGCTTCGAATCAAGACAGATATGCAACCCTTATCATTTCTGTGAGCAAGACAACACCGAATCGAACAATTATTGCTCGATTTTACTAGAAAGGGAAGGAGATGAGGGAAGCTAGCAGATTTTCTAGAGAATTTTAGGTGATTTTCATTGAATGCGGGGGAGAGAAGAATGAGTAACGGCAGGAGAGTGTAGAGGCTAGGTTTTTTACGATTTTGGGTAAGAAACGGGAAATGAAGAGAAAGGCTGCAAGGTTTGAGAGTTTTGTCATAAAACTCGGGTAAATGGATCAGGTCGATGGGCGAGATAAAATTCGACTGAATATAATCTTTTAAAAAAAACGAGCCCAGCAGCTATAAAAAAGGATTAAACAATTAATAAATCATATTAATGAAATATTAGTTTAAATATACTGTTTAATTAATCCTACAAAAATATAAACATAATGTTTTCCATATGATTTAAATACAAGAAAAATTAAAACAATGATATCATATAATAAAAGCTTTAAATAATATAATACACATATGATATAAAATACTCATAAAAGCTTTAATAGAGGAGAGGTTACTTTTGAAAATTAATCAACTCTCCACAAAATACTCAACATTCTCCCCCTTTGATTTATTTTCAAAATAACACTTTTAAAGCTTTTAAGGAATAGTTTTAAACACATGGAGAGTATAACTCCCCCTAAATACAAGCTCCCCCTTAATTAGAGCTTTCTAACTTTAATAATAAAAATAGTTCAACTTTTAAAAGCTTTATAACACTACTTTCTCCCACTTAGTTTGAAAATTAATCAAATAAGGTTTTAAAAGCAGGGTTGAAAGTCATGAACCACAAAATACTACTTAAAGTAAAAGTGTATAAGATACTTCCCTTTTGGGTATCAAGGAGTATGATACCAATTGCTTTACAATCATTTATTTAAAGCACTATCAAGCCAAGATAAGTCATTTTAGCATATAAAATTTGGTGACCTGCAAAACAAATTTATATAGAAGTACCCTTTATACTTTGGGTCCTTCAGGGTTAGAAATAGACTTCAAAGAATCTTTCTGAACCCATACTTTTCGTACCCTTGGTTTATGTCCAGTCTTCTTAGTCCAAGTAGACTGAGTTGACTGATCACAGTGATGTGGGATTGGATAGTATGTGTTCTGATGCATTCTCAGAATCTGATCTTGCCAAAATAGCAAATTGACTAAGTAGGGATCAACTTGGGATTGTCTAAATGTGTAGTCGGGTGCTTGGTGTATGCGAGGGTCATAAAATGCAGGTGCGTAGAAACTAGGTGTAGCATAGTTGGTATGATTATTTTGGTTCATGTTGAGCGTGGCTCTTTGAACCTCTACGATCATACATATATGCGTGGTTTTGTGAAGTGGAACGCTGTGAAGTGTGTGAACATGTTGATGAAGCATTCTTTAATGGTGTGGGTGCTTTAGGTGGTGGAGGTGTAGCACGTTCTAAGGAAATTGGCCTAGGCGTCAAGTTTTCCGGACTTGAGTCAGGAGGAGTTGGTTTGGATTGGTTCCCCGAACCACTTACTTCCTTCCATTTTCCTTTTAGTGTTGAGAGTTGTCCTTGGAGTAGAGAATTCTCCTCTTCAAGTCCTGAAACGACTTGTTTAAGTTTGACACCTCTTGCTTTAAGGAATTAATCTCAATTTCGGTGTCTTGATGCTTAAGCTTTAAGTGACTTAGAGTGTTGATTAGCGATACAGTTTCATCGTTATGCTGTTTCTTAAGCTGACTAATTGTTTCGTTCTTAAGTTTTAGAGTTGTCCTAAGTTGTTCTATTTGATCATGCAACTCTTCTACTGAAGATAAATATACCTCACTCTCATTATCGAATGTGGGTTGAGAGCGACCCATGAGGCAGAAAGTAGCTCACTCGGAAGCAACGGATTTGTTATCATTGTCCGACTCGGAACTATCAGACCACGTAGCCACCATAGCTTTCTTCTTTTTAGATTTTTCTTTAGTCTCATTCTTGGATTGATGATGTGATTTTGACTTGTGATGAGACTTGGATTTTGAGCTCGAACTATGCTTTGACTTATTCTTTTTGACTTTGGGACAAGCATTTGAGATGTGTCCATATCCTTTGCACTTGTAGCATTGTGCAGTTGTGGTCCAATCCTTTTCTTTACTGCCACGATGCTTTCCACCATGCTTTTTGGCGCCCTTAGAATTTTGCTTTTGAAATTTGTAAAATTTCTTGAAGTTTCGGGCCGCCATAGCAACTTCTTCGTCGCTTTCACTCTCAGATGACTCAGATTCGGATTCCGATTCAGATTGGTGATCTCTAAGAGCGGTGCTATAGTGAGGGTTTCTATCACGCTTACGAGCTTTAAGGTGCATCTCGTGAGTGATCAAGATTCTGATAAGTTCATCTTTCGTGAGAACATCGGCATCCTTACCCTCCTCAATGGCATACGCTTTGGAATCCCATTCAGGAGGAAGAATCCTAAGAATCTTGAGGATTTGGTCCTCATTCGAGACTGGCTTACCATACGACTCTAGTGCATTAACTATGTCGTTAAACCTAGTGTCCATTTGTTTAACGGTTTCGTTTGATTCCATTCTAAACATTTCAAAAGCTCTTAGAAGACCGTTAATTTTGGAGCGTTTGACTCGGGAAGTTCCCTCATGTCTTTGAGTGAGAGTCTCCCAAATTTCTTTGGCAGGCTTACTTGAGTTAACCGCACGAGCCTCTCCGGGACTAAGGTAGTTGACAAGAATGGCCATGGCCTTTGAATTTAATAACAACTTTTTAAAGTCATCATCAACGAGTTCATGGTCAAGCTTGGCAACTTGAGTGGTAGTCCCACCCTCAGTGACGGACTTCATAGGAATCAATGGACCATTTTGAATGATTCTCCACAACTGGTAGTCCATTGACTCAATGTGAAGCCGCATTGAGTTCTTCCATTCCCTATACCCCGACCCATCAAAGTATGGGGGCCTTGCCAAGGACAAGCCCTCCCGAGGAGTCACGGTAGATGCCATGGAAGTAATGCAATAAAAAGCTTTGAAAACGATGAGCTAGTCTATGTGAAATGCAATTACAATGCAAGTATAAACAATACAATTGATGTAATGTACAATGCAAAGTCTATGATATGTATGATGATTTTTTTTTTAAATTAAAATTTATGAAATCTCAAGAAACAATTATTAATGGACAGATAGTAAAAGATGTGGTGTAGATTACCTAAATCAAATTATTAATATTACTGATCTCACAAATTAAGTGATAGCATAAGGGTGTGAAAACAAGTGAATCAATCGTAAACGAACCCTTAAAAAGTGATGAGCCGGCTGTTGATGATCTAACTTGATTGAAAAATTGATCATGCAAAAACTCAAGATCAAGTGTAAATCGAGGAAATAAATAATAATAATAAAATAATCAAACAAAGTGATATCAAGAACTTGATCACTAGGTAACCTGGCTCCGATACCAATTGTTGGATCGATATTGCGTAGACAAACACTCTAGAGGGGGGGGGGGGTGTAAATAGAGTGTTGACCAATTTATAAACTCTTTTTCGATAATTCAACAAGTACTAAACAACTAAGGCGGAAGCTAACTTAGTCGGTTATTCGCTTGTGTTATAAAAACCAACGTGATCAAGTGTAGTTAATTTATGTGATTATTGACTAATGTGTGATTAAATCACTGCAGCAAGTTGTAAATCAAATGATTAAACAACTATGATATTAGGTGACTATTTTATAATATGCAATCAAATTAGATTGATATGTATGTATGTATATGGCAGCCAATGACGAATTAAAAAGATCTGCAGATCAAAAGACAAGTTCAATACAAAGATATTATTACCAACCATAAACAAAGTCGCAAATGCAGATTATATTCGAATTAATCAAACAGTTTGCAAATGTAAAAGGTACTAAAACTATTAACTAAGGAGATGTCCAAACAAAATGCAAAGAAAGCAAATAGAATTATAAGCACAATCAACAAAGCATCATTATGTGATTATAAACAAGATTACAGACTTAAAAACAACAGCAGGTCTTATACAATAATTCAAGTACAATGCTGAAGCAGAAACAAAAATAGTTACAGATTCAACAAAGGATCAATATATAAATTACAAAAGATATAGCTGAGTTCTGCAAATAAAAAGCTTGAACACTCAACTAGCTACAGAAGTGATAATCAGGTTCACAGAACTAGATTATCAGATCTGTAAACACAACTACTAAAGTAAAAGTTTAGCCACCTAATAGCTAACCTAAACTATTACAGATTGTCCAAATATCAGATTCAGGAGGCTTGCAAAGGCAGCAGGTAATGTAGGCAAGTTCAGCAATATATTAGGAGCAACAGCACAAGGGCAAGGACGGTAAGGCAGGTGCACAACAAGATCAGATAGCAGGATTGACAAGCAGGAAACAAAACTTGCAGAATGCAGCAGCAAATGGGTGTTCCAATATTGATTAACAGCAACACAAAGGTGTATGCTGATTATCAATGTTAGAATCAACAGGTTATAAGGGGATCAAATCAAAACACTTAGACAGAATCAAACAGAGACTTCTGTCTGATGCAAGAACTGAGACTTAAGGTATTGGATCAAATCAGACTCACAGAAATGACAATTGAACCCATTGGTTAGTCCTGATTTGGTACTGCAGACCAATCAGACTGTTGTCAATGATGTGATCAACTTAGAGCCAATAACCAAAATCAGAGTTCCAACTCTATGAACGGACTCAGAAAAGCAAGCAAGATTAGTATCAACAAGACTACTATCAAGCTAATCTAGACAATCACAAATCACACAAAACACAGAAAATTGAAATGCAATTGAGTTAAAGTGTTACCTAGGCACAAGGAACACGAAAACCTCAGCTCAACAAGTTCTCACAAAGTTATTGATCGTAACCTTACTTTTCAATGGCCAAGACCGTAATCACAAGCAAGCCTAAATCAATCTTCAAGATTATCAAGCTTCCAACTTCTGTGTTTGCAAAAGGACTAGAAAAGAGAAATTTTGCAGTGTAGTGAAATGTGGGATTGCTCAAGAAGGTTATTCTGAGTTGTTGCAATCCTAGTTAATGTGACTGGCTATTTATAGCCTTGAGGTATAACTTGAACCTCAAAGGTTTGTGTGAACAAAATCAAAAGAAATCCTGAAAATCCGATGCAATCAATATAGTGATTTTTCCAGCCATGGTTACCCGAGTGCCTCCTTGGTTCAAAGTGTTAAACATACTCTCTAAAAGGGGGCCGTTAGGCAAACGAGAGAGAGAGAGAGAGTGATGTCAAACAATGAACCTTACCAAATTGGTTAACCATGCAAATTGATGATAGTCAAAATATACTCGTAAAAGTCATCAACGTTATCCTTAAATCGAGCCTAATAATATATATTTTATGTTAAATCACATGTGTATAATGATTATTTAATGTTATGTGATTAATAGAATATAATTTGGTATTTATCCGTTTTTATCATTTAAATACGATTTACTATGCAATAAATATTTATTTTATAGATTGAGATAAATTGGAGGATAATTACAAATGGATGAATTAAATCTCAAGATAAATCGAAGAAAATTCGGAGTGCATTGAAGATAAATATCGGATCAGCGCGAAAAGAGGAGTAAGGCATGACAAGAGCCAGCGAGCCAATCCGAAGATCAGGGACTCGCTGGCAGCAAGGATAAGGCTCGCTGGGGGCGAGTTCATTAAAGTCACCGGATTAGCTTGGAGTTATCTCGATGCATTTTTGACTTTATTTGGATTTAGGAAACCTATTTTAGATCGGTTAATGATTATCCTAACTCTATTTTTACCCCTATATATACTTGTGCTATTTCATTAGCAAAAACACACATTAGACACTTCTCTCGAATTAAAATAAAGTTCTCAGTTTTCCTCAGAGTGGTTTTTATACAAGTTCTGCAATAATGTAAGTTCTTGTATTTATTTTCTCTTAGTTTTTATAATTAATTCCCCAATTATTATTTATCGTTTGAGATTGTTATTTCTTAGTTAAATGATGTAGATTTAGGATTACGACGTGAGGCAGTACGGATTCCTCTTCTATAAGGATCCCCATGCCCACGCCTATGTCTCGTGATCTATGTATGACTTTATTTTGATTAACAATCGTGTTTTTAGTAGATCTATATAATTGCTTTATGAATCTCTATTTTATCCGTTACGTATAGAGAAATGCTAAGATTTGGGTTTTCGCCACAAATCAATCGCCACGCTTTTTATGGTGAGATTGTCCACCTAGAATTTCTTATCTTAGTAGGTATGGCTACGGCTATGTTGCTCGTCTGTTTTAATTAGCGTATGATTAGAAAATACCAATATAGGGCTCCTAGGTCGGCTCAAGAATTGATCTTCCGGGACTTTCAGCGAGATCTAGATATGTTCTGTATTAGGGAATTGTGCACATCTAGTTAAACGTAAATCGTAGATTAACATGATACCTAAAAAGTTAGTGTTAATGGGACGGAGACTGATGCGATCTCTTAGGAAGTACGCCTAACCACAGGAATGTTGCCTATGTGAGGAATACGGTTAATATTGGCATCCCTAGTTTTGTAAGCATGCAAGTTATATGAGATGGAGGCCTAAAAAGCGAAGTCACGTAATGTAGTGATCTAGATGGCCTACCCGGAGCTAGATCAGGTTTAGGGGATGACTCTCGTAGCCAATATAAAAGAAATACGAATCGGATTAATAGTTGTCGAGTATCGCTTAATTATATAGAATCTCTAGATCCAAACGATAACATAATAATTGGGGAGGTTAATTACGTTGTTTGTGTCGTGTCCTTTATCTTTCTTGTCTCTTGTTGGTCGTAGACCGCCTTTGTGTCCTTGATATGAATAATTAATTGTTTGTATATAAATGACCCACAATTGGTTCCCTGTGGGATCGACCTTGATTCGCTATAGCTATACTACGATAGGCCTAGTCCTCTTGCTAGTATTGGTTTATGGTGGTCAAGTATTTTATTATCACATGATCTACGTCATCACAAATCAACTTTAAACCCACTGATTTCTTTTGACTTAGTTCTAATAGCACAGTGTAAGGCACCCGAGACTTAGTTCAATTGCATAGAATGCATTCTTACCTTAATTGAACCAGGGGTTAACTCAAAGTTAAACCACTAAAGGCTATGATGCCAACCAACATTGGTTTAACTGAGTTATTTAGCCATCATTGGGTCACTACCCTCAGCATTGACTCGACCCTTGACTTCCTAGGGTAGAAACCCTCGGTCAATTTACCTAATCCGTACACCAAGAAGGGTCAAGCATTATACCTGAGCAAACCGGGTAGAGATTCACCGGTTTGTGAAGACTGAGGCACTCGAAAAGAGCATCACCTGCCGTGAAACGGCATTACTTCAATCTCCAAAGGCATCAGACTGAATTTGGTGTAGTATTCAGTCTATAACGGTCATAGGGTCAAGCCTTCACGATTTGCACATGTTTCCTTTGACCCGAGATATCTACAATCACAGCACAAGGAAAGGTCAAGTCGACCCCTCCCTTTTTTTCCCTCAGAAGCGTGTAACATGAATAAGGAAAATTAAAGGAGTTTTATTTGGAAAAACCTCCTATATCTATTAATTTACTTAATTAGTTTTTTCTTTAATTAATTACTTAGGATAAGTAGTAACTAGGAAATAAATAAATTAAAACCAATTAATCTTTTACCCTTGTTAAAAACTAGGGGTGTTACGTGAAACCCGTGTCGTTAAACGGATAGAGTCACTCACGAGCAAACTCGTGTTCGACTCGTTAATATATGTGATCATTTGTTTGTTTAGCTTCACGAATCAAGTTTGAACAAGTTTTGACGCCCGTTTCCAAAACGAACGAAAACGAATTTACTCGTGAACGTACGATTATGTCCGCGAACATGCTTATATAGATAAATCAATGTACAAACTAACTTCATCTTATAAGATGATAAGACATCTATTAATCTAATAGTTACTTTAGAGTAATTTTATAGAATATTGATAGAGTTGCCATAGTGTTTTTATTATTATAATGTTTGAATATTACATTGTATTTTGTTATTTATTAATTTGTACTTAATTTTTTATACTTTAACAAGCCGAACTCGAATTAAGAGGCAAAAATACATGTAACATGGAAAACTTTTTCTTAGAAAGTAACATGCCAAACTTGAACACGAGGTCAAACAAAATTTCTTTATAAATGAGCTGAGTTTGAACATAATTTTATGTTCGTTTATTAAGCAAACGTTCGTGAACAAGCTCGTAACCTTAACGAACCATGTTTGAACATATTTTTCTGCTCGCTTATTAAACGAACGAACATAAACAAACTCGTGACCTAAACGAATAGAGCTTGAACAAGTGATACTCGGTCACGACTCGGCTCGGCTCGTTAACAAAGACTACAAGAAACTAGTAGTCACATATTGTTGGACATCTAAAGGAGCTATGTATTGGTGCTTTTTCCATCAAAACTCACAAAGCTACCCGGATTCTTGGGTCGTTGAGTTAACGGCCATATTAAATAAAAGATAAAGTCACGTAAGAAATATCGTCATATAAATAATAAAAGATAAAATCTCGTAAGAAATGTCATCGAGATAAAATCACGTAAGAGATAGTAATGATATTTTGTTAAGATTAAGTTAGTTTAAAATAAGATATTTCTTGATTAATTTATTTATCCTTTGAATTCTAAGGTTTATCAATTATGATAAATCTTTAAGTTTATCTTTATGTTTTCTTTCTACGTATAAGAGATCTATTGTAAGATTTTTTTGAACGATTCAATCGTAACATCTGCTCATATTTCAAATTCGTATTTTGATTTTCTTCAATATTCAATGGCTTAACCAAAGCCTATGATTTGATTTGTTGCACTCATATTTTGTTGCAAAGCGATTCTCTCTTTCTCTCTTGGCGATTAATAATGTCCAGATATCGCAGGGTGGTTCTTCTTTCTACGGATGCTTGGTTGAAGATTTATATTAATGGGTCGTTTGTTAAATGCAGTGGCAACTATCTGAGAAAAATTATGGTACAACGGGCACTTTTGGATTATACCAAGTGGAGGGTCATGATTCTTTCTTATTCCCTCTCTCACACATACTAGAAGTGTGTAGGTGTGAGTTGGATTAATCATGACCCTCCACTATAACTTCAAAATTCCCGTTGCACCATAACTCTTCTCTTATCTAACTTATGTTCTGTCAAAAGTTTCATTATCTATTGGATGATAGAATTGTATGGGACCTCCGTCTAACCTTCTTTCCACTAGCCTTGTGGAATTTTCTTAATAAAATGTCATTAATTTTAGGATGGTCCAGTGACAACTATTGGACCAACAAATCAAAGATTTTTAAGGAAACAAGTAAAATGCACGTGCCTCCCACGTGTTTGGTTAAATTAATATTTTTAATATTTAAAAATAACAATTCAGCTTTAATTTTATAAATATGATAAGTATTCTCTAAAAATAACAATTCAGCCATTTTATAAATATGATAAGTATTCTCGATTATGAAATCATATATTCAAATCTCTAGAATAAAAGATTTCTTTCATGTCTCTAGTAAATCTATAAATATTCTTTAAAAATTTCCTAACCTAAATAACGCACTAAAATATCATATGTTCAAAATGTCACGTGTTGTCTCTAATTGTAATAAATAATTCTAATTTCTTTCTTATATGTGAACTTAAATTTTTCGACAAAATAAATATTAAAAACAAGGTTAATTATCTACCATACTTTTATGTAACATTAATTTTATTTATGGATAAAAGTATATATGGACTAAGTGTAAATGTTCTTAGACAAATGTGATAATCTAGTAAATGTTATTACAAATTTAACACCAGTGGTTATCAAAAAAAAAAAAAAAAACACCAGTGATGAATAATATACGGTTTGTCGCTAATTCGTAGCAATATTGTCGAATATTTGTGACGAACAGTTTTCATCACAAAAATTCGTCACAAATCCGATAAATTCTTGTAGTGTAACTTCAAAATTCCCGTTGCACCATAACTATTCTCTTATCTAACTTATTTTCTGTCAAAAGTTTCATTATCTATTGGATGATAGAATTGTATGGGACCCTCCGTCTAACCTTCTTTCCACTAGCCTTGTGGAATTTTCTTAATAAAATGTCATTAATTTTAGGATGGTCCAGGTGCAACTATTGGACCAACAAATCAGCATTTTTAAGGAAACAAGTAAAATGCACGTGCCTCCCACGTGTTTGGTTAAATTAATATTTTTAATATTTAAAAATAACAATTCAGTTTAATTTTATAAATATGATAAGTATTCTCTAAAAATAACAATTCAGTTTAATTTTATAAATATGATAAGTATTCTCGATTATGAAATCATATATTCAAATCTCTAGAATAAAAGATTTCTTTCATGTCTCTAGTAAATCTATAAATATTCTTTAAAAATTTCCTAACCTAAATAACGTCACTAAAATATCATATGTTCAAAATGTCTCGTGTTGTCTCTAATTGTAATAAATAATTCTAATTTCTTTCAGTATATGTGAACTTAATTTTTTCTCGACAAAATAAATATTAAAAACAAGGTTAATTATCTACCATACTTTTATGTAACATTAATTTTATTTATGGATAAAAGTATATATGGACTAAGTGTAAATGTTCTTAGACAAATGTGATAATCTAGTAAATGTTATTACAAATTTAACACCAGTGGTTATTATCAAAAAAAAACCAAAACACGATGATGAATTATATAATTCAAGTCGCCTTTTTCTCAAAACAAACCCCCTAAATCACGGCTTATCAATTAATGCTAGTAACTCATTTTTTTTATCAAGCTTCTGTGAGAAGTAACTAAAATTGAAACCTGGTTGATTCGATCTACTCATCAAATCCATTCCAATTGGATTCTTTGGTGTAAGCGTTCAATCAATGCCTTTGGGTATTTGGTTATCGCATCAGAACATACCATCATAAAAATCATTAGTGAACCTAAGATATAATTGACTATTCACGTATTTGGGATTTTAATACATTGTGTACATAATTTACATTCTATACAAGGTTCACTAATGGAATTGAGCTTCATTTAAAACCTAATTCTCTGTGTGATTCACTAATCGTGTGTTTATGTGTCCTCAATCATGAAACATCATAAATGAGTCTCCAATTAACTTATATTATAATTATATATTATGACATGGCATGCATATTTGCAACTTTGTTATATATGTTTTCGGAGGGATATTTAAAGTTTCATATTCATCCAATTTTAATGAAATGTTTGAAGAACCTTTAGATTTATCTTACAAGGTATATATATTTATCGAAAAAATCAAGAAACATATTAAAAATAAAAACAAAAAGTTGGCAATCATAATTAAGAAATGAAACTTATAATAATTAGGATGTTAGATGGGGGAGATTTATAATATCATAGCAATCAATAATGATTTGTTAAATTTTCTTATAATTATATCTATGTATATATTATATTTAATAACCACACATTTTTCCTCAAAAACAAATAACCACACATTATATCCTTTGTATAATTTAGATAATCATCAAAAAATTCAACACAATTTTTTTTTTTATTTTAAAGAGTCAAATTAACAGATTCATAAAGAAACAGATACAACAAACGACCCAACCCACCTTCAAAAAATTCTAAACCTCCTCAACACTGACCCCACCTCAGTAAAACCTCATATTTATAACCTACATGGGAAAAACGAATAAGAGAAAATAGTACGTTTGTTGAGCAAAAATTGAATAAGAACTGAAACTCACTCCTCTATGGTAGCAACTAACATAAAAATTAAAAATCACAAATTTTGTTTTAAAGTGGATATTTTGATTTTCTCTCTACATAGATCCCTTTTTTGCCTTTCGGTTTCCATGTGATTCTGATTGCGAATAAGTGTCTTGATCATGGTCCTTTACTTCTTGTAAGATCTGTTGTAAATTATCTCTATCTTTTTGTTTACCTTCACAACCATCGGTCTCATGCTAAAAGATGATCCAACTGCAAAATCTCCAAAAGAATCATCTGACCCCTCATCCAAGGACAACCCATCTGTGACCATGGTGTTAGGTGTGATGCCCGAAAGACAATTTTATAATTGTTTTATTTAATAAATGAAATGATATTATTATTCATATTTATTATTCTCATAATCACCGATGTGACAATAGTATTTACACTACGAAAAACCCTAAAGTATATCGTTTATGTAATCACTTACTTTCGGTGTATGGTATATACACGGGAGGATTGAGTTAGTGAAGATGTACTTAAAATACAATTAGCCCGTAGTGAAGTTAATCGAGAGTATCGGGTCTCTCCTTTAACGTGCTATTAATGCGCCCATAACACAATAGGTGTGATTGTCTTATCCGGACTTTCGGTTAAGAGAACCTAATGGGGCATTTATATATGATAGATATATCATATAGTATTTGGACCGATTTGATTAGAGTTCACGATATAATTCCGTAATCGAGAACTCTTATCGAATCAATGGATGATCATATTTATGGATATATCTTAATCTCGAGGTGATCACGATCAACCGCTTGAATCGCATGAAGTTTGACTTGACGGTTAAGGATTACACCGAGTCCGTGGTCCGAATTACCCCATCTTGGCATTGTAATTGGATTGAGTGAGTAGTCCGTGTTATCACGTATACGGAATCCATTCTTTCCATTTATGGAAGTAGATGAGACAGCCTTTTTATTTGTTAATCCTAGAAACCGATCGATCCATGGAGTTCATATTACAATCGATTAGCTACCAAAGTTGTATGAATTAATTGATCACTAGGGGTTAATGGTAAATAAGGATAAGAGGTTCTAGAAAGGGTTAACGGTAACTTCCCGATTTGGAATGAAATAAATATGGAGGATTAATCCATATGTAATGATTATATCAATGGACGCTTATTATTATTCTCGTGAGGAGATAAATATAATCTTATAATCGAGGAGTGCGATCACGGGATTATGGTGGCATATTCCTGTGATTGATTTATCGAATATAATTATTCTCGTTCGTAAGATAATTATTTATTTGATTTATCGGAGCCACGATTATTAGTCCATGGTCCCCGACGTGCCTCCTAATATAGCATAGCTATTCTCGGACGTCGAATCCTAATAATATTAATTTAGTTCTTGTTGGACTTTATTAAAACGATATGTGAATTAATTGTTTAGTGAACTATTAAATTAGTTGGGCTAAATAATTAAATATGTGGAAAAGACATTTTCCATAATCTTGGCCCAATTGTTGTGTGATGGCAAAATTAATATTGACTAGGTCAACATATAATTTTCGCCCCATGCCTTATTTTTGGAACAAGAATTAGTTTCTTGTGGATTAATAAGACATGTGCATAAAATATTTATTGGATAAATATTTATGGAAAGAAATAAAGATAAATGTTATTCTAGATTTGTTCTAGAATATTATGGGATTATCTTTTATTTAATAGGATTATTATAATTGATTTTGTATTACTTATTAAATCCTTGGAGGCTAAGTTTTACTCTCCTATATAAAGAGAGTTCTCCCAAGCCTTACACACATGTAAAATTCGACTTCTCCTCTTAGAGAGGAAGAAGGAAATTTTCGGCCAAGGGTGTAACAAA
The DNA here is from genome assembly GCA_026214975.1 of Gentiana macrophylla. Classification (NCBI taxonomy): domain Eukaryota; kingdom Viridiplantae; phylum Streptophyta; class Magnoliopsida; order Gentianales; family Gentianaceae; genus Gentiana; species Gentiana macrophylla. The sequence goes on along the minus strand of CM047806.1, from coordinate 103,334,495 downwards.
GGAAAATCTTGGAGATTTTTCCGGGTAGCATATCAGAAGGATTCGAGACGAGGATTTCCTTCCACCGGGAGTTGCTTGGATCACACGTACGGAAGATCGTGGTGTTCTTCACATCTTCGTTCTTTCCATTGCGGTTCTCCAACTTGGATTTTGAGATCCAAGAGTTATGTTCTACAACCCCCTTGTAGATATAGATCTAGTTATTTTATTACGTGTATTTTATAGATCTAGATCCTTAAAATCGCTTCCGCTGCGGATGATATTACTAACACATGGTTCAATTATCCCGATCTTGTTGGCCTTTCATTGCCATGAAGTTGTGCTTTGATATGTTCCTATTTATTGACATTGAATATGGTAGGAAATGCGTTTTAATGGCCTTCAAATGTGCATCGATATAAAGAATAAAATAGCAAATGAACATCGGGAGTTGCAATGAAATTATGCCAGAGGCCGAATCGCTCATTCACGCTTTTAAAATTCGATTAGTGCGCTTGAAACAAACATATGCAATATTCAAATGCAGAGTAGATATGCGCATTACTACTACGAAAGAAAGTCTAATTATATAGGATGAGACACCAATGGCAAAGAAATTAAACGGGCAATTATGTAGCCAAAATTATTCCTAGAGGCCAAACTGCTCATTCACGTTTTAAAATTTCAATTAGTACGCATGAAACAAACATGTGCAATATTCCAATACAGAGTGGAAATGCATAATTACTATGAAAATCAAGTCTAGTAATAATAATTAGAAGAAGAATTTGAAGAGCTCTTGACTATGGCAATATTAAAATAATCAATTATACTTGTGTTTTTATTTAAAATAATCAAGATAATTATACTTGTGTTTTTAATATTTTTTGGAAGGTTTAACATTGTTTTTAAAGGAAAATTTGAAATTAGACAATCTTTGTTAAACAAAGGGAGGGATAATTCAAGAGGATCCATCCAAACAGGGCCAAAAGACGATCTCGATTATGGCAAAAAATCAACCAAGCGTTTATATAATTACATCGGATTTTTTAGCAACATGCCAAAAATGTAGATAGAAAAATCGGGTTTAATCAAGGCATGCTTATTATCGAGCAATGCCATAGTAAAAAAAAAGATTTAAACCTAAACGAAGATAAAACTTATGCAAATGTTCAAGGTCCGGCCTATAGACCGAGAACCTCATGATTAGAGAATTTTGAAAGGGCTTTGCAATCTGCTGCATCGATTCCCATAAGATTATGAATGCAAACTTTCCCTTATAGTCTGACAGCAAACACAGCCCGTTTGGAATTTATAGCCATTATAGTGCTCTCACGAAGGATTTAGTGTTAATCGGCCTCCATGGCAACTCCAATATACAGCGCGATGAGCATAAGGAAGCTATCCTCCAACCCGAAGGGATGCATTGAAAGGAAATGTAATTCGCTGGCGAGCAATGTGTAAACGTAGAAAAACGTAAAATTACCATCGAAGAAACCTAGCTAAAATCGCCATGTTTATTATCAATTACTCATATACAAAAATTATAGTAGTATTATTATTGTTGTCATTGTTGTTGATATTATTATTATTATTATTATTATTATTATTATTATTATTATTATTATTATTATTATTTTGGGGAAAAAAATTAAACAAGATAATTATACTTGTGTTTTTAATGTTTTTTTTTTTTGGAAAGTTTAACATGTGTTTTTTTTTATTTTTAGAATTGACATGTAAATGTGTAAGAATTTTTTTATGGATTTAATTGATTTCTAACCCCTTTTTTATTTTTAAAGTGTGTGTTAATTGACAATTTTTTTGAAGATCTAACGTGTTTAGCGTGTTTTTTTTTTGGTCATGTTTTATTTTATAATATAATTTTTTGAAATAAATTAATTAGGGATAAACATTTTTGGGAGAAACACTTTTTGGAAGAAACACACTCACACTTTTAAAGATCTAACGTGTTTAGCGTGTTTTTTTTTCTAATAAAGCTAGCGTGTTTTTTTTTGTTGTCATGTTTTATTTTCTAATATAATTTATTGAGATAAATTAATTAGGGAGAAACACTTTTTAGCGAAACACTTTTTGAGGGAAACACACTCACATTTTTAATATTGTATACTCCCTCCGTACCTATTTATCTGAAGCAGTTGCCAAAAGTCTAAGTGTCTAGGTACATTTAAATAACAACTAATCTTGAATTAAAAAGTGTCTAGATTCATTCAATAAATTTATGTATGAATTTTGACAACTGCTTCAGATAAATAGGTATGGAGGAGTATATAGATAGTGATATATTAGTGGAAAGATTTTACAGGTATGAGCCATTCTAAAATGTTGAATTTCTATTGGTTTTGATACACCAACTAGGATTTACAGCTCGACCAACTTAAAAATTATGATAAAATGTTGGCTCAATCTCCTGGGAAAAGAAAATAGTATATATTTGCTTTGGTTATTTAATTGGAAATATTACTTGAGATTGCTGATGAATTTATCAATTGACAAACAAAGAAGAAGAACGAAGGAGTTCATTTCTGGAAACAAGAGAAGAACAAGTACAGAGAGCTTTTGGAATAATTTCAGATCTTAAAGTTAAGTTAAATGATCTGCTTACTTGCTTTATATAACAGCAAGGAGCAGTTACATCATCTAGTCTAATTCTATATAATCTGCCTAACTAACTATCTAACTAACTAGCTCAAGTAAGTTCAACTTGCTTTAGTAGTTGTAACACCCCTCTCAAGGTGAAGTTACTTGACCTTGTAGATGTTGCAGAGATAGGATAGCTTGACAATGGATTCTGGAAGGTAGCTTTGTCCAGGTGGTTTTGTAAAAGATCTCGCCAACGCAAGTGTGTAGAAATAGGTAAGGGTTTTAACAAACCAGATTGAAATCTGTCCCTTATTACATGACAGTCAATCTCTATATGCTTTGTTCTTTCATGGAATATAGGATTTTCTATGATGTGTAGAGCACTCTTGCTGTCACAGAACATAGGTATAGGTTTCTGTTGCTTTATGCCAAATTCTTCCAGTAGATAGGTCAGCCACTGCAACTCACATGAGGCCATGGCCATAGCTCTGTATTCTGATTCAGCAGAGCTTCTGGATGCTGTAGTTTGCTTCTTTGCTCTCCAACTTATCAAGGAATCTCCTAGGAAAACTGAAAAACCTGTAATAGATCTTCTAGTGTCATCACAACCAGCCCAATCAGCATCCACATAGGCTTTAAGTTCCAGTGAACCTTGTGCAGAGAATAGAATTCCTTGTCCAGGTGCATTCTTCAAGTATTTTAAGAGTCTGTGTGCTGCCTTCAGTTGAAGTTCAGTGGGAGCATCAAGAAATTGACTTAACTGTTGAGTAGCTAATGTGATGTCTGGTCTAGTTATTCCAAGGTAAAGTAACTTTCCCACTAGACTTCTATAATAACTGCTTGAATCCAGCTTTGGTGAATCCTTGCTATGCAATTTTTGTGAAGTGTCCATGGGAGTCTCAGATCGGCTTGCAATCTGTATATCCATAATCTTCCAGTAATTCTAGACAATATTTCCTTTGAGCTAGCACTATACCTTCTTTAGATCTTGCAACTTCCAATCCTAAGAAGTACTTGAGGTCTCCAAGGTCTTTAATACCAAATCTTGAATTCAGGAACTCTTTCAAATCCTTTATCTGATTCATGTTTGGACTGGTCACTAGGACATCATCAACATATACCAGCAGGGCAATAAAGTCATCATCCTTTCCTTTAACAAACAGGCTATAGTCTTGCTTTGACCGCCTAAACCCCCTCTCAAGCGAGCTTGGGTTAACTTTATGTTCCACTTTGCCTACTAGCCTGTTTTAAGCCATATAGGGACTTCATAGTTTGCATACATGTCCAGGTTGAGTATTATATCCTTGTGGAATAGTCATGTACACTTCTTCTGTGAGATCTCCATGTAAGAAGGCATTGTTGACATCTAATTGTTGTAGGTTCCATCCTTTGGCAAAGAAAGAATGGCTAATAGTGTTCTCGCTGTAGTTAATTTTGCTCTTGGGAAAAAGTGTCAAGATAATCCAATCCCGGTTGCTGAGTGTATCCCTTGGCCACCAATCTTGCTTTAAACCTCTCCACAGATCCATCAGCATGCCTTTTAATTCTGTATACCCATTTACATCCTATGGGGGTCTTGCCTTTTGGTAAGGGAACAATTTTCCATGTGCCTGTTTTTTGTAAAGCATCTATCTCATCTTGCATTGCTTTCCTCCAGGCTTCATCCTTTACTGCCTCATTATAGTTCTTAGGTTCATGAAGTACACGAGCACTAAGCACATAGTTTTTATAAGTTTTTGACAAATGAGTCAGAGAGTCTACATTATGTATACTGTGAGGTGAAGTCCTAGTCTTTGAATGATGACATACATAATCATTCAGGTAGGTTGGAACACCTCTGGTTCTAGTTGATCTTCTTTGGTCGTGGGACATGATTTGTGGTTACTACTTGTTCTTGCTCATGATTATTATCATGAGATGAGTGTTCAAAGAAGACTACCACTATCATGTCCTTGTGTATCCAAAGGACTTGAACCATCATTATGCACCGTGTATCAAAATTACCACCTGTTGGTCCTCCATGAAGGGTAAAGGAAGTGAGAAAGTATCAATATTACCCGATGGTCTTTGTAAGGAATACAAGTTCATGAAAAGTTACATCCCTACTAATGAATATTTGTCTTGTTTGCAAATTCGAAGCAATACCACTTTCACATTTGATGCATGACCTAAATAAATGGACTTGATACTCTTTGCATTAAACTTGTTACCATCGAGATGAAGATTGTAGGCATAAGTCAAACAACCAAATACTCTTATATGTTTATAAGAAGGCATAGAACCAAACAACAATTCATGAGGAGATTTTTCAAGCAAAAGCAGTGTAGGTAAGACATTTATCAAGTTGATCGCATGTATGACACAATAAGTCCAAGATATAACAGAATGCCAGATTGAAACTTCGGACTTCTAGCCACATTTAATATGTCTTGGTGTTTTCTCTCCACAACCCCATTTTGTTGTGGAGTGTGCACCATGCACTTACGATGTACAATCCTTTAAGGGCATAAAATTCGAAAGGTTAAACTCAAGACCATTATCGACCTCAACACTTTGATTCTTTTATTAAACGTGTTTCAATCGATGTCTGAACTTTGGAATCAAAAGCTTAACCTCGATTTGAATTTCAACAAATAAATCCAAGTATACCTACTAAAATCATCTACTATAGTAAGAAAAAGTATCTGTGTCCATGTACTCCGTGACCCTATAGGGCCCCAGGATGTCCATGTGCACAAGATCAAAACACCCGCATGAATAAGACCGACTAATTGGAAAACTAAGTCTTTTACTGCTTGGCAAGTGGACAGATATGACAAATGGCTGCATTATCCACTTTAATCTCTTTGCAATGTTGAGTCAAGACTTGCAATCTCTTATGAGAAGCATGACCTAGTCTGTAGTGCCAAAGCAACTGAGAATCATTGGAAGACACGAAACTTGAAACAAAGACACACACGAAAACAAAGACTAGAACGAAGAATCTTTATCAGCTTTTAGTATGTATAACCCTTTGACTAATTCAGCTGAACCAATCTTCTTCAAACTGATTATGTCCTGTATCACACAAGAATCTAGGTAAAATTTGACATTGTATGCCCTAGTCTTAATCAATTGACTGATTGACATGAGGTTAAAACCAAATTCTGGCACACAAAGCACATGATCTAGGATTAAATCTTTATTAACCTTAACCTGTCCTATGTGTGAAATTCTTGCATTTTTACCATTTGGCAGGCTAACAGACATATTTTCTACAGATTTACAAGAACTAAAAAGTGACTTATCAAATATTATGTGGTCAGTAGCACCGGAATCTATTATCCAGGATAAAAGCTTAGATGTACCTGACCCTTCTGAGTGAAAATTTGTAGTTAGAGCCACAGCATTAACATTTGAACCACCATTTTCTTGATTTGACTTTAGCAGATTTAGGATCTGTTGATACTGCTCTTGAATAGCATTGATCTGAGGATTACTTGAAGTGTCCTCAGACTCATTCTGGACCCAAGAATCACCACTCACACAGTTTGCAGATGACCTACCCCTTCCCATGCCTCTAAAATTGGGGGGAAATCCATGCTTCTTGTAACAACGGTCCACAGTATGGCCTATCATACCACAATGTGAGCACTGTGGTTTCTGATTCCCATTATTAAAATTCTTTCTATAACCCTGATTCTGAGATTGAGCTGCAAGAGCAGTTTTCTGGTTAACCTCTTTTGATCCAAAAACAGCAGCTGATTCAACTACCTTTGCTCCAGAATTCAGACCATAATGTTGTTTGTTTTCTTGTTTGATGACCATAGAAAACACAAACCTTGATTGAAGGGAGAGGATCCAACATTAGCACTTGTGATTTGATGGCAGAATATTCCTCATTCAACCCCTTCAAGAAACGAATCACATACTGTTTTTCTATGTAACCTTGAAACCATTTCTTTCCACAATCACAATCTGGAGGTGTGGTTAAAGTAACCAATTGATCCCACAGCACTTTCAATTTTGTAAAATACTGTGAAACAAAGAAGATTACCTTGTTTAGTATTCTGGATTTCTTCCATTATATCCGATAGAGTATAAGTATCTCCTCCTCCAAATCAGTCTTCTAAATCATCCCACATATCTTTTGCTGTCTTATAAGAAGCTATACTTTGAGCAATATCTCTGGAAACCGCATTCACCAACCAAGCTTTAACCATCTTCACTACAATTGCCTCCAAGAAGAATAATGTGCATCTGCGAGATTAAGAACGAGGATAGTACCATCCACAAATCCCATCTTGTTCTTGGAAGACAAAGCTGTAACCATAGAGATCTTCCAGCTGTGATAATTGTTATCATCTAGGAGTGGTTGTACCAAGATCAAAGCCGGATTCTCATTTGGATGAACTACTAAATCGGCTGGAATGGCTGCTGTTTGATTATCCATCTTGCAGGAAGGAAAACTTCAAGATCTACAGAAATCGAACTAACACCAGAACTGAAACAATGGAGTATGAAGCGGAAGTATCAATTGAGCTCTGATACCATGATGAATTTATCAATTGACAAACAAAGAAGAAGAACGAAGGAGTTCATTTAAAACAAGAGAAGAACAAGTACAGAGAGCTTTTGGAATAATTTCAGATCTTAAAGTTAAGTTAAATGATCTGCTTACTTGCTTTATATAACAGCAAGGAGCAGTTACATCATCTAGTCTAATTCCTATAACTGTCTAACTAACTATCTAACTAACTAGCTCAAGTAAGTTCAACTTGCTTTAGTAGTTGTAACAATTGCAGATGGACTATTGAACACTCTATTGTCGTTTACTATGACGAAATTAATTCTTACGGGTAACCGGTCGGTCAAACCTCCATTTTTGGACAGTTTATATGTCAAGATGACCTATTCAATTCGAAGGAAACGTATAAGCAAATGGACAAATTACACAGCATTGCTATATTTGTTTGAATGATAGTTTTTCGTTTCCCGTATGCGTAATACACAAAAATCCAATAAGGTTAAAGATGTAAAAACGGGAATTTATTTGATTATTTTTCCTAATTTTTCATTAAACCTAAAATAAATAAATAAAAAGAATTAATGGTTTCAACTAATAGAATTAATTAACGAGTATAACAGGGAATAACTCCAAATTAATCAGTATCACAAGACGTTTGCAATTTTCTAAAATTCCGGGGAGGAGGTCGACGCATAAGTTCAGAGAAAATGGGAGAACGCTATCTTCCAAAATCAAGGCTGATCGGTTGAGTTTTTATGCAGACGATAGTTGAAGAAATTGATCAACGCAAGGAGACTATCGTTTCTATACAAGCGGTTTGCTAAACGGTAAGCTTTCGGTTCTAGCCATAGTTTAGATTTCTCACGTTCTTGTGATGGAAACCTGTATTTTTGGTGATTAAAAGGTTGTCTAATCGTAGCTCGTAATTAATTATCGTAGGCGATTCGTAGAGAAGATTGGAGTTGAGGATTTCAAGCATTTCCTTTGGTTTTGCTTTCAATTTCATTTTCAAGTTAACAAAGGTAAGATGGTGTTCTTAAACGGGTTTAGTGTGTTAATTGTTGTTGTTTTATGATGAGGTGCAGGTTTTAAGGTTGGTATATGGTTGGATTCGTTGGAATGAGATACAGGGTCGAAACGGACTGATTTCAAGATTCAGCCCGTCAATGCACGCACATCCGATGCAATGTGTGCGCATTGACAGACAAGAAACGTGGGATTCGGTTTTGTTCGATCAATGCGTGTGCATTGAAGGTTGATGTGTGCACATTGCACACCAGAACAGGAACAGGTTGCTCCAGAAAGTCTTATGCGTGCGCATTGGGTAGCAGAATGCTAAGTTGGGTTCCAGGGAGGGTAATGCGTGCACATTAGCTCCAGTTTTCCCTTTTTGATGATTTTGTGAATGCTTTACAGGTATGCGTGCCCTTGAGGGCATTCCATGTTACTTTACAATGTCTAACATCGACTTTTGGTAGTCTTGGCTCAGCACCACAACTGAGACCCTTTGCAGGGAGAAGGTGGGGACACCGGAAGGTGTTGTGTAGGCTTTGTGGGACATTGACTGAGTAGTCATTGATCATTTTACAACGTTCTAGGTAGTATATCTAAATGTCTAGGACTAGAAGTCCTTAGGAAGCCTTTATGTGAATGAACCAAGTGGTTAGAACTTAACTCATAATTACATATGTGGTTGTCTAAAAGCTAAAACGTCAATATCATTGGTAAGACACGTTACTATATCAAAGCATGGTACATTTACTACATCAGTTGACGTGTAACTCCCACATGGAACATGAATCCATGCCCCCTTGAGACATGCTTATTATGTCTCGGTGGATTCTCACCATGCACAGTGTCATTTGATATTGGTGTAATAAACTTATATGCATGAGGATGTACTATGTGATCTAGTAGAGGGAGAGAGTGATCTCAATGCAACCTATGTTGTAGAGATTGTAGAATTGAATTTTTATGCGTGACATAGTTTATATATATAGTATGTAACCGTTTCTTCTACCCTTTACTAAGTACGTAAGTACTTACCTATTTTCTTTTATTTGTCCCCACCCCGAGAAGGTGGTTATCAGGACAAGGATGAGTACGGTGACGACGATGGAGAGGTTGGATCTGAAGCATAAGCTCAAGATGATGACATTTATTTTATGCACTTTATAATTATTTAGTTTTGAGAGACATACTTTTAGACCTTTTCAATTCATTTGGGATGTAATAAATTAAACAACATTTATTTCGTTGTTTCGTCTTTTCCGTTTTCTTAGACGTAGATTTTGGGACTTTGTGATCCATTGTTTGCCGTTTGACATCCTTTTTCCGAGTTATCTTTAATTTTAATTTATTCCGCTTTTACTCTGATTAATTGTTACGAGGCTTATGTATTGTTAAGGCCATATTTATATGATTATTAAGGGTTATATTTCATTATTATTTTCCCCACATTTGCATAATTTATATAAGAATTAAGGGTTTAAGTGTAATTATTTAGTAAGGATGATTTCAATATGGTTATTTGCAAAATTGGTTATTTTAAGTGTTGGATTGATTGATTTATTATGATTTGGACTTTATTACATTTTTGCAATGTTTATTTATCATTTAGGAGGCTTAATTCGAGTGCATAAAGAGGATAAATGAAGCTCAAGTCGAATTATTCAAGATAGAGTTGGAATTGGCTTGAAGGAAATGGATAAAGATGAAGAAATCCGATCCTCGGCATGTCGAACGAGCGGCGTCGCATCCCGTCCATTCCAGGCGGGCGTCTCATCGATCTCGGACGAAGGCGTCGTAAGTGAATCGGCGTCCATGCAAAGGCGTCGAATCGTATTTTACATTCGAGAGTTCGAGGTGTCCAGACGAAAGCGTCCAAACCCCGTTCGAGGAAGTGGACGGGCGTCCACATGTTCGACGGCGTCCGGTGCCGACTTAAACCCTAACCGACTTAGCACTCTATAAATACAGCAGCAGCCCCAACCCTAAGGAGATAAATTTTTCATAGCCGCGATTTTCACAAGAAGAATCGCGCCCCAAAACCACTTTTACACACAGAGATGAACTTCTCAACCCAACAATCATCTTCAACATGATTGTTGGCTAAAATCCTGCAGTGAGTCGACGGAGGAAGCTTATCAACAACAAAACCAACTAGAGGAGTTCGATACTTGATGTGTAGTGAGTTTAATTCGTAGTTTTCATTACTTTGGATCTGCTTTGTATTGTTTAAGTTTTATTGAATTAAGATTTGATGAAACGATCTATGTTTAATTGATGCTTGAATCAATATATGAAAGTATGTTTATTTAAGTTCTCTTTTATTCAAAGTAATGCATCTAATCATGTTGTAAGAGATTAAGCATGTTTAGTTGAGTAAAAAAGCTTGGAAACAATCTTGTGATTGAGTTTTGATTGCATGTTTAGTTTGTTTGAAAGGATAAACGAAACCTTAGAAATTTGATTGAAGATATTTGATTGAATTCGTGAAGAATCACTACTAAAAACTACGTCTTTAGATCACCATCTAGTTGGGATTGTTGGTTGATGGGTGGAATCTAGTTGCCTCGCTGTGTTTTCCTTTAATTGTTTTAATCAAATCGTTTAGATTAAGTTTAGTTTGAGTTCTAGATTTATAAACCCTAATTTCCTGCTGTTTTCCTGCACTTTTCTGCTTCAATTCATAGTCAGACGCTCGTCCATTAGATTTAGTTTCCAGACGCTCGTTCATATAAGTGAACGCTCGTCCGTCTTTCTGTTTTCTTATTTTCTGCTTGTTTTTATTCTTGTTTTAGTTTCAATTATTAGGTTTAGGTTTTAGTTAGTTTCAACCTTAGTTTAGATAGGTAATTGTGACATAATCGATATAGATTTTTACTTGAATTCGATAAACATTCCATTCCCTTAGGACGACCCGATAACATCCTTTACTACAGATCCTTATACTTGGGGTGTTTCGGTATTATAAATTTTAAAACGTGTTTTTACCGAACAAGTTTTTGGCGCCGTTGCCGGGGAATCGGTAACGGTTGTCGGATTCTTTTAGGTATAAAATTTTATATCGATTCTAATTTTAATTCGTAGGTCTAAATTTTAGAATTACGTTTATTTTTGTTTTCGTTTTACCTTGTTTTATTTAATTTTATTTTCCTTCAATTATTTTCTTTAATTTTTGATAGTTATATTAGTTTCTATAATCTTAGATTTGTTTTTCGTAATTTTAGACTAGCCTTTATTTATTTCCTTACGTTCTTTTTAGTTTCCTTAATTATTTCTATTTCGTTTTTAAGTTTTAAGACTTAGTTTTAGATTTTCGGAGTCTGGACGAGCGTTTAATAACTTGAACGCCCGTCCACTTCAATCCTGTTCTCTCAAAACGACCGTTCATTTAATTGAACGAGCGTTTATCTCTGAACGAACGTCCACTAACACTGGACGCCAGTTCAGTCTGTTCAATCAACACCTCTTTTCTATCTTCTCTTCTCTTTTCTTTTCTCCCTCTAAACCATCAAACCTTTTCTAAACCTGTTCTAATCAACCCTAAGGTTGATTTCTTCCTTTTCCTTTCTTCTGGTTTATGCAAACGAGAAGTAAGAAGGGACTTCTAATCTTCGATCCCGAGCCTGAACGATCTATTTTTAGAAGGAGGCTTTTCCCTGATCTTGACGCCATGGCAGATCAAGATCCAATTCCAAATCCTGATCCCCAAGCTCAGTTAAATTTAATCCTTCAGCAGATGCAAGCTTTGCAGCAACAACAGAATCAACAAGCTGGCATAAATCAACAACTTCAACAATTTAGACAAAACCAGCTTAATCAATTGAACCGGGACCCTTACACCACATATCTTAATCAAGATTTTCTCGAGGGGCATAGACCTATTCGTCCTCCTGACATGGGAGGAGTGAATTTCGATCTTAAAAATGGAGTAGTCGCACTAGTCCAAAATAGTTCTTTCCATGGCACTGCTCAAGAAGACCCACATGACTTCTTGTCCACATTCGTACAAATCTGTGAAGCAGACCATTACCCTGGTGTTGATTCTGAGATATTGAAGTTAAAGCTATTTCCGTTTGCTTTAAAAGGTGAAGCAAGCCGGTGGTTTAAATCATTAGCTCACCATTCCCTCCATACATGGAATGATGTCAAAAGAGCCTTCGCTCTTAAGTGGGTTTCACCAGGCAAGATTATGGAGATGAAACGGAAATAGCTACGTTTGAGCAATGGAGGATGAGACTGCTGGCAAAGCTTGGGAGAGATTGAATCTCTTGATGAGGAAATGCCCCAATCACGGATATGACAGGATATGAGTTCTTTGGAACTGCTTTTATAGAGGTGTCTCTCAACCTAATAGAGACTATCTTGACTCCACAGCTCATGGATCCTTCTTAGGGGGAGGTGATGAGACTGCCTACAGAGTGGCTGAGACCATCGCCAAGAACAATATGTGGTCGACCCCCAAGAAGACTAATGTCGTTAAGAAAGAAGGTACTGCAAGCAGTCCTGATACAAAGCTATTGGTTGCTCAGATGGAATTGATAAGCAAGCAGCTGGCCAATCTTCAGACCCAGCCTTCTGATCTTGGAATGCAGGTAGGAACGGAGATGACGGAGGAAATAAATTTAATGGATACAAAACCAACCCTTCCGAAACTTCAATCAAAGCCAGAACTACTCAGGATTTCAACAACAAAACTTCAATCAAGCCAAGTTACCACCCGGCCCTTCAAATTCGAATTCTTTCAACTCAAACTATCAAAGGACAGCTCCTAACTCCCAAAGGCCTCAAGGAGGATGGAACCAAACTCAAAATCATACCACCTCATGTGTCCCTCAACACAAATTTGATGAGCTGGTAGACATGGTGAAGACTCTGTCTACTAGTGTTAAAGCTATTGAGAGACAAGTTGGTCGATGGCGCACCAAATAAGCAAGCGAGACCTCATGGTAAACTTCCGAGTTATACCGAGAGAAATCCGAAAGCTGATGTGAATGTTTGCACTGCCATTACACCTCAGTGGGAGTATGGGCAAGAAGAGGAGTTGAATGAAGTAACATTGAGAAGTGGTAAGAAGGCTGAATCCGGCAAGATGTCGGGAAACGAGTAGCCCCTCCTGACGCCATGAGTTCAGGAGGGGGAAATCAGAAATCACATGCCGAAGAAAGCAACGAAGAGGAGCTTAGTGAGAATGCTTCGGAGGACGAAAATAATTCTGATGATGAGGAAATGAAGGAAAGTCAGAAAGCTGTACCCCTGACTAAGAAAAAGAAAGAAAAGTTCGTAAGATGGAAGGATAAGGAGGATGAGACAATAAAGAATCAGGCCGCAGGGAATGGTAAAGCCCTGCCTTATCCCCCAAAAAGGAAAGAGAAAGCCCTCACTAATGACAAGCAATATGATGGAGTGAGGAGGATACTTAGAGACACTCAAGTTAGTATGCCCTTAGCCGAGGTATTAACTGAAATGCCTAAATGCTCTAAGTATCTTAAACAATTCTGTGGGAGTAAGAGAAAGCTTCAGGGGATGGCTGAAGAAGTGCTATGCGAAGATTGCGTGATGGTTTCACGAAAGTCAGCCATTTGATTAGCGAGGTGACCTGGCGGACCTTCAATCTCCTGTGAGATCGAAGGCCATTTGTTCGAAAATGTATTATGCGACTTAGGGGCCTCTATTAATGTGATGCCATTAAACGTATGCAAAAAGCTCGGGTTAGATAAAAGGATGTGGGAACGCCCAATTTCTCTTCAGATGGTAGACAGATCTAGCCGGTCTGCAGCCGGTTGTGTAGCTAATGTTCTCCTTCAAGTTGAACATTTAGTCTTCCCTACCGACTGGGTTATTCTAGACTATCCACCTGATAAGGAGATGCCTCTAATTCTAGTCCGGACCTTTCTAGACACTTCTAACGCTCTCATCGACTTCCGCAAAGGACAGATTACTCTTAGAGTCGATGACACATCCGTCACCTTCACACGAGGGACAAGTCCTGAAAGAACCACAACTGATGAAATATCATTTGTTGAAGCAATTTACGAGGATGAAAAGATGCCTACTCAAGAAGCGGAGGAGTTGACAGAGATAGGTGTTTTTGAAGTCATGGACATTGAAGATCAAGTCGATCGTGGACCATCTTCTAATTCATTTCAAGCCGTAGGCATTGACGAGTCATCTTCACTCGCTCTCACACCGAGCCTGTTAGTGAGTTAGAAGCATGGAGATGCCCAAAGAACAAACGATGATTTCAAAGAATCGAGTCGGAAGACTTCATCCCTGGTGAAGAAGAAGCTCTGATGGGTAGTTGGGACGAGGTAGACTTTTGGAGAGAAGCTACTCATTGGGAAGTAGATGATTGGGAAGAGCCGGCAGAAGAGCTTAAAGATGAAGAGTTAAGAAAAATGATCGATCACAAGAAAAAGGAAGCAAGTGTTGACCGGAGGATTCCGATGGATGATTTGATCCAGTACCTTTCTGGGGTTGAGCCTCGGGAAGATGAGTTATTCTTTAGTCAACCACTCCAAGCTCATAAAGAGAAAGGTGGCCCGTTAAAGTCTAGTATTGAGCAACCACCTCACCGATTTAGTGCTCAAACCGCTCAAACACCTTAAGTATATCTTTCTTAAGGATGGAGATAAATTGCCTTTGATCATTTCTTTGAAACTCGACCACGAGCAAGAAGCACACCGATAGAAGTGCTTAAAAAGAATATCCTCGCGTTCGGATGGCAAGTGGGTGATATCCGAGGAATCGGCCCGGATGTATGCATGCATAAAATCCGAACGGAGGAGGGAGCTAAAAGGTTAGACAACCTCGAGAGAAGGCTGAATCCGCATATGCGGGAGGTTGTCAAGAAAGAAGTGATAAAGTGGCTTGACATGGGCATCATCTATGCAATCGCCGATAGCGAGTGGGTCACCCTACTCAAGTTGTGCCAAAGAAGGCGGAATCACAATCGAAAAGAATGAAAAAGGGAGGAAGTTGCCTTACGACTCGTGACGAGCCTATAGAGTCCATTGACTATCGTAGACTTAACGAGGTTACTTGCCAAAGACCACTTTCCCTACCCTTCATTGACCAAATTTTATCGAAGGACGAGTGGTCACAAGTATTATTGTTTCCTCGATGGATACTCCGTTTACTTCCAGATAGCCATCGATCCCAATGACCAGGAAAAGACCACATTCGTGTCCATCCGGTACTTTTGCGTGCTCTCAGAATGCCATTCGCCCTATGCAATGCACCCGCGACTTTTCAACGGTGCATGTTAGCCATTTTGATGGACTTGTGGAGCAATGCATGGAGGTCTTCATGGATGACTTCTCGCCTACGGCGATAGCTTTGATGAAATCTTAAAGAATTTAGATATGGTACTCCAAATGTGTGTTGAGAAAAACTCAGTCTTTGAATCGGGAAAAATGCCATTTTCTAGTAGATGAAGGAATCGTTTTGGGACATAAGGTGTCCAATGTTTGGTATTCAAGTTGATAAGGCTAAGGTCGAAGCCATTGAAAGGATGACGTACCCCTAAGACAAAGAAAGAGGTACGAGGTTTTCTAGGTCATGTTGGCTTCTACAAAGCGTTTCATTAAAGATTTTTCTACCATCGCCAAGACTTTATCAAATCTTTTGAAAGATGATGTAGATTTCTTGTTCGATCACGAAGTGCAAAGAAGCTTTCAATTGTCTCGAAGACAAGCTTATCGATGCCCCTATTTTAGTTGCACCTGACCGACCAAGCCTTTCGAGTTGATGTGCGATGCCTCTAATTACGCCGTAGGCGCAGTTTTAGGTCAAAGAGTTGATAAAAGGTTCAGGCCCATTTATTATGCGAGCCGCACCTTGAACCCGGCTCAATGCAATTATACCACAACTGAGAAGGAATTCTTCGCCGTCGTTTTTGCTATTGAAAAGTTTAGAAGTTATCTTCTAGGGTCTCAAGTTGTTGTATGGACAGACCATGCAGCCCTACGCTACCTTATGGACAAAGCAGATGCAAAACCATGGTTACTTCGATGGATTCTGATTTTACAAGAGTTTGACCTTGTGATTAAAGATAAGAAAGGTAGTGAGAATATTGTGGTTGATCATTTATCTCGCTTAGTAAATGAGGGTGCAGAGAATCACAATGATATAGGCATTGATTTTCCGACTGAGCAATTGATGAAGCTTGAAACGGTTAGGCCGTGGTATGTCGACTACGCCAACTATTTAGCGAGTGGTCATTTAGAGGACATGACGTATCGAGAGAAGAAAAATTTCTTTTCGATCTTAAATATCTCGTATGGGAAGATCCTTATTTGTTCGTAGTCCAGAAAGACGGATTGCTCGCGAAGGTGTGTTCGGAGCATGATCGATGGGATATCCTAGAACAATGCCATAAATGGTCCTACCGGAGGTCACTATGGAACACCGAAGACGGTTGCAAAGATCCTTCAAGCCGGATTCTCTTGGCCGACTCTGTTTAAAGATGCGAAGCCTTTTGTAAAGGTTGTGATAGGTGCCGAGAACCGGACGGCGAGTAGTAGGATGGAAATGCCACTTAAGCCCATTCTTGAATGCGAAGTTTTCAACGTTTGGGGCATAGATTTTATGGGACCCTTTCCATCTTCGTATGCGGTAATAAATATATCCTCGTCAGTATGTCGACTATTTTTCCAAGTGGGTTGAAGCCATAGCTACCCAAACTAATGATCATAAAGTCGTGAAGAAATTCTTGCAAAAGAATATCTTTACCGATTCGGTCGTCCGAGAGCACTCATTAGTGATGAGGGTACCCACTTTTGCAATGCGCCGCTTGATAAAATCCTTGAAAATATGGTGTCAAACACAAAGTTGGTTCACCATATCATCCCTGCACCGAGTGGCCAAGTCGAGGTAAGCAACCGAGAGCTTGAAAAGAATTTTAGAAGACCGTGAACAATAATCGATCTAATTGGAGTCTTAAGTTGGATGACGCGTTGTGGGCTTATCGTCTCGCATTTAAAACCCGATGGGCACGTCACCCTTCCAAATGGTCTATGGCAAAGCTTGTCATTTACCTGTCGAACTTGAACACAGAGCTTTCTGGGCAATTAAATTCTTAAATTTCGATAGCCAACTCTGTGGGGAGAAACGGTTGTTACAATTGAACGAGCTCGACGAATTCAGACTCAGAGCATACGAGAATGCTAAGCTTAGCAAGGAAAGAACGAAGATACTCCATGACGCTAAGATCAAGGACCGAGAATTCAAAGTTGGTGAAATGGCTTTACTCTATAATACTAGACTTCACCTGTTTCCGGGTAAACTCAAGTCTAGATGGTCTGGCCCCTTTGAGATTCTCGAGGTTAATCCAAGTGGAGTAATTACTTTGAACGGGTATGGTAATCAAGCTTTTAAAGTGAATGGTCATCGACTTAAGAAATATTTTGGGCAACCAAAGGAAAAGCCTGAGACTCTTTATTTCCAAAGAAGAGATGAGAGTACAGATGTCCTGATTTGTGAAGAGATTCCATCTTATTTCTTTGAGTCAGATGATGACATTCCTACCTCTACCTGTGAGGAACCTTCTCCTAAGACTCCTGAGCATGTTAGCACACCTACGCCTATCATCCGCAAGAACACGAAGAAGAGAGTCGGCGTAGTTTGGAGAGAAAATTTAATGATCTTATAGCACACTTGACTTGTTGTTGTGGTGAAAATCATTTCCGCTTGATTTCCGATTACGATCTTTGAGGTGGCGGTAGTCAAACCAAAGTGGCCCGATCCGGGTTGATCTTTTGAAATCTGTGTCAAGCTATTGACATTAAAAGAGCGCTCCTAGGAGGCAACCTAGTTATTTGTTTTTTTTTCTTAGGTTGTTTTATTGTTTTAGAAGTAGTACTTTAGTTGATTATGTGTTGATGGTTATTCCTCCTACATTCATTGTAAGTGTTTTGTGTTATGTGTTGCTCATATACCCCGTGTACCCCGAGATTATATGGTATGTCGAGTGTGGCAGATATTTTCGAGCAGGGTTGCGAGCTTTTACTTTTAGTGTTGTCTGTCCCTGATACGAGTGTAGCGGTTCATTCATGCTACGGCCTGACCCCTGCCAACCTACAGCCCGACAACCACTGTTGAAACCAGCTAAGTATTCTTTTTCTTTTATTTGCACATTCTGCGGACATAATGTGATTTAAGTGTGGGGGGGTAAATTGGGTATGTTTTCATGCTATATCCTATGAAATATGAGTGAATGTTAAATTTCCACGAAATTTAAATTTTTTGTGAATCTCGAGCATATGATTGAAACTAAATGCTTGCTAGTAGTAGTTTTCTAACGATGATAGTATGTGACTTAGTGAGATAATTATAGCATGTCTTTACTGTTATGGAGATAGTATTCATTTTTCACGTTCACGAGAGCCTTTGATATTGAAGCAAGATTTTTGAACTATATCCTTTCATGATTTTGATGAGTTATCTTAGGAAGGTCAGTATAGTAACACCTTAGTTAGACCGTGTGCTGTGAATATCATAAAGTTTGAATGTGATAAGTGAGATGTAACTTATGTCTCGGAAAAAAGAATGAATAAGCAGTCATAATAAATACGTTTGTCGAAAGCTGGTCGATGATTTGAGTGCGGTAGGGTATACCACGTGTGTCCTATACCACTATGATGACCAGAAGCTCACGACAGTTAGAAGAAGCTACCTTATGATTTGAGTAGGTAGGGGATTATCACGAAATGTCCTACTCTACTATGACGGGTAAAAGCTCATTCTGATATGCGTCAAATTTGAAAATTTTGAAAATGATGAATAAAAATAAAATGAAGTCTTTGTTATCATGGATCTTATACCCGAGTAGAACCGCATGATATCTTTGTAGGGATTATCCTACCGAGTGCGTGGGGAAGGCTTTGAGTTGAGCTATTACTTTGCCATATCTAGGATAGTCATTGGATTTTTGAGAGGATATTTCTTTGAAAGGCTTGTTAAATTTGAAAAGGGCTTGTCACACATACACTGGATCTATCTCTGTGATGGTATTGTTTGCTATAGTTGTTGTATCTTTTGTTACGTGAGTTAGAGATCTATGTGGATTACATGAAAAGTTGAGCTATAGTTTTGATTGTTTTGTCCGAGGACGTACAAAAAGCTAAGTGTGGGGGTGTTGTTAAGGCCATATTTATATGATTATTAAGGGTTATATTTCATTATTATTTTCCCCACATTTGCATAATTTATATAAGAATTAAGGGTTTAAGTGTAATTATTTAGTAAGGATGATTTCAATATGGTTATTTGCAAAATTGGTTATTTTAAGTGTTGGATTGATTGATTTATTATGATTTGGACTTTATTACATTTTTGCAATGTTTATTTATCATTTAGGAGGCTTAATTCGAGTGCATAAAGAGGATAAATGAAGCTCAAGTCGAATTATTCAAGATATAGTTGGAATTGGCTTGAAGGAAATGGATAAATATGAAGAAATCCGATCCTCAGCATGTCGAACGAGCGTCGCATCCCGTCCATTCCAGGCGGGTGTTCATCGATCTTGACGAAAGCGTCGTATGAATCGGCGTCCATGCACGGCGTCCCGAATCGTATTTTACATTCGAGAGAGTTCAGACGCTTTGTCCAGACATTTAGCGTCAAACCCCGTTCGAGGAAGTGGACGGGCGTCCACATGTTCAGACGAGCGTCCGGTGCCGACTTAAACCCTAACCGACTTAGCACTCTATAAATACAGCAGCAGCCCCAACCCTAAGGAGATAACTTTTTCATAGCCGCGATTTTCACAAGAAGAACTGCGCCCCAAAACCACTTTTACACAGAGATGAACTTCTCCAACCCAACAATCATCTTCAACATGATTGTTGGCTAAAATCCCTGCAGTGAGTCGACGGAGGAAGCTTATCAACAACAAAACCAACTAGAGGAGTTCGATACTTGATGTGTAGTGAGTTTAATTCGTAGTTTTTCATTACTTTGGATCTGTTTTGTATTGTTTAAGTTTTATTGAATTAAGATTTGATGAAACGATCTATGTTTAATTGATGCTTGAATCAATATATGAAAGTATGTTTATTTAAGTTCTCTTTTATTCAAAGTAATGCATCTAATCATGTTGTAAGAGATTAAGCATGTTTAGTTGAGTAAAAAGCTTGGAAACAATCTTGTGATTGAGTTTTGATTGCATGTTTAGTTTGTTTGAAAGGATAAACGAAACCTTAGAAATTTGATTGAAGATATTTGATTGAATTCGTGAAGAATCACTACTAAAAACTACGTCTTTAGATCACCATCTAGTTGGGATTGTTGGTTGATGGGTGGAATCTAGTTGCCTCGCTGTGTTTTCCTTTAATTGTTTTAATCAAATCGTTTAGATTAAGTTTAGTTTGAGTTCTAGTTTTATAAACCCTAATTTCCTGCTGTTTTCCTGCACTTTTCTGCTTCAATTCATAGTCAGACGCTCGTCCATTAGATTTAGTTTCCAGACGCTCGTTCATATAAGTGAACGCTCGTCCGTCTTTCTGTTTTCTTATTTTCTGCTTGTTTTTATTCCTGTTTTAGTTTCAATTCTTAGGTTTAGGTTTTAGTTAGTTTGAACCTTAGTTTAGATAGGTAATTGTGACATAATCGATATAGATTTTTACTTGAATTCGATAAACATTCCATTCCCTTAGGACGACCCGATAACATCCTTTACTACAGATCCTTATACTTGGGGTGTTTCGGTATTATAAATTTTAAAACGTGTTTTTACCGAACATGTATATATTGTTTTTGACGATTTAAAAAGTCAATATATGCATGCCGGGCGTTGCGTCACAGTATGGATAAATTATGAGATCTTTACAATACACCTATTGGAATGTGATATACCCGACCCGTCAATGATCTTACGGATCCTACGAATGACCCGAACAAGGGTCCCTCTTATGCATTAAACCGAGATCGGCCTCAGTCCGCGATTATACTTGACGGACCGAGCCACAGGATAGTCTGCCCGGGCTACCCGCAGACTCAACCAGGATGGGGGCCGTGTCCGGTCTCCCTCAGCTTGTGCCCGCACAATAGGCAAACAGGATTCATGACATTAGCAAGGATAAGTTCAATGTGCGATCAGGAGGTTACTGCGGTCAGCGGGCCCTCATACCCGACAATCGCTAGCTTAGTCCCTTTGATTGTATTTAATTACGTCTTATCATCATTAGCCTAACCATCATTATCAATCCGCCTATAAATATTGGCAACATGTAACTCATAAAAGATCCAGAACGGAATACAAGCAAAGACTCTGCCAATTTGTCGACAGCCTATGTCTACTCTCTCTTAGCTTCTTTCTGGCGTCATATATTCATCCTTATCACCATCACTTACCCTATAAATCATACATATATTGCTAGATATTTATCATTAAAGCTGGACTACACGTTATTGATATTTCAGACAATATCAGAATGTAGTCTGTGTGGTCATTTAATATATCTATTTACTTCATTGTAATTTGATAACTTTCATAAGATTAAATTCTTATTTAGAAGTCATAATGGCATAGCATGATATCACCGATTTCAACATTTTATTTTGAAATGTCTCTATTTGTTGTACATGTAACATGTAACGTGTTGTGAAATCCCACGTTGGGAACGTGGGAAAATCATTACATCTTTAGAAGTGTGAGACATAAATATCTTGTCAACTCGAGTTAGCCTATTTTAGACTAAATGATGACGACAGTCTAAACAGTTGATCGAATTCTTTATGTCTCATTTAACGCTACCAAACTAGGGTGTTTGGGGCATTACACGTGTAAGAAAAGAAGTATAGTTCCCACATATAGTAGTGCGGATATTAAGAGTTAGAACTTGAGCTAGTCTGGCGGCGGTTATGTCTGAACCTTATATGTATCTTAATAAATTTTCTCTCATTTTTTTCATTTGGGATATTACACATGTGAACCGAGAAAACATGAATTGAATTAACTTATGAACTTAGAAAACATAAATTGAATTAACTTGTGACATAGGTGAGGTCGGTCACCCTACACGTGATGTGATACTCATCGGCCTTAGACAAAATACTAAAGACCATCTTAGCATACGGGCCTATATGGGCTCAAATTAGCTTCCGCTATTTCAAGAGTTTGTTGAGCTTCTTGTGGATCAATGTCACCGCCTGCTCTCTCATCATTTCTTCATCAATATTACCTACCAAATAAAAGGCCATGCTCAGAAGACCATCTAATTCTCCGGCAAGGATCAAACTCATTGACTTCTATCAGCAAGGCGATTAACTGAGTTGCTATGTCCATAATGTCTCAACCGTATATATATCTCAATAATCTTTCTCTCGATCATCTTTTCCATTTGGGATATTACAGGTGTGAACTGAGAAAACATAAATTGAATTGACCCGTGACAAAGGTGAGATCGATCACCCTACACGTTACACTCATTGGCCTTAAACAAAATCCTGAAGGCCATCTTAGCATATGGGCCAACATGGGCTCAACTCATTGGACTTCTATCAACAAGGCTCGTCTCAACATAACGCATGTCGTCCCCTATTCGACATTGGCGCATTTCGCCCCTATACATCATAATAGCCAGCATGACGCAAGAAGTCTACGGTCTACTATTACCGACATGGTGCATGTCACCTAGGTCACTTATATTCGATCAGGTGCAGGTCGTCATCGGTCTTAGACAACCTCTTACTTCCATTAAGCGAGCATTTCAGACTTTACACCATGAGCTATAACTTCTCCGTAATGGCCGCATAATCGCTTCCAAGAGTTACGCTCCACTACTTCAATATGTGGTGAACACCCTTGACCATAATTTAATGCGCAATAACTCATCATCCCATAGTATGACATAATATATCAAGGATTCTCATTCTCGTTATTCATTTACACCAATTATACCAATATCACACAACTTACATGCGAATTCTTGTTCTCAGTTACATAGAATCAATATAATGATTTGAGCGTCGGAGTGTCTTTCCGGATGCAAGTTTCAGAACCTCACACGCCTTGTTGGTTTTTTCAGGCCCATTACAAAGCTTTATAGATCATCTTCACTAGAAAGCCCAATTACCCTGAAGCCGAAGTTTCAAAAGCTCGCTAACCACAGTATTGGCAGCATGAGCTCTCTTAGTACCCCTTGTATTGTCTAAAATGCTAGACATGAGGAAAAATTAGAGAAACGGTTCTCTAAGTTGGCCTACTATGGATTTTAGTCTCGCTCCTGCTCCGGTGAGAAAAATGGTCCTCTAAGTTGTTTTTTGTTTGAAAAATGGTCATATCCGTCGGATAACGCTGACTGGGCACCGGAATCTGCTGGCAGGGCACCGGAATCTTTTAAAATTGCTGACGTGGCTACCACTAGGATGCTACGTTGGAACCTACGTGGTTGTGGGTCCCATTCTACTCTATTTACTGAAAATAAAACAGGATTTGAACCTGCAACCAAGTGGTAAAATTCCAAACACTTGTCCATCTGAGCTAAATCTTCAATATGTTCTCTATGACACAATCTTTTACTTATTCAGAACTCTCCTTATATATAGACCTCCTCTAAACCTTTAACTCGGTACTCCCAGCTTTTTATCCCAACGTTAAGGGCCTACCTTTTAACATTCACGAATAGAATTTTAATTTTTTTTATACCATATGCTTTTTATCAGATTTTTTTTTATATTGACAATGTTTAGAATTGATGTCATCTGTATTGTTGAACAAAAACATACATTTACTTATCTTGCAAGATTATGGGTATTACTTCATATATATATATATATATATATATATATATATATATATATATATATATATATATATATATATATATATATATATATATATCTCTCTCACTTTGTTCTGTAGGTATTATATATAATTATATATACATCGTTTATGTTTCTTATCTACATTCTACAGGTGACATCCGTTTACGAAGAACTCCAAATGATGGAGGTAAGTAAATCTCATCTTATAAAAATGTAGTGCTATTTAATTATAAATAATCATTTTTTCTAACACAATAAATGTTTGATTTTCCCTACACGACAGAAAAAGCCGTATCTGCTACCTCTCATTCTGATCATGGTATGTATATACTCAACCCACTAAATGATTTATATATCAAAATACAACAATTAATCCATTAATTGCACAATTCCCTTTATGCAACTTAATTTTTTTTTTGGCACAAGCAGCTACATCACCATAACTGCTTAAGAAAAAAAAAATCGGTTAATTTGCCTAATTTTATTTTCAAAACACTGAGTTTACGGTGGTAACCACCAATCTATTAATTATAAAAGGGGAGTTGTGAATAAGTAAACGATTGTGTCATAATAAACATATTGAAGCTTTATCTCGGATGGCCAAGCGCTTAGAATTTCACCACTAGGTTGCAGGTTCGAATCTAGTTCGGATATTACCATTTTTTAAACAAAAAACAACTTACATGACTATTTTCCTCAACGAAGCAGGAGCAAGACTAAAATCCATACAACTTAGAAGACTATTTTCCTAATTTTGCCCTATACATGCTAGTCAGCTGCAAAAAAGAACACATCAATATATATGAGATAAGATTATCTCCAACAATAAAGCTTTTAAAAGCTTTATGTGTGTGCCACGTCATACAACTTATAAACATTTTTTTCTTCACAATCATAATGCTTTTTTACACGCCACATCATCATGTTATAAACATTTTACAAAAACCTTTTCATCCAACTTTACAAAATAAAAAAAGCAGATAAATGTCAGATTATCCAAAAAAAAGAAAAGAAAAATTTAAAGTCCACTTGTCAGCTGTTAAACCGGTTGGTGCAAATGCAAGGGCAGACGTACGGAGGGGCTAGGGAGGGCCACGCGTCCCCCAAGTTTTTAAAAATGACCAATATACCCTTGACAATTCTTAATATTTTATAGAAACTCATATATGTAGTTTGTTGTCTCTATTTTATAAAGCTCTTAATGCAGCTAAACTGGTAAAGAAGCTATCTTTTAGCTATATGTCGCAGGTTTGATTCCTGGCCATAGCATTTATTTTTTTAGCTTTTGTTTGCTACTTATGTTTTTTTATTTTTATTTTGAAGAAAACTACTTATGAATATTGAACATGATATCTCTTATTAACTCATTTCATGCATAATAATTAAAATTATCTTTATAATCTCTCTTATCATCCCTAATACTAATTCGCATTTTACAATTCTTAATTATCATATTCATACATCATATTAAGTCTAAATTTGTTACATTCTTATAAAGATACGACTAACTTATTTTGTTCTTTAGTATGATTAGTCAACATGGTTGGTTTTTCTGGATTAATGTTTATATTTATATCTCTAAGAGGTTTTTCTGAAACACTTTCTTCGTGATATTATATTTAGAACTGGGTGTGTTGATAAAAATATACATCCGCCTACGGCGTTCGCCCATGCGTTTGACTGCAACTCACGCCCCCTAACCTTAGATCTTGACTCCACCACTGTGCAGATGGAGTTTTGGACAAAGCTTTGGAAAGTCAGCAAAGCTCCAACAATACAAATCTATTCATAAAGTTTTAAAAAATAAAAAATAAAACCCCCATTTGGAGATCCCCTAATGCACATAGTAGAGACGTACGAACAAAATACCAGCACAAAAGCAGATTTAAATGATGTCCTAGATCGACTTTTGGATTATGCTGAAAGAAGTTTATAATACAATGAATATATAATAAAACCCAGTATTTATTTTATTAAAATGAAGAATTTACTTGGTCTAATAAAGCGGGTAATAAATCAACCAAAAAAAAAAAAAAAAAAAAAAAAGTATGGGAAATGGAATAGGATCCTCTCAAATTCACTTGATCCTTAAGTATTTGAGAGTCCAATCCCGGAATGGAATAGTTTGAGAAATGTTTATGCCACTGCATGTCCAACAATTGCCACAACATAAATTTGAGCTATTCAATGAAAAAGAAAATGATAAAAAAAATTGAGCTATTGATTTTTACACGACTCATATAGTTCAATAGATGTCATATGATAATCAATGGTCTCAAAGCGTGTTATGACATTGTAACTTTCCACCGCCGCAGTACTTCAAGTTTCGTGAAATTCCCAAGTCAATCCCGAGCCATTAAATTTTTCTTCCATTAGATTTTGAAGGCGTTCAGCCATGGAAGGAGTCAAGTGATTCTTCCAGTCTCCTACTTTTCCATTTCTGAAAAACGAGCTAGTTTTCGCATTATTCATTTTTTCCAAGACTCCAACCTTGTTCACTTCTAAATTCCTTAGATTTTCAAAGCTACATAGCTTTGTGATCTCCTCTACCAAACCACTTTCCTCTTCCTCTTTTGAAAAAGGGTACCCCAAAAAGTTTGCCATTTTCTTTACAAAATAAATTGCATCTCTCGTAAGATCTTCATACTTCAAGAACATGACCTTCTCAGGATTCTTTAAGCTTGTGTTCCAATACCCGAGCATGTGATTGCAGAACGGTCCATATGGGTGTTTTCCTTCGATACACGCATCGACATACTCGTCTAATGTAGTTGGTTTTAGATTTTGACTTGCTGAAAAAAATCCGTTCTCTCTCGTGAAATGCCTTCCAGAGTTAACGACATCCAAAAGATTTCTTGACAGATAAACAATCCTACAATCGGATTGTAGAATTGTCTCCGGTAAACACTCGTATGGAATATGAGTCCCGATAATTCTTGGGGAGTTCATGTTATTGAAAGCAAGAATATTTTCTTCAGTCGGATTGTAAAGTTGCTTCTCAATGGAAGGAACGAGTTTATGAGGGTTATAATGCAGCAAAGGACTTGTTGTGGTTGAATATTTGCAACGGTTAATAATGCTGAAGACAAGAGCTTTCAGCCATGTGGTACCTGTTGGAAAAAATTGATGCGAAAGAATTTGACAAACTCAGAAAATCTCCAAGGCACGTAAATCATTGTCTCTAAAGAGATGTTTCGTCAAATCTCTCTCAGCATACAATGAAAGCGTTTGATTTAAACAGTGACTTGTTTGAATCAAACCCAAGAACACTCGGTACTATGTTCTGACGATGCTGTAAAAATGAAGACTTAATTCGTTTGCATATTTGTGCCTTTTATAGGCCGAAAACACCCCATAAACGAAATGAAGTACTCGTGCACAAACGAACGGAAAAGATCATATCAGTTTGTCTAAACACTGCACTTCATGGTTTCAAGAGGTGCATTTCTTTAATTGCATCCAACAATTCTCAACAGATGCATGAACAGTACGAGGAAAATAAATAAATAAATAAATTCCTTGAATCCCTTCATGAACCGATGCATGAAAAAGTCGAACCTCGTTTCGTTGCGATAACATTAATTCATACGGCAGCTCGTATTATGAAAAAATATCTAACAGTACCTGATTTGGGTACCGTTGCAAGTATGATATCCGTGTTTTTGGCCTGAAAGTGTCTATTCATTGAAAGCAGAAGTTGAAACAAAAAGTGAGGAAACCAGTAGCCTTTGTAACACCCGATCAGAAGGCCATATCTGGACATGTCTAGGGGTAGCTTTTGAAACTCTTCCTTAGCATCATCTTTGATTGTAGCGCCGGCAGATTTTGATAGAATCATAGTTCAGATTGACCGAAAAAGAAAATTGGTTTTGGATATATTCTTGCAATGAATTGAAAGGGGATTTTCTTTGGGAAGGAAGGAGCAATGACTTGCTTAAGGAAGATGCTACTATTTGTAGGAGTGATAACTCTCCACATAATTCTTTTTTTTATTATTAAAGGATTTGTTTTACTAAGTAAACTCATTTTAACTTCTTTTGTCAAGAGTTTGTGGGTTCGATTCCCACCAGCTACATATTATTGGTAATTTCGTTTCGGAAAACAAAAAAAAAAAAAAAAAAAACTTATGTTTGTGGCCCGGAAAGAACTATTAAACCGTCTAATAGCTAGCCTGTTATTTTCATGAGAAATAATTATTCCACGACAAATTTGCACAACAAAGTGCCACAACAACTTTTTCCACTATTGAGTTTTTTAAGACTCATTTGAATCAAAAAATCTCACATCATAATCGATGGTTTAAAAGTGTGCTGTGAAACTTTATTTTGCACATTTGTGTGGCATTACACTACTATATTTTCATAGGGTATGTTTAGGGGTGTACAACGAAATTGGAAAACTGGACTGACCGACTGAACCGGATTAAACCGGACCGGAAAATGATGAATCGCGGTTTTCCAATCGGTTTTTTCATTGAAGAAAAACCGAACCGGAAATCCAATTCATTTTTCGGTTTTATCTATAAAAACCGGTATGACCCGAACCAAACCGGTTATACTTTATTTTTAATTATATATATATATATATATATATATATATATATATATATATATATATATATATATATATATATATATATAGAGAGGAAATAAAATCAATTGCGACCCAAACCCGGAAAATAACCCACTCCACCCGCTCCAAACCTGCCCAAGAAAAACACGTGCACAACATATTATAAATATCATTCAATCATCTAAACTTTTGTTTTGTAAAAACACTCATTTCTCCATGTTTTATTTCTCCTCCACCTTCTAAACCCACCCACCGTAGAAAATTGAAGCTTGGAAGGAAAAACAAGAAGAAAAAAAAAAGAGATTCACACATCAAACCTATTTTGAAAGGTTTTCTTTATTACTATTTTTATTGTTTATTTATTATTTTTATTGTGAGTCACGTCATTCTTTTTGGATGTATGTAGTAATCCTACCTTGACCCGTCCATATTTTTAAATTCAGTAAAAAAAAATATTAGGGATAAAAGCAAATTTAATTAATCACAATTTTCTATACAAACACTAATTACAAAAGCAGGGGAAGCAAACCATTTACAACGACCGATAAGATGGAATTCTTCTCTAGCTAATGAATCAGCCATCATATTGGCTTGTCTTTCAGCAAAAGAAAAAGAGACGGACACAAGAGATGCGAAAGCTTTCGACGATCGTCAGTAATACTGCCGACCGGGGACAAGTGCTCATTTTCACCAATAAGGCGCTTATGAATAAGGGAGTATCCTTCAAACATGACTCTAATGAACCTCCCACGTAAGAGTGAAGGCCATAGCATGGTAAACGACAAGGTTGTGCTTCACCAATAAAAACATAAAACCTTCCTTCTAATCTTTTGAGATGCTACCGACGATCTTAAGTATGATAAAAGGAATAGCTAAATTATTGTCAGGACCACTACTCTCATTACGTTTACCGAATCAGTAGGATAAGCCTACCATACCAACCAATCAATGGTTTCTAATGAATGTGTTGTGGGTGCAATCTCTTAAACTGGTCCCTAAGTGCTAATACATAACATAGTTATCATATATTCGGTTCAACAGTCCTCTTTATGGGATTTAATCTACCAAATATGAAGAAAACTATGAGACGCTCCACATTCACCGAGTTCACGGTTTACCTAGAAAAACCTTACCATGGAACAGGCTGCGAAAAACTCGACTTGTTCGTGCATGGCAATCCTAAAACTCTAGTCCGCACACTCTCTTGCAAAATACATTTATAAAGTTTGTGTGTGGGATCAATTAATGGTTAGTTACCCCATTAAAGGCATTAAGATCAAGTTTTAGGACACAACAACTCAAAAGATTCAATTTTTAAGCCCTGCCCATCCTTAGATCATAGTTTTGACATCAATTTCGTGATTCCATCACAAAATCTAGCTATAATAAATTTACCTACTCATAATCGAATGAACGGAACAAGAAAAAACTATAAGGGAATTGCAGGAAATCATGATAAAAGAGAAATAAATTAATTTACCCATAGTTTGGAGCAATCCACAATTAAGAATTCGCAAAAAGAAATCACAATCGTAGCAATCTTGAAGTAATTTGTGCAAGGAAAATAAATTGTCTAATGGTATTTGAAGGTAACTAATCTAAAAACTGAGTAGGAAATTAAATTATGAAGAAGTGGGTATAAAATTCGACCTAATTGACTTTTATAGGGTCAAAATCCGACCTAAAAACGTCCAGCCAATTAGAAAAACCAGACTCCATGCACGCGCATGGATGCGCATGCAATTGCTGAATCCTCTCCTTTGGCGGACTGAAAAATAATGCGCGCGCACGGAAAGAGCATGCATGTGCACCTTCAGTAATTCGATGATATCTTTGAGTGTAGAGTTCCGATTTGAGCTATTCAAGTTGAGTTGGAAAGATTATTGAATTCCCTACAACTTTTAGGAAGACTATGTTCCTATAAAATGCCTGTAAGGGGGCTCAAAATACAGCTTAAGTCAAATTAGCATGAAAACATCAAAGATTCTCTATCCATTTGAACTCTTTAGCTTCGGGTGCAAGCTTTCACCTCTCAAAATTATCTTTCCATCAACAATGCCTCCTTTTCCGGGATCTCAATGAACCTATATCCTTCAAGTATCACCAACAATACTGTGCATAACCCCTGCAAGATAATATAGGTATGAAATATGCAACAATTTACCAAAAGTGACGAGATTTTCGGATTCAGTCGTCTTTGAATTCAAGGTGAATGCAATGGTGAAAATGCATCATAAATCACCCAAACTACCCCAAAACTGCATCAAATAAGTCAAACGGAGGTAAAATCATGTAAGAAATAAAGAAAAGTTGAATCTCATCAGGGGCTTCCATTTTGCATCTAATGTTAAGGGAAATAGTAAGGGCATAATTGTAACAAGTGTATATATGGATGTAATTAGGGTTTTTAATGGTTGAATATATAAATATCCTTGTGATTGTAATACAAGGCATCAAGTTTTCTCCCGATTGTTTGTGACTTTAACATGGCATCAGCGCCTCTCTCTAGCTAAGAATTTTTTTTTTCTTTCTTTTACTATCTATCAGAAATAAAAAACCGAAGAACAAGTTCCGTTCTTCATCAAGATAAAGTTAAGGGTATTAGTAATTAATTAATTGTGTGACAAGTGTATGTCTAGATGAGTTCCAAGAGTCACTGTATTGGATGTGTACTAGATTCTGTTATCTACCTTTCTACAAAAGATATTCGGTTGTACATAGAAAATATATTGAATGAAAAAGCTTATCTTCTTCTCCGTTGCTTGAGCTCCATCAATGGAGTTTTTCCACTGTTTTACATAATTCAAACTTGGTATCAGAGCTATAGACTAACGTCATGAGTAATGGGACCTCAACTCCTCCGTCGTCAGGTAGCACCAAGCGCTGAAGGAAGCCATGGAAGCACCGGACCGGAAAATGCTACCCCTATTTCGGCCAATTTAAGCTCCACTGTCAACGCAGCAGATCTTGGTGCATTTCCTCACTACCAGGCTACATTTGGATCAGTCCCTTACCTTGGTTTCATGTACTCTTCCACAAACATTCCTTGAGCTCCATTCTTTTCTCAAATGCCAGGTACAGTTTTACCCCCTACTATACCAACTATTTCATCGTTCCTCTGGTCACCATCCCCGAGCACACCGAGTCACAGAGGATCTCCATTTCAAGGGCACTTGAATCAGACTTGTATTATGAAACTTACAAGGGATAACTATTTGTTATGGAAGTATACAGTCTTACCTATTATTAAGGGCTATAAGTTAGTTGGTTTCTTGTTTGGAACCATACCCAGACCTCCAAAAATGAATCTGTACATAGTTGTTCCAAATCCTGCTACTGATGAGTAGGATACGTGGATCAGTTTCTAATGGGATGGCTCTTAAGTTCTATGACTGAACAGGCTCTTGTAGAAGTAATGGGTTGTGCCACATTCCAAGAGGTTTGGACCACCTTGGAGACACTTTTTAATAGTCAGTCTGAAGCAAGAATGTTGGAAGTTAAGAGTGCCCTCACTAAATCTAAGAAAGGTAGAAAATCTATGAGTGATTTTGTGCCTCTGATGAAGTCATACAGTGATAGTTTGGCAACGGCTGGATATCCAGTATCCAAATCAAAACTGATACTTGCTACATTAGCAGGCTTGGATAAAGATTATGAGGCAGTGATTGTGAACATTACCTCTAGGTTTGGCTCACTGATAAGAGAATTTTGCAATCCAGTTAATCGAGTAAAAACTCGAAACCTTAGCAAAATCTACTTTCTAACCGGCAGTGGACCGGATCGATTGTAGGTAGTGCTTGAGGAGTCCGAGGTCGAACCCACAGAGATTGGCTTTGTGTACCACAGCTGACTTAGCACTTAGTTCAGGTCAACCAAAAAAATATGACGTTATACTATTGCATAAAAGAAAGATTATACTAATCGGATTTCTTAACGATTAAAAGAGGTACAGCCGAACTACGATCCAGCTCGGATTACTCTACCCTCAGACAAACTACCCCAGGAGTGTACTCTACCTTCCTTGTCTGTCTAATGATAAACTCACAGGTGTCGAGTCCTAATTCTGGTGCTAACTCACACCTTACGCAAAGCTCATCAACCCTCCCTTTAGAAGGCCAACTCACCTAACGTGATTAAGTTCTAGACTCACCCGAGTGAACGATAAAAACTCCATATTGGACATGGACCTAATGACTAGGGTGTCAATCTAGTGCACATGTAGGTGTCAAACTACCTTTTAAGCCAAAACGTCTACGGTCCTGAAACCCCGGTTCCCACACTTCTCCGCAACATACATTTATAAGCTAGGTGTGTGTGATGGTGAACTAGGTGATCAAGCTAGCTCAATTACGATTAATGCAGGTTTCGTGATATGAATTATCGATTAGAACATTTTATTACGTGCTACACTACCTCCCGGTTCATCTCCCTAATGGCGTTTCTTCCGTTTTCACATAATTCGGCCGTACGAAAGATTTAGCTACTCATTATCGAATTGAAACAATAAACGGTAAAGCAATTCATGATATAAACGATAAAAGAACAAGAACCCATACCCACTTTATTGAAAATTGATGAAGTACCAAAGTTGTACTCACAAAGATCAAATCTTGACAATCGAAATGTAACGGATTGATGTTGTAATGTATCTAGTGTAATTGAGGATCGAAAGACGAGAACAATGGTATATGAAACTTAATTCTACGCTTTCGGACGAAGGAAATCGCCCAAAAAAAGCTAAAACTATCTAAATTCGTAAAAGTCTGCTGAAGAAAACGTTTGAGGTGCCCTTTTATAGCCTAGGGCAAAATTCACTTTATCCGTGCGGATAACGGGATATCCGTGACGGATAGTTCTTGATTCTCCAGGGTATCCGTACGGATGGTAAGCTCTCCGTGCGGATAAGTCTCTGTCCAATATTTTTGATACTGACTGAGAGTTGTTCGTACGGACAGACGTTTGTCCGTACAGATTTATGCCTTAACTTTAAAAACTTCACTTTTTCCATACTTAGCCTTCGTTTCTCGCCTCGGACACGTCTAAACTCATAAATCATCGCTTTCCGGCTCTCCGACTCACCCAAATCCTGCATAAACATGGAAACAACAAGCAAACACATAACCCCTCAAACTACGGGTGCTCGGAAATGAGTATAAAGTGCTAAAAGTAGGCCGAGTTTACGGAAAAACGACAGCGATTACTCGCCGTGCATAGAAAACCTCATTAACACTCATTATAGGGTCTAAACTCACCCAAAACACGCTAGAAACATGATAAGCGTGGGTTAAACTGTACAGAAATGTACAGTAAAGTTGGTTCCTATCACCACCCCACACATAGCATTTACTCGCCCTCGAGTAAATCAGGCGATCAAACAATGCCAAGGAATCAACTTCACGGTACATGCATGCGTTTCAAAATATCAAAGTAAAAGGAACTTAGACAAGTTAATGTAATACCTTGACTCCACAAAATCATGAAACGGAGTGAGTGTGTGGTGAATGATGACGACTTATACTCAATATGGTTACTGGCTTGGAATACCGGACAAATGACTGCACACAATCCTGCCCTTCCTAGAGTCTCCACTAATCGAGGTTCACTAGAGCCAGAGATCTGGTCAGGTAGTACTTTAAAGGTTATAACGTTAGGCTCGGACGGGGGTTATCGAAAGATAATTTGGGACTGAAGAAAATAAAGCACGAGTGAACCTAATCATTGTGTGTACTCCCTCAACTCGAAAATAGAAAACCACCAAACTTCTTTCGAATTTCCATTAGAACAACATCCAAACTCAACATCATATTAGCTAATACGCATACTCCTTTTCCGGCTTTCTTTGGTTCGACTTTATTCACTTTTTTTTGAACAAACTTTTCTTTCGAACGAAAGGCCACATCGAAGATTCCCTTGAGCTCCTCCCCTCCTAGATGTTAGCTCAAAACTCCCTCCTCATATCATTTCACATACTCTCTCCCACCCCACACTTGCCTTGGCGAGTGTGTCTAAAGGAACAACTAAGTCCACTCGTAGGGTAGTCAAAAAGAAACGTGACCAAATTATCGGCTCAGGGCTAGGAATTATAAGCTAAGTAACCAAAAACGACTCAAATTTTGGACGGTGGTCAGTCTGTTCCTATCAAGGCTTAGGAGGGTTTAGGGGGATAATGTTGGGATGTTGGCTTTTGGCTCTGGTCGCTTCAAAGAAATGCCTTTCCCGTTATCCCGAACATACCCAGAGTGAATCCTTTCTATTTCGCATCAAAACTAGGAGTACAGGTGTGTAAAGAAATCGTACTAAGTATAACCATCGTCAAACGTGTACTAAAAGTGTTCCATATCGTGATAGAATGGACTCACCGCAAGACATTCACAAGGCTAAAATCCGCTTACTAACTCAACCGTGAATAAAGATGCATATATTGCGGTGTTAAAACCCTGAAAAATTTGAAAATGCTTAGAAATCAACTCAAAACCGAGTAAAACTAAGTTCATCACATAACGGCATAGTAAACTATGAAAACATGCGTGTTGGTCCCTTGGAAGGCTAACACAAGTTTAGAGGGGGTGGGGGTGAATAAACTGTCACCAAAAACACTTTTCTAAAGTCGAAAGTCCCCAGAACTGATACTCGCCTCGAGCTTTGTTCTTGTCCCTTAACATGTGTGGAGTTCAGCTAACTCAACTGAGTATAAGTCAATACTGACTTATTCTTAGTTTAGTCAACTAGCAGCGGATAGAACTAGCCTTTAGATAACAAACAGTTTGTTGACTAGGTTTTAACGCGAGAACCAGATAATTAAAGTTGTAATGAAGTAAATGAATGCATGAAATAAATAAACAAGAATTATAGAGGTTCCAGGTGGTGCAATCTTGTACGTCCTCTCTTCCCCTGTGATGCGGAGGAAAATTCCTCTAGAACTTCTTTGAGATGGCCTGGTTACAAAAAGTTCTAAACTGATAGTCCTCGACTAATCCCTAGCTTCACTATCTAAACACTTGTAGTATAGGTAGGATTGCTGCTCTTCAATTGTTTGAAACACTGGTCCTTGAAGGGTAGAATTGCCTCTTCACCAGCTCATCACAAACACAGTCTTCCTGACTGCACACAACTGTCCTTCACACCTTCTTGGTGTTTCACAGTCTAGAACTTTGATGAAATCAAAGTTGAGACCTGAATCAATAACTATGATTCAATTGTGATTTGAGCTTTTCTACTGGATAATTAAATTTTGCACGGCTCTAAATTTCTTGAAATGATAGATTCTTGATTGTGCTTGAATGTGCTTGGATACTTGAAGAAATTTCTTGATCTTGCAATTTAGTACTTAGCAAGAATTCTTTCAAAATTGACTTTCCCCCTTAATTAGATCTTTTAATTAAATCTGTTTTTAATTCCTCCTACTCTCTCTTCCTGTTGTTATAGAAGTGGTCTATTTATAGGGGTTTGTCTAATGTTCAACCTGCTTGAATCTTGTCACAGCTATATTTTGTGGCCGTTCACTTTGTGTCGTTGTTTCATCCAATAGAATTGCTTCATTTACAACGTCGATCAGATTATCGACTTGTTGGATAATCGACATATAAAACCGAGTTTCCTTATCGCTTTTATACTGAGATTATCACTTGTCAGTTTCTTGACTGACTTGGAGCATTAACTGAGATTTTAAATATCAGTACTCCCATTTTTCATCTGATTATAATTGACTTAATCAGAGTACACCATAACTCATTACTTCTAAGAATTAATTTTCCTAATGATTCTTAGGTCTTCATACAAGATACATAAAGTCAGTTCAGGTCACCACAATATTGCCTGAAGTCTAACTTTACAGTCTCGACGTAGTCTTCATATCTGAGTTTGATCCCTCAGTTCTTCAATCTTCTATAACTGAGTCTGTGACCCTCAGTTCTTCGATCTTCTAGATAAGCCAACTGAGTCTGTGTCCCTCAGTTCTTCGATCTTCTAGTTAAGCCAACTGAGTCTCAGGTCCTCAAATGAACTTACCTTCTTCGCCATGTTGGTGTGCTCTGTTTTTTAGTTGCTTATTGATTCTCAGTTTAACTAAATCTCAGTTTCTTAGTTTCCCAGTTCACAGCCTAGAACTATTACAGTGCTTGTCTGATTTAACATATACAAATATCAGACTCTATAAAGTCCTATACATTAATCTCTAGACATCTTTTTGCTTTGCACTATAACAGCTAGTTATGACACTTCATCAATGGGGTTAGTAACAATAACTGATTAAGCGATGAATTGATGAGAGATAAATTTATGATCATTATTATGACATTTCGCCCCACTTCTGATACCATTTTGAGCATTTATGTATCAAATCAAGTCATAAATACTAAGTTTTATCAAAATGTATAAGTAGTAATTATTATATAAATTATCGTGTTTTTATGGTATTTTTATAAGTTTTTATCGATTTAATAACCGGATCGTCGTGATAAAAATTACTATATTTTATAAACGTTTTATTTTTCACTATTATGTTAGATCTAAAAATATCATAGCTAAAGACCGTAATATTAACCTAAAAAGAGTCAAGAAATTCAACGCAGCTTTACTTAACTTTTGTTGTCGATTTACTCATGGTTCATTTCTTTGTGTTCGTAAAAAGATAAGATTTATCATGGAGACAGAATCAAGACCGAATAACGAGACGAGAGTTTTGCCTGACTGAAGAAGGATTACTTGGAACCCAAGGCCATACTTGGAGCCCAAGGCCATCAAAATATTCCACGTAACGACATGTTTCGAGCATAAAAAGATGTATTTTGATGGATGGAAGAATGTGCCATAAGCTAACGAGTTCAAACGGATCAATTGTCCTGAATGCTTCTACCGTAAAATATCTACGACAGACATTTGACCCAACTTAGAGGCATTTTATGGGGAATACTTCTTCATGAAAGTTTTAGATCTTCAAATGAGCTTTCCAACGCATTTTGAATCACGTCAATTGGAGGTCTACAACTCAAGTTATGGCTATTTTATCGATAAACGCCGCAATAGAAACGCCGGGAAAAGTGGAGATATTCTCCCAACTTGATTATATTCTCCTAAGGGTGCATGTGAGGAGTAATGATTGATTCTAACAAACTTGCAAAATATCCATCGCCTATATGTATGTATGTATGTGTATATATATATATATATATATATATATATATATATATATATATGTATATCTCCCCATAAATACCTCCCTTCTTCTCTCCCATTTCCTTTGCCCCTTCTTGGCCTCTTCCATGGCCAAGAGCTCC
Organism: Gentiana macrophylla; assembly: GCA_026214975.1. NCBI lineage: Eukaryota > Viridiplantae > Streptophyta > Magnoliopsida > Gentianales > Gentianaceae > Gentiana > Gentiana macrophylla. The sequence goes on along the minus strand of CM047806.1, from coordinate 103,296,785 downwards.
TCTCTTCTCATCTCCTCCCATTTCTTCCATTTCCCCTCTTCTTCCATCTCCTTTCTTCTCTTTTTCTTGTTTTCATTTTGGGCCCATATATATATATATATATATGTCGATGTATGTATATATATATGCATATGTGTATAAATAAATAGAATAATATCGTTGTAATGCTTGGATTTATTATCGAGGATTGTTGTCTCGGAAGCCGTTGTTACTTTCACGAGGATTAGGCTCCAATTCAAAGAGCTTGTAATCGGTAATTTTCTAATGTTATTATGTTTATTATTTCTATCTATTTATATACATATATATATTAGTAGTAGTAATATCTAGCCAATATATGAATCAATTAGTTAATCTTTTGGTAAAATGAATGATCGACTCGTAATCATGATTAAAACTAATTATAATGAATCTTTTTCTATTTCACTACGTATTGATAATATATTCGAATGACGTAATCAATCATGATGAATACCACATATAACCTGGCGATGTAATCGACCAGCAGAAGTTAGGATATGAGATAAAAAATAGAAAAACCGGAGGGTAAAAATGGCCGTCGATTAACGGAATCCTATTTCCTACCCGGGGCGATTTGTCCTGGAAAGATGAATCTTATTGAAATTTGTACTTTCGAGATCTTAATAATGTTAAAATCAAGTAGCTTTAATTGAAACTACACCGTTTGTGTTAAATCGATCCGCTTGACAACCGGAGCCTCTTGAATAACATCGGCCGTCGGCGACGGAATAACCTCTTTTATCCGGGGTAGATTTGTACTCGGTACCTGTTCAGACTAACTAAGATTAGCATGGTGTTAAGGCCATATTTATATGATTATTAAAGGTTTATTTCATTATTATTTTCCCCACATTTGCATAATTTACATGAGAATTAAGGGTTTAAGTGTAAATATTGAGTAAAGATTATTTTAAGAGGGTTGTATGCAAAATTGATGATTTTAAGTGTTGATTTAATGGAATTATTATTATTTGGATTTTATTACGTTTTTGCATTGTTTATTTATCATGTAGGAGTTAATTTTCGTGCATATAATGAGGATAAATGAAGCTCAAGTCGAATTATAAGAGATAGAGTTGGAATTGGCTTGAAGAAATTGGATAAAGATGAAGAGATCCGATCCTCAGCAGTTCAAACGGGCGTCTACTGATCTTGAACGAGCGTCCAGAAGTGAACTGGCGTCCATGCAGCGTCCAGAATCGTATTTTACATTCAGAGAGTTCAGACGGAGGATGAACGAAGCGTTTACTCAGCGTCCAGCATTCGGGCGGGCGTCCGGATATTCGAGGCGGCGTCCGTTGCCGACTTAGTCATAACCGACTCAAAACTCTATATATAGCAGCAGCCTCTTAACCCTAATTGATACCACATAATTGAGATCGCACTTTCACACCAAAAAGCTGCGGCCAGAACCCTAATTCCATAGAGATGAATTTCTCCAATCCAACAATCATCTTCAACATGATTGTTGGCTAAAAGCCTTGCAGGGAGTCGACGGAGGAAGCCTATCAACAACACAAACCAACTAGAGAGTTCGATGCTTATATGTAGTGAGTTTATTTCGTAGTTTTTCATTACTTTGGATCTGTTTTGTATTGTTTAAGTTTTATTGAAGTAAGATTTGATGAAACGATCTATGTTTAATTTATGCTGGAATGAATTTATGAAAGTATGTTTATTTAAGTTCTCTTTTATTCAAAGTAATGCATCTAATTGTGTTTTAAGAGATTATGCATGATTAGTTGAGTAAGAGCTTGGAAACAATCTCGTGATCCTGTTTTGATTGCATGTTTAGTTTGTTTGAAAAGACAAACGAAACCCTAGAATTTGGTTGAAGAAATTTAATTGAATTCGTGAATAAATCACTACTAAAAACTATGTCTTTTTAATCACCGTCTAGTTGGATTGTTGGTTGATAGGTGGAACCTAGTCGCCTTGCTGTGTTTTCCTTTAATTGTTTATTAATCGAACCGTTTAGATTAAGTTTAGTTTAAGTTCTAGTTATATAAACCCTAGTTTCCTGCTGTTTTCCTGCACTTTTCTGCTTCAGTTCATAATCGAGGCGCCGTCCGCAATAGCGAACGCCGTCAAGTGATTTAGTTTCCAGACGCTGTTCATTAAAGTGAACGCTCGTCCCACCTTTCGCTTTTCTTATTTTCGCTTGTTTTTATTCTTGTTCTAGTTTTAATTCTTAGGTTTAGGTTTTAGTTAGTTTCACCTTAGTTTAGTAGTTTAGTTTATAATCGTGACATAATTGATATAAATTTATATTTGAATCCGATAAACATTCCACTCCCTTAGGACGACCCGTTAACATCCTTTACTACGATCCTTATACTTGGGGTGTTTCGGTTATAAATTGTAAAACTCGTTTTTACCGAACAAGTTTTTGGCGCCGTTGCCGGGGAGTTGGTAATGGTTGTCGGATTCTTCATAGGACAGTTTTCTGTGTCAAAAGGGATCGCTTTTAGCACGCAGTAGTATTTTGGCCGTAACTTTGGCTCGAGTGTCCGCTTGGAACGCAGACCCCAATTCGAAAGCTCGTTCCGACGCCGACGACGTGGTGAACGCCATAGGCCGTTCAGTGCGTTTTCGAGGTCAAAATCCACTGTTTTCCCCTCCATTTTGGCCCTAGAAGATTTCAACACGTTTTTTTTACCGTCCTCGTGCCTTTTCTATTTTAAATTTTTCGTAGGTAGGTTTCTTTTCTTGTTTCTGTTTCTAGATCCTTTTCTAAATTCGAAAATATGATATTAATAAAAAATAAAAAAAAATATATAATAATAATAATAATAATAATAAAAACCTTTTGAACGAGCGTTCAACAACTTGAACGCCCGTCCACCTCAATTCTGTCCTCTGAACGAACGTTCATTCAACTGAACGAGCGTTCAGTTCTGAACGAACGTCCACTAACACTGGATGCCAGTTCAGTCTGTTCAATCATCACTTCTTTTCTTTCTTCTCTTTTCTCCCTCTAAACCATCTAATCTTTTCTAAACCTGTTCTAATCAACCCCAAAGGGTTGATTTCTTCCTTTTCCTTTCTTCTAGTTTATGCAAACGAAAGTAAGAAGGACTTCGATCTTTGATCCCGAGCCTGAACGATCTATCCTTAGAAGAAGGCTTCTCCCTGATTTGGACAAAATGGCGGATCAAGATCCACCAATTCCTAATCCTGATCCCCAAGCTCAATTAAATTTACTCCTTCAACAAATGCAAGCTCTGCGAATAAAGAGAATCGACAGGTCGGCATAAATCAACAACTTCAACAATTCCGCCAAAACCAAATTTAATCAGTTGAACCAGACCCCTACACTCCATATCTTAATCAAGATTTTCTCGAGGACATAGACCTATTCGTCCACCTGATATGGGGAGTAAATTTCGACCTTAAAAATGGAGTAGTTGCACTAGTCCAAAATAGCTCTTTCCATGGCATCGCTCAAGAAGACCATACGACTTCTTGTCCACATTCGTACAAATCAGTGAAGCGAGGCCATTATCCTGGTGTTGATTACGAGATCGTAAAGTTGAAGCTATTTCCTTTTGCTTTAAAAGGTGAAGCAAGCGATGGTTTAAGTCGTTAGCACATCATTCCCTCCATACATGGAATGATGTCAAAAGAGCCTTCGCTCTTAAGTGGGTTTCACCAGGCAAGATTATGGAGATGAAACGGGAAATAGCTACGTTTGAGCGAGATGGAGGATGAGGCTGTTGGCAAGGCTTGGGAGAGATTAAATCATGATGATGAGGAAGTGCCCCAATCACGGATATGATAGACATGAGTTGTTGGAACTATTTTACGAGGAGTCTCTCAACCTAATAGAGACTATCTTGACTCCACAACTCATGGATCCTTCTTAGGGGGAGGTGATGAGACTGCCTACAGAGTGGCTGAGACCATCGCCAAGAACAATATGTGGTCGACTCCTAAGAGGACCAATATTGTTAAGAAAGAAGGTACTACAAGCAATCCTGATACAAAGCTGTTGGTTGCTCAGATGGAATTGATAAGCAAGCAGCTGGCCAATCTTCAGACGCAGCCTTCTGATCTGGGAATGCAGGTAGGAACGGAGATGACGGAAGAAGTAAATTTAATGGATAATCAAAACCACCCCTTCCGAAACTTCAATCAAAGCCGAAACTACTCGAATTTCAACGACAAAACTTCAATCAAGCCAAGTTACCACCTGGCCCTTCAAATTCGAATTCTTTCAACTCGAACTATCGAGGCCGCCGTAACTCCCAAAGGCCTCAAGGTGGCTGGAATCAAACTCGAACAACAATCATACCACCTCATGTGTCCTCAACACAAATTCGATGAGTTGGTAGACATGGTGAAGACTCATCACTTTAGTGTTAAAGCAATTGAGAGACAAGTTGGTCAAATGGCGACTGCCGGCAAGCAAGCGAGACCTCACGGTAAACTTCCGAGTTATACCGAGAGAAATCCAAAGTCGATGTGAATGTTTGCACCGCCATTACACCTCGGTGGGAGTATGGGCAAGAAGAGGAGTTGAATGAAGTAACGTTGAGAAGTGGTAAACAAATTTGGACCCGGCAAGATGTCGGAAGCGAGTAGCCCCTCCCCGACGCCATGAGTTCAGGAGGGGAAATCGAAAACCACATGCCGAAGAAAGCAACGATGAGGAGCTTAGTGACAATTCTTCTGGAGGATGAAAATAATTCGATGACGAGGAAAGAAAGGAAAGTCAAGGGGCGGTACCACGACTAAGAAAAAGAAAGAAAAGTTCGTAAGATGGAAGGATAGGGAGGATGAGGCGATAAAGAATCAGGCCACGAAGAATGATAAAGCCCTTCCTTATCCACCAAGAAGAGCAAGAGAGAGCCTCGCCAAAGACAAGCGAAGATGATGGGGTGAGGAGGATACTTAAGGACACTAAAGTGAGTATGCCCTTAGTGAGGTATTGTCTCGAAATGCCTAAATGTACTAAGTATCTTAAAGAATTCAGTGGAGCAAGAGAAAGCTTCAGGGATGGTGAAGAAGTGTTTCGAGAAGATTGCGCAATGGTTTCACAAAAAGTCATTTGTTAAGCGAGGTGACCACTCGGCACCCTTCAATCTCCTGTGAGATTGAAGGCCATTTGTTCGAAAATGTTTTATGCGACTCAGGGCCTCCATCAATGTGATGCCATTAAATGTATGCAAGAAGCTCGGCTAGACAAAAGAATGCGAGAACGCCCCATTTCTCTTGGATGGTAGACAAATCTAGTCAGATCGCAGCCGGTTGTGTAGCTAATGTTCTCCTTCAAGTTGAACATTTAGTCTTCCCTACCGACCGGGTTATTCTAGACTATCCACCTGATAAAGAAATGCCTCTAATTCTAGGCCGAACCTTTTGGACACTTCTAACGCTCTCATCGACTTACGCAAGGACAGATTACTCTTAGAATCGGTGACACATCCGTCACCTTCACACGAGGACACATCCTGAAAGAGCCGTAATTGATGAAATATCGTTTGTCGGGCCATATATGAGGACGGAGGAGATGCCTATTATGAAGATGCAATGGAGCTTACAGAGATAGGTGTTTTTGAAGTCATGGACATTGAGGATCCGGTGATCATGACCATCTTCTAATTCATTTCAAGCCGTAGGCATTGACGGGTCATCTTCACTCGCTCATACTGGCCTGTTATTGAGTTAGAAGCATGGAGATGCCCAAAGAACAAACGATAATTTCAAAGAATCGAGTAAGGAAGACTTCATCCTGGTGAAGAAGAAGCTCGATGGGTAGTTGGGACGAGGTAGAGTTTTGGAGAGAAGCTACTCATTGGGAAGTAGATGATTGGGAAGAGTCGCGTAAGAGCTTAAAGATGAAGAGTTAAGAAAAATGATCGATCACAAGAAAAAGGAAGCAAGTGTTGACCGGAGGATTCCGATGGATGATTTGATCCAAGACTTTCCGGGGTTGAGCCTCGGGAAGATGAGGTGTTCTCTTGTCAAACACTTCAAGCTCATAAGGAGAAAGGTGGCCCGTTAAAGTCTAGTATTGAGCAACCACCTCACGATTTAGAGCTCAAACCGCTTCAAACACCTTAAGTATATCTTTCTTAAGGATGGAGATAAATTGCCTTTGATCATTTCTTCAAACTCGACCACGAGCAAGAAGCACACCGATAGAAGTGCTTAAAAAAGAATATCCTCGCGTTCGGATGGCAAGTGGGTGATATCCGAGAATCACCCAGATGTATGCATGCATAAAATCCGAACGGAGGAGGAGCTAAAAGGTTAGACAACCTCGGAGAAGGCTGAATCCGCATATGCGCAGAGGTTGTCAAGAAAGAAGTGATAAAGTGGCTCGACATGGGAATCATCTACGCAATCGCCGATAGCGAGTGGGTCAGCCCTACTCAAGTGGTGCCAAAGAAGGCGGTATTACGGTTGAAAAGAATGAAAAAGGGGAGGAAGTTGCCCTACGCCTCGCGGATCGCTCACAGTGTCTCAGATCGACTATCGTAGACGAATGAAGTCACCGCAAAAGATCACTTTCCCTTACCCTTCATTGACCAACTAATTGAAAGACTGAGTGGTCACAAGTATTATTGTTTTCTCGATGGATACTCTGTTACTTCCAGATAGCCATCGACCCCAATGACCAAGAGAAGACCACGTTTACTTGTCCATCCGGTACTTTTGCTTTTAAGTAGAATGCCATTCGGTCTATGCAATGCACCCGCGACTTTTCAACGGTGTATGTTGGCCATTTTTGATGGACTTGTGGAGCAATGCATGGAGGTCTTCATGGATGACTTCTCAGTCTACGGCGATAGCTTTGATGAAATCTTAAGGAATCTAGATATGGTACTCCAACGTTGCGTTGAGAAGAATCTGGTGCTTAACTGGGAGAAATGCCATTTTCTAGTTGATGAAGGAATAGTTTTGGGACACAAGGTGTCCAATGCTGGCATTCAAGTTGATAAGGCTAAGGTTGAAGCCATTGAAAAGATGACGTACCCAAAAACAGTGAAAGAGGTACGAGGTTTTCTAGGACATGTTGGCTTCTACCGGCGTTTCATTAGAGACTTTTCTACGATTGCCAAGCCTTTATCAAATCTCTTGAAAGAAGATGTCGATTTCTTGTTCGATGCGAAGTGTAAGGAAGCTTTCAATTGTTTGAAAGATAAGCTTATCGCTGCCCTATTTTAGTTGCACCTGACCGACCAAGCCTTTCGAGTTGATGTGCGATGCCTCTAATTACGCCAGTGGCGCGAGCTTTAGGTCAAAGAGTTGATAAAAGGTTCGAGCCCATTTATTATGCGAGCCGCACCTTGAACCCGGCTCAATGCAATTATACCACAACTGAGAAGGAATTCTTAGCTGTTGTTTTTGCCATTGACAAGTTTAGAAGTTATCTTCTAGGGTCTCAAGTGATTGTATGGACAGATCATGCAGCTTTACGCTACCTTATGGATAAAGCAGATGCCAAACCAAGGTTACTTAGATGGATTTTAATTCTACAAGAGTTTGACCTTGTGATTAAAGATAAGAAAGGTAGTGAGAATATTGTGGCTGATCATTTATCTCGCTTAGTAAATGAGGGTGCAGAGAATCACAATGATATAGGCATTGATTTTTCGATGAGCAATTGATGAAGCTTGAAACGGTTAGGCCGTGGTATGTCGACTACGCCAACTATTTAGCGAGTGGTCATTTAGAGGACATGACGTATCGTGAGAAGAAAAGTTCTTTTACGATCTTAAATATCTCGTATGGGAAGATCCTTATTCGTTCGAGAGTCAGTAAAGACGGGTTGCTTCGACGGTGTGTTCCCCGAGCATGATCGGTGGGATATCCTAGAACAATGCCACAGCCGTCCTACTGAGGTCACTATGGAACACCGAAGACGGTTGCAAAGATCCTTCAAGCTGGATTTCTTGGCCGACTCTGCTTTAAGGATGCAGGCCTTTTGTAAAGGTTGTGATAGGTGCCGAGAACAGGAAGGCGAGTAGTCGGATGGAAATGCCACTTAAGCCCATTCTTGAATGCGAAGTTTTCGATGTATGGGGCATAGATTTTATGGGACCCTTTCCATCCTCATGTGGTAATAAGTATATCCTCGCCTGCAGTGTGGATTATGTTTCAAAGTGGGTCGAGGACATAGCTACTCAAACTAATGATCACAAGGTTGTAAAGAAATTCTTGCAAAAGAATATCTTTACTAGATTCGGTTGTCCGAGAGCACTCATTAGTGATGAAGGTACTCACTTTTGCAATGCGCCGCTTGACAAGATCCTTGAGAAGTATGGTGTCAAACATAAGATTGGTACACCATATCATCCCCAAACCAGTGGCCAAGTCGAGGTAAGCAACCAGAGCTTGAAAAGAATTTTAGAGAAGACCGTGAACAATAATCGATCTAATTGGAGTCTTAAGTCGGGATGACGCATTGTGGGCTTATCGTCGCATTCAAACCCCGATGGGCACGTCACCCTTCCAAATGGTCTATGGCAAAGCTTGTCATTTACCTGTCGAACTTGAACACAGAGCTTTCTGGGCAATTAAATTCTTAAATTTTGATAGCCAACTCTGTGGGGAGAAAAGGTTGTTACAGTTGAACGAGCTCGACGAATTCAGACTCAGAGCATACGAGAATGCTAAGCTCAGCAAGGAGAGAACTAAGATACTCCATGACGCTAAGATCAAGGACCGAGAATTCAAAGTTGGTGAAATGGCTTTACTCTATAATACCAGACTTCATTTGTTTCCTGGTAAGCTAAAGTCTAGATGGTCTGGTCCCTTTGAGATTCTCGAGGTTAATCCGAGTGGAGTAATTACTTTGAACGGGTATGGTAATCAAGCTTTCAAAGTGAATGGTCATAGACTTAAGAAATATTTTGGGCAACCGAAGGAAAAGCCTGAGCTTCTTTATTTCCAAAGAAGAGATGAGAGTATAGATGTCCTGATTTGTGAGGAGATTCCATCTTATTTCTTTGAGTCAGATGATGACATTCCTACCTCTACCTGTGAGGAACCTTCTCCTGAGACCCCTGAGCAGGTTAGCACACCTATGCCTATCGTGCGCAAGAACAAGAAGAAGAGAGTCAGTGTAGTTTGGAGAGAAAAGTTTAATGATCTTATTGCACACTTGACTTGTTGTTGTGGTGAAAATCATTTCCGCCCCAATACTTCTGATTCTGATACTGAGGTGGCGGCTGTTAAACAAAAGTGGCCCGATCCGGGTTGATCTTGAACTTTGTGTCAAGCTATTGACATTAAAAGAGCGCTCCTGGAGGCAACCTAGTTTTTCGTGTCTTGTTTTCTTTTCTTTTAGGTTGATTACTTTTCTTAGGTTATTTGCTTTTTAGTTTTAGGAGTAATGCCCAGTTACGTGTTGATGGTTATTCCTCCTACATTCATTGTAAGTGTTTTGTGTTATGTGTTGCTCATATACCCCGTGTACCCCGAGATTATATGGTATGTCGAGTGTTGCGTATACTTTTGAGCGAGTTCACAAGCTTTTATGTCCCGTGTTGTCTATTCGAGTTGTCGCGATGCGTTCATGCTCCGGCCCGACCTCTGCCAAACTTTCATCCGACAACCACCGTTGAAACCAAATAAGTTTTCTTTTCTTTTATATTTGCACATTCTGAGGACATAATGTGATTTAAGTGTGGGGGGGGTGTTTGGGTATGTTTTTATGCTATATCTTTGAAATATGAGTGAATGTTGAATTTCGAGCAAATTTAAATTTTTTTGTGAGTCTCGAGCATATAATTGAAACTTTAATGCTTGCTAGTTGTAGTTTTCTAACGATGATATATAATTGAAACTTTAATGCTTGCTAGTTGTAGTTTTCTAACGATGATAGTATGTGACTTAGTGAGATAATTATAGCATGTCTTTACTGTCATGGAGATAGTATTCATTTCACACTCACGAAAGCCTTTGATATTGAAGCAAGATTTTTGAACTATATCCTTTCATTGTTTTAATGATTTATCTTAGGAAGGTCAATATAGTTACACCTAAGTTAGACCGTGTACTGTGAATATCATAAAGTTTGAATGTGATAAGTGAGATGTAACTCATGACTTGGAATAGTGAATGAATAAAGTGAGTAAGTAATTGTTAATAAATACGTTTGTCAGAAGCTGGTTTATGATTTGAGTGCGGTAGGGTATACCTCGTATGTCCTATTCCACTATAATGACCAATAGCTCACGACAGTCAGGAGAAGCTACCTTATGATTTGAGTAAGGTAGGGTGTTATCATGAAACATCCTATTCTACTATGATGGGTAAGAGCTTATTCTGATATGCGTCAAATTTGAATTTTTTTGGAAATGATGAATAAAAATGAAGTAAAGTCTTTGTTATCATGGATCTTATACCCAGTAGAACCGCATGATATGCTGTAGGGATTATCCTATGGGAAGGCTTTGAGTGGAGCTATTACTGTCTGTACCTAGGATAGTCATTGGAATTTTTGAGAGGATATTTCTTTGAAAGGCTTGTTAGATTGAGAATGGCTTGTCACACTTACACCGAATCTATCTCTGTGTTGGTATCATTTGCTATAGTTGTTGTATCTTTTGTTACGTGAGTTAGAGATCTATGTGGATTATTTATAAAGTTGAGCTATAGTTTTGATTGTTTTGTCCGAGGACGTACAAAAAGTTAAGTGTGGGGGTGTTGTTAAGGCCATATTTATATGATTATTAAAGGTTTATTTCATTATTATTTTCCCCACATTTGCATAATTTACATGAGAATTAAGGGTTTAAGTGTAAATATTGAGTAAAGATGATTTTAAGAGGGTTGTATGCAAAATTGATGATTTTAAGTGTTGATTTAATGGAATTATTATTATTTGGATTTTATTACGTTTTTGCATTGTTTATTTATCATGTAGAGTTAATTTTCGTGCATATAATGAGGATAAATGAAGCTCAAGCCGAATTATAAGAGATAGAGTTGGAATTGGCTTGAAGAAATTGGATAAAGATGAAGAGATCCGATCCTCGCAGCTCAAACGGGCGTCATCGATCTTGAACGAGCGTCTGAAGTGAATCAAGGCGTCCATGCAAAGGTGTCGAATCGTATTTTACATTCGAGAGTTCGAGACGGAGGATGAACGAAGCGTTTACTCAGCGTCCAGGCATTACGGGCGGGCGTCCGATATTCGACGAGCGTCCGTTGCCGACTTAGTCATAACCGACTCAAAACTCTATATATAGCAAAGCAGCCTCTTAACCCTAATTGATACCACATAATTGAGATCGCACTTTCACACCAAAAAGTCATGCCGAACCCTAATTCCATAGAGATGAATTTCTCCAATCCAACAATCATCTTCAACATGATTGTTGGCTAAAAGCCTTGCAGGAGTCGACGGAGGAAGCCTATCAACAACACAAACCAACTAGAGTTCGATGCTTATATGTAGTGAGTTTATTTCGTAGTTTTCATTACTTTGGATCTGCTTTTGTATTGTTTAAGTTTTATTGAAGTAAGATTTGATGAAACGATCTATGTTTAATTTATCTTTGGAATGAATTTATGAAAGTATGTTTATTTAAGTTCTCTTTTATTCAAAGTAATGCATCTAATTGTGTTTTAAGAGATTATGCATGATTAGTTGAGTAAGAGCTTGGAAACAATCTCGTGATCCTGTTTTGATTGCATGTTTAGTTTGTTTGAAAAGACAAACGAAACCCTAGAATTTGGTTGAAGAAATTTAATTGAATTCGTGAATAAATCACTACTAAAAACTATGTCTTTTTAATCACCGTCTAGTTGGATTGTTGGTTGATAGGTGGAACCTAGTCGCCTTGCTGTGTTTTCCTTTAATTGTTTATTAATCGAACCGTTTAGATTAAGTTTAGTTTAAGTTCTAGTTATATAAACCCTAGTTTCCTGCTGTTTTCCTGCACTTTTCTGCTTCAGTTCATAATCAGACGCTCGTCCGCAATAGCGAACGCTCGTCCAGTAGATTTAGTTTCCAGACGCTCGTTCATTAAAGTGAACGCTCGTCCACCTTTCTGTTTTCTTATTTTCTGCTTGTTTTTATTCTTGTTCTAGTTTTAATTCTTAGGTTTAGGTTTTAGTTAGTTTCAGCCTTAGTTTAGTAGTTTAGTTTATAATCGTGACATAATTGATATAAATTTATATTTGAATCCGATAAACATTCCACTCCCTTAGGACGACCCGTTAACATCCTTTACTACGATCCTTATACTTGGGGTGTTTCGGTTATAAATTGTAAAACTCGTTTTTACCGAACACATGGGGCAGTTGTGGACCTTGGACTGATGACATTTGACATATGACAATTTCATACGCTCGTGTGAGGAGGAGTTGTCTAGCTTAGGAGTACACCGATTCATATATAATTTACACCTTGAATAAAGGAAGATCTGTCTGATTTATTTCTACAAAAAGATATTGATTCAGTAACGTATTCTTGGCTAGATCTCAAAAATATCTATATATATCAGTACTTATATATATATATATATATATATATATATATATATATATATATATATATATATATATATATATATATATTATATTTAATGTTTTACTAACATCTAACTCTAACAATCTAACTACTAACATAATCTAACCAGGAAAAAGTAAAAGCTGCGACTTAGATCGAGTTAATAATAGCTTCTGGTGTTTAACCCCACTTAAAAGAATTACCATGTTTTCCTGAGGAATACGACCTGACTCACCAGACTAGAGCTACAATTTGATCCGGTACACTGCCGGTTAGGATCTGTATAGCCTAGGTAATGTCCGTCATCTTTCTGGCGCCGTTTCCAAGGTTAGGTTTGGGTCTGTCAGTATTTTGGCGCCGTTGCCGGGGAAAACGTCGCTAATTTCTTTCTTTGTGTCTAGGGTTACTACTTGTATTAGCTCAAAATTCTCGAGGATAAGTCAACACTCTTCTTATCACATTTCTTTTTTATTTTCCGTTGGTATCTACCTTCTTTTAGTTACCAATTTTCTTCTTCTACCATTTTCGAGTTATTTTCTATTTTTGATAGTAGAAAGTAAACGCGGTTCGTTTATTTTTGTTGGTACCTACCTATTGGTAAGATACCAATTAAAAAAAAAAAATACACTCGGTAAATACCGAGTGGCTTCGGTAATTACCGAGAGAGAGAGAGAGAGAGAGAAAAAAAAAACAAAACAAAAATTTCGGTAAATACCGAGTGGAGTCGGTAATTACCGGAAGAGAGAAAAAATAATAATAATCAATGTGTTTTTTTTATCGATTTTGTGATCTTTTCTATTCGATATTTTTCACAAAAATCATCAAATCGAGTTATGAAAACGGCGGAAATCAATAATGAAACACCATCTGATTCAGGTTTTATCTATTTCAAGTTATTTTTCTATTTTTCGATAGTTGATGACCAGAAGTGGTAAGGCCCCACTCACTCCTTATAGGCCTGATTTAAACACTTACGAAAGGCAGTTAAGAGTAGAGAGTAAACGCGGTCATATCAGTCAGGGAAATCCTGACCAAGTATCATTTTCAAATCGAAATACGAGAATGACTGAAACTAGTGATGAAACACCTGAACGAGGGCTTGATCATGCCCAAGGGAATATTAATAAATAAAATAAAAATAGAAATAATCAGAATTGGAAGCAGGTTGGAAAGAACCAAGTTTGAAAGGGCCAATTCAAACCGAACCTTATCCACTCAACCCAAATTCATCTCGGTTCAACCGTATATAGGCAACACCATATCCAATGCATATTTTGAAGAAAAAGCTACGAATGATGAAACACAGTCATTCGAGGAAGCTTTACCATATTCATCTAATGACAAGGGTAAGGGAGGTATACATTCTATCCCTATTACAAAGATGAAGTTGGATAAAAAGTATGTATGTTTTCTTGACGATTTTAGTAAGGAGAAGTTTGGGAGTTAATCATGAGAGCGTTGTCTTCAACACTTACAATTCATTGAAATATCCATGCATTACACTAGAATCTTGTTCTTGTGTGTACACTTTGTGTTTTTTTTGCTGTGGATCATACTAACATGCAGGTAGTTGAAGAAGATGACTTCAGCAATAACGTGAAAGCTCGCAAACTGAAAGCTCGAAAATCAAAGGAAAAGGTCAAGAATCGTTTGGATTAGTGGAAACTGTTTAACCTATGTTGGAGACCGGTATTAAAGAAGAATGTGGTGCATGAGGATGACCCATCACCAGTGCCTTAAAAACTGAAGCACGGTAAAGTCTGGCTATAGACTATAAATGTAGTCAATGACGGGTACTATCCTTCCTTTTACTCCTTAAGCATTTATTTTTAGTGGATTATGTGCTTAATTGTTACGTGCTTTTGTGAGTAATTGTTAGAAGTATCCGCTTTGTTTAGTATATTATATTAGTTAATCCTTATCATTTTGGTCGAGCAAACGACGTTAACCAAAAGCGCTACCGGAGGCAGCCCGTAAAAATGTTAAATATAATAATTACTCATACTTTGATGATACTTTGCGAATACTTGGATTGATTTTCATTTTGTTTCACCAAGTCTTAGGATGAATGTTTGAATGTCATTAAAAAGGAAATGATTAGGTGGTTATCCGAAAATCCCGATGGAGAAAAAGAGAAAATTCAAATGCGTCATTTCTTGGACTTAGGTTGTTCGAACGATTTGAAATAACCCTTGAGGATCTGGGTATAAAAGACTCGTGAGTTAATACTTTGCCATACATTTTATATCATGATCTAGTCTGCTTTTAAATTTCAAATAATGTGTGACATGTATTAGTTCAACTATCGTGGAATATTGTGTGTTTTAAATCAATAAAAGTTTATGTGGTGTGTTTATCTACCCTTTTGCATTACAATCGTCACACTCCACATACTTTTATTTTATTTGCACACACAACGATCATAACTTTGACCCACCCACCCACCCATTTTATCATCCCAAAGATTTGTTTTGACTTGTTTTAGTGCACCATTGCTTTCCCAACAACTTATTTACACTCACTTTACATTGAGGACAATGTAAGTTCGTAAGTGGGGAGTGGAGTCGTTGGTCTAAAGAATGGCATTGATGTTTATTTTGTATCAATAAATCCCTTAGTTTTCGATTTTTTTCGAGCATTATTTAGTTGATTAAAATAAACTGTATAAGGTATATATTTCATGGATTTGAAGATATAATGATCAATTTGGATGTGTATAACCAATGTGAACCGTAAGTGCATTGTAATTCCAAATATAGTTGTGTAACATGAATTCCTTCACGTAAGCCTTTGATATTGAAGCGAAAATTTTAAACTGTATCCATTCAGTATCCTAGTGGTTATTCTAGAGAAATAGCAGTAATTTAGTACCTAATTTTTGAACGTGTACTGTGAATATCTGAAGGTTTGAATGTGATAGAGAGGATATAAGTTAAGTTTATGAAAAAAATAAAATAAAATAAAAATAAAATAAAATAAAGATGAACTATCTATATGTTGGTTGTAGCTACCAATGATTTGAGTGCAGTAGGGCGTTATCACGAAACGTCCTATATCACTATGAGGTTAAAAGCTCCCGACTGCCTAATGATAGTAGTCCAGCTAGGGTGTTATCACGAAACGTCCTATTGCTGGGAATGAGGGCATATGCTACATATGTGAAATTAAGTAAAAATTGGCAAATGACAATGTGGAAATTTGGTTAAGCATGGTTGAAAACTTAGTTATCTTCTCGACTATCCCAGAGATAAACCGAATGATATGCTTTAGGGATTATCCTAATAAGTACACGGAGAACTTTGTGTGGGCTATCATATCGCTATACCTAGGAAAGTCATTAGGACTGCCTCTGAATGGATATTTGTGTTTTGCTTGATTTATTCAAGAGAGGATAGTGGAAATTGAAAAGGCTTGACACACACACACTCATTATACATTTATATTAAGGTTAAAGCCTGGTTGTAATTCTAATGGTTGTATTATCTCGGTTGTCCCTTATATCTTATACCTTCATGAATTTATCTCTTATTCATTTTGTTTTATCGCTTGTTTTGCTCGAGGACCGACCAAAAGCTAAGTAGGGGTTGTGATGAGAGATAAATTTATGATCATTATTATGACATTTCGCCCACTTCGATACCATTTTGAGCATTTATGTATCAAATCAAGTCATAAATACTAAGTTTTATCAAAATGTATAAGTAGTAATTATTATATAAATTATCGTGTTTTTATGGTATTTTTATAAGTTTTTATCGATTTAATAACCGGATCGTCGTGATAAAAATTACTATATTTTATAAACGTTTTATTTTTCACTATTATGTTAGATCTAAAAATATCATAGCTAAAGACTGGTAATATTAACCTAAAAAGAGTCATAAAAATTCAACGCAGTTTACGAACTTTTGTTGTCGATTTACTCGCGGTTCATTTCTTTGTGTTCGTAAAAAGAAAAGATTTATCATGGAGACAGAATCAAGACCTCGAATAACGAGACGAGAGTTTTGCTTCGATCGAAGAAGGATTACTTGGAACCCAAGGCCATACTTGGAGCCCAAGAACATCAAAATATTCCACGTAACGACATGTTTCGAGCCTAAAAAGATGTATTTTGATGGATGGAAGAATGTGCCATAAGCTAACGAGTTCAAACGGATCAATTGTCCTGAATGCTTCTACCGTAAAATATCTACGACAGACATTTGACCCAACTTAGAGGCATTTTATGGGGAAGACTTTTCATGAAAGTTTTAGATCTTCAAATGAGCTTTCCAACGCATTTTGAATCACGTCAATTGGAGCTCTACAACTCAAGTTATGGCTATTTTATCGATAAACGCCGCAATAGAAACGCCGGGAAAAGTGGAGATATTCTCCCAACTTGATTATATTCTCCTAAGGGTGCATGTGAGGAGTAATGATTGATTCTAACAAACTTGCAAAATATCCATCGCCTATATGTATGTATGTATGTGTGTGTATATATATATATATATATGTATATCTCCCCTATAAATACCTCCCCTTCTTCTCCCATTTCCTTTACCCCTTCTTGGCCTCTTCCATGGCCAAGAGCTCCTCTCTTCTCATCTCCTCCCATTTCTTCCATTTCCCCTCTTCTTCCATCTCCTTTCTTCTCTTTTTCTTGTTTTCATTTTGGGCCCATATATATATATATATGTCGATGTATGTATATATATATGCATATGTGTATAAATAAATAGAGTAGTATCGTTGTAATGCTTGGATTTATTATCGAGGATTGTTGTCTCGGAAGCCGTTGTTACTTTCACGAGGATTAGGCTCCAATTCAGCAGTTGTAATCGGTAATTTTCTAATGTTATTATGTTTATTATTTCTATCTATTTATATACATATATATATTAGTAGTAGTAATATCTAGCCAAGATATGAATCTGAATTAGTTAATCTTTTGGTAAAATGAATGATCGACTCTGGTAATCATGATTAAAACTAATTATAATGAATCTTTTTCTATTTCACTACGTATTGATAATATATTCGGAATGACGTAATCAATCATGATGAATACCACATATAACCTGGCGATGTACTGACCAGAGAAGTTAGGATATGAGATAAAAAATAGAAAAACCGGAGGGTAAAAATGGCCGTCTGATTAACGGAATCCTATTTCTTACCCGGGGGCAGATTTGTCCTGGAAAGATGAATCTTATTGAAATTTGTACTCGAGATCTTAATAATTTTAAAATCAGCAATTTAATTGAAACTACACCGTTTGTGTTAAATCGATCCGCTTGACAACCGGAGCCTCTTGAATAACATCGGCCGTCTGACGAACGGAATAACCTCTTTTATCCGGGGTAGATTTGTACTCGCACTGCTCGGACTAACTAAGATTAGCATGGGGCGTTTGTGGACCTTGGGTGATGACATTTGACATATGACAATTTCATACGCTCGTGTGAGGAGGAGTTGTCTAGCTTAGAGTACACCGATTCATATATAATTTACACCTTGAATAAATGAAGATCTGTCTCATTTATTTCTACAAAAGATATTGATTCAATAACGCATTCTTGGCTAGATCTCAAAATATCTATATATATATATATATATATATATATATATATATATATATATATATTTAATGCTTTACTAACATCTAACTCTAACAATCTAACTACTAACATAATCTAACCCAGAAAAGTAAAATCTGCGACTTAGATCGAAAGTTAATAATAGCTTCTTGGTGTTTAACCCCACTTAAAAGAATTACCATGTTTTCCTGAGAGAATACGACTGACTCACCGGACTAGAGCTACAATTTGATCCGGTACACTTGCCGGTTAGGATCAGTATAGCCTAGGTAATGTCCGTCGACTTTTACGCGCCGTTCCAAGGTTAGGTTTAGGTTCATCATGAATCATCATCAAAACATAAATTTTATTTCCAATAATTTCCCCTTTTGATGATGTCAATACCTCCTTAAAATAAATGCAAAAGATAAAACAAAATACAATGAAATGACAAGGTGAATCAAAATCGAGAATTTATTTGATAACCGAGTTACAATCTTTGGTAATAAGATACAACACAAATAAAAAGAACTAGAAGATAGTTTCTTTTTACTTGACAGTTAAAGAAAATTGATTATCATAAGTTTCTGCAACCATTTTCATAGCATCATTTGCAGCTGAGTTTTCAATCCCATGAATGCTTGCCCAAATGTTCCATCATTCAGATAAGTTGTGTTTCCTGAAGAATTTGCTTTTGAAGAGTACCGCGAAGGTGAAGACAGTTGCCCTTAGTCTTTCATTGATGGCTGTTCTTAGTAGATTTTGAACAAATTCAGGTTCATCCTTTTCAATTTTCTCTGATTACTTATCAATAATACCATCTGCTTCCCATTTCTTGAGTTTATTGAAGTAGTACATGAGCAACTTCTGCATATGTAGGAACGATTCTAGAGATTCTTCTCTTGATACTCCTTCTCTTGCTGGTAAATCTTTGAATAGACTGAATAGGCGAGAATCCAAACCAACTCTTTTATCAATGGGCTCTGAGTATTTAATAATTAACTCCATTTCTTCATCAGTAAACTCTCCTCTAGCTTTCTTTAGCTCATTCAATTTATCATCAGCATTTGCAAGGAATTGTGGAATCTCAGTTGCATTGACTTTTAGGATGTCCAAACTTCCCCCCTTATTGACATCATCTTTATGAATCAGACTTCTGATGTAAGCGTTCAGATTTTGTTGAGTTGATGCCAAGATGGTTTGAACTACAACTGAGTCTTTCATTCCATTTTCCATTAATATCATTCTATCAACCAGATTATTGAGAATGCCTTCCCATCTGCCTCTTGAGTTTCATCTCTTCTTAAGCGTCATTCTCAAAGTGGTTGTCTTCCGGGTTCAATCAAAGTGTTTTGGCAGTTTTCAGTGACAATATCCATCTTCTTTTCAAGTTTGGTTCTTTCATCTTGACTAGCTTCTAAGGATTTTAGGACTTTTCCGAATAAGATGTTGTCATCATTTTGAATTCTGATTATCTAATTGTGATAATACTTAATGAGATCAACCTGAGTGGGAACATCTTTCTTGTCGTGCATCAGACACATTCTAAGAACTAGAACATTCACTAGATTCTTCAGAACTACTAGACTCATTATCAGTAGTCTGATCAGTTTCAGTTCTCTTTTCTTTTAAGGAGGCTAGAATCCCTTTCTGCAGATTAGCATCATCCTGAGAATCATCATCATCATTATTCTTTCTGAAATTTCCACCAACTGTGGGTTCTTCCCAGTAGCTATTTCTTATCAGTGCATATCCCTGATTCAAAAAATCTTCGGTATTGATTATCTCTGATAGACTTGTAATTTTGTATAAATCAAATACCCATTTTTCAGTAGCTTCCATTTCTACTAGCAGATTCCTTTGATTTGCAATGGAACCGAATTTCCAAGCTTGATATTTGTGCAATCATTCATAATCAGCTGACATTAATTCTCCATGATCTCTTGATGATTGAGTGATGGTCTTTCCTGATTCTCTTGTGACTTCCTGACTACTTTCTGGAATAACATTTTCAGTTTGCATAGGGTCAGTTCTTGCAACATCTTTAGTTTGCATAACATCAGTTCTTGCAATGTCTTCAGTTTGCATAAGATCAGTTGTACTGATTCTTCCCTCAGTAGTAATTGGAATTTCTGACGATTCTTTTTCTGAGACTGAGATTGTCGGCTCAGTTTCCACAACTTTATCTTTTACACTTTCTTCAGTAGCTTGTTTTTCAGTAGGTTCAAGTTCCAATTCAATAACTGGAACTTCTTTCACTGTTGGTTCAATGAGTTCTTCTTCATTGACTTGCTCATCCAAGTTGATGATTCTTGTTGATCTTGAGTCTGCTTCGGCTCCTTATTCCACAGATTTAGAAGCTGAAAATCCTTTGGCTGATTCTTCAAATTCTAATATGGAAAAAGATCTCTGGGGGGTAGATCTGGATTTTGAAAGTAACGACAGCATTTCCAACGTTGTTTTATCGATCAATCTTTCATCACTGTCAAAATCTTCGTCAACATGTTCAACTCTCAAGGTCTGTTCCCCCTGAGTCTCAGTTTTCTTCTGTGATTGAGTTTCAACCGTCTGTTCCTTGTTCACAACTTCAGTTTCTTTTGTCATCACAATTTCTTGTGAAACTGGTTCTTGAATGGGTAACGCTTTAGTTACTGGGGTTGGGGCAGACTCAGCAATAATAGCTTCAGTTCTTTCTGTCTGTGCTGATCCTTCATCAATCGTTGGTTTAGTTATTGGTGTAACAAGATCAGATTTATTTTTATCTAAATATTCCAATTGTTTTCTTCTCTTGCTTAATTCTTCAATTTGTTCCAAGACTTCATCTCCAGTTGCAGGTTTCTTCGATTTCCTTCTTTTCTTCTTCTTAGGTTCATGTACTGAACCCTCAGCTTTTCTTTTTCCGGCTTTTTCTTCCTTAACAACAATCTTCCCATCAGCAACTGATGTTTCTTTTCTCTTTGCAATTCCAAAATGGTCGAGTATTCTTTGGACTACTAATGCAAAAGTTTTCTTGTGATAGAAACGACCTTTCTTAACATCGA
Source organism: Gentiana macrophylla (assembly GCA_026214975.1). Taxonomy (NCBI): domain Eukaryota; kingdom Viridiplantae; phylum Streptophyta; class Magnoliopsida; order Gentianales; family Gentianaceae; genus Gentiana; species Gentiana macrophylla. The sequence goes on along the minus strand of CM047806.1, from coordinate 103,275,690 downwards.
TCTTCTTCTTGGGTAAGTCAATTGATTGAGCCACTAATTGATCAAATAGGTATCTTTGCCAATTGAATTTTTCTCCAAACCAAATCACATAAAGTAAATCCAACTTTGCTCCAGATAGATTGCTATAGTTTCCTGCATTTCCAATTATACAATTTGCCAACATCTTTGAGAGAAAATTGAATTCTGGTTTGAGTAGACTTGTGCTCCCGGTTTGTAAGACTGTGGATTATGCATCAATTGCTATATCTTTCCATAGTTTTTCCTTTTGTTCTTTGGCCAACTTGCTGGATGCTGTTCCTCCGGATTTGTCAAACCCAAAGATTTCTGCAATTAGATCTTCGGTGACCTTGATCCCCTTACCATTGATAGTAGTGGTATAGGTGTGTGTGTGTCTTCTCCTTCTATAGATGTCCTTCCAAATTCATAGAAGTCTCCAATGCTTTCCAGACATACACTTTTCAGATCAACGTTGAAGGCAGCCTCCAATCCTTTAATGTGTTTAATTTTTGCTGCAATTGTTTTGGCTAAGGTTTGATCAGCATATTTTGCAATATACTGGTCAGTAGATGTGATCATTCTGGGTTCAACAAGAGTGAAAGTCATTGTTTTCTAGATCTGAATGAAAATTTGAAAATTTGATGATTGAAAAAGCAAATTCAAAATTCGAGTGTAAAGAATTATAAAAGAAAATTCTGGGTTATTTATAATTTGTAGGAAAGGTAGTTATGAATTGGGTGGGACTCATAACGTCTTGTCATAAATGTTTTGAGATTGCGAAAAAGGTGGATTAGTGGAAAATATGAACGGTATAGATTGAGAAGGACCACGTCTTTTCTTGACATCTATAGCTAGATCAGAGTGAATAGGGTAGATGAAGTGTATCTACAGCTGTATACATTCAGTCTTGTCCTTATACTGAAACCAAAAACTCAGTTGTGAACAAAACTCAGTTCTTCGGCCTCCAGTTACCGATATTTTCCTGCAAGACACATTTAGACATTTTTGGTACCCATCTCTGTTTGGGTCCTAATTGGTTAGTTTTCGATGATACAATTTTATTTTTGACTTTGTACCTCTCTTGACATTTTGACTGAGTAAAGTCAGTTTTTACATGCTTTTCTTGTTTTGTCCAGGCAGTTTTTGATTTGATCAGTTTGTCAAACTGACGTGAAGGTTCATTCCAATCTTCATCAGTGGGAAATAGTCTTCCTTTCCCTCTGAGTTTATCATTCCATGAATGATTTTTATTTTCGAATGGATATGGCTTGAAGATTTTTCTTACTGATCTCTGATCGATTCGCTTTTTCAAATTTTTCGATTATTTCAAAATCTGTTGGCTTGGTGTAATTTTCCAACTGATTTTTCAGTTCTATCAGTTTGTGCAAACGACTGTGCTGAGTAATTGTCAGTTCAAATAATTTTATCAGTTTTTTGAGTTCCTGACCGTTGTGCAGTCACAAATTTTAATGCAACTGAACATGGTCTGGACTTAGAATTATTCTGATTAACAAATACTAAACCATATATGTCTCCAAAAAGTTTCCCAGGTTTGAATTGAACACTGGGAATTGGATCAACTGATGATTCTGTGATGTTTATTACTTCTGTCAGTTCATCAGTTGGTCGAATTACCTTGATTTCATTATTAGTCTTGATTAAATTGATCTCAGCATTCAATCTCGAAATTTCAGTTTTCACTGACTTTTTCTCCTTTTTGACATCCTCAAATTTCTTTTGAATTACTTCTAATTCCTTTATGAGTATGTCCAAGGATTTATTGAAATCTTTATTTTTCTGATTGTTCATGGCAGTGTGAGTGCTGGATGTAGATGTAATTACCTCCTGATTTTTGATGGATAGATTTTCTGTTGAGGAATTATCATCAATTAAAACTTACTTCCCCTTTTCATTAGCATTTTCTTGTGCTGCTCCTAGCAGTATGATTTCCTCATCACTTTCACCTCCATAACTCATGGGTAGTATAGCATCTTTGACCTTTGCAACAGATGGATCTTCAGCAATATTTTCAGTCAATTTGTCATCTACATAATCAGCTACTTATAGCCATTCTTTTTTTGCTTCTTCTGAAAGATCACTTAGGGATGAGAATCCTCTTGATTCATCTTTATATGCGTTAAAGTCAATATCTTCATCATAACTGAAATGAGGTTCCGAATTTGTGTGAGAGCTTGTAGTATCTTTGAACTTTCAAATACTTGATCCTGAAAATCATAAACAACATTTTGCAAGTAGTTAGTCAGGGGGTTATTCAACCAGTTTTTAATTCTAGATGTATCCATTTCATTTCACTAAAGTATCTCTATGACTGATACAGTAAGGGGTCTTCAACAAATGGTTTGTAAGATATCGATGAATCACTTCCAAATGGAAGAACTGCTCCGATACCAATTGTTGGTCCCTTGGAATGGCTAACACAAGTTTAGAGGGGGGGTGAATAAACTTGTCACCAAAAACACTTTTCTAAAGCTGAAAGTCCCCCAGGAACTGATGCTCAGTTCAGTTTTGTTCATGTCCCTTAACTTGTGTGGAGTTCAGCAAACTCAACTGAGTATAAGTCAATACTGACTTATTCTTAGTTTAGTCAACTGGCAGTGGATAGAACTAGCCTTTAGATAACAAATAGTTTGTTGACTAGGTTTTAACGCGAGAACCAGATAATTAAAGTTGTAATGAAGTAAATGAATGCATGAAATAAATAAACAAGAATTATAGAGGTTCCAGGTGGTGTAATCCTCATCGCCCTCTCTTCCCATGTGATGGAGAGAAAATTCCACTAGAACTTCTTTGAGATGGCCCGGTTACAAAAAGTTCTAAACTGATAGTCCTTGACTAATCCCTAGCTTCACTATCTAAACACATGTAGAACAGGTAGGATTGCTGCTCTTCAATTGTTTGAAACACTGGTTCTTGAAGGGTAGAATTGCCTCTTCACTAGCTCATCACAAACACAGTCTTCCTGACTGCACTCAACTATCCTTCACACCTTCTTGGTGTTTCACAGTCTAGACCTTTGATGAAATCAAAGTTGAGACCTGAATAAATAACTATGATTCAATTGTGATTTGAGATTTTCTTCTGGATAATTAAATTTTGCACGGCTCTGAATTTCTTGAAATGATAGATTCTTGATTGTGCTTGAATGTGCTTGGATACTTGAAGAAATTTCATGATCTTGCAATTTAGTACTTAGCAGGAATTCTTTCAAAATTGACTTTCCCCCTTAATTATATCTTTTAATTAAATCTGTTTTTAATTCCTCATACTCTCTCTTCCTGTTGTTATAGAAGTGGTCTATTTATAGGGGTTTGTCTAACGTTCATCCTGCTTGAATCTTGTAACGGCAATATTTTGTGACCGTTCTGCTTTGTCAGTGTTTCATCCAATAGAATTGCTTCCTTTACAAAGTTCGACTGTACTATCAGCTTGTTGGATAACTGACATATAAAACTGAGTTTCCTTATCAGTTTTATACTGAGATTATCACTTGTCAGTTTCTTGACTGACTTGGAGCATTAACTGAGATTTTAAATATCAGTACTCCTGTTTTTCATCTAATTATAATTGACTTAATCAGAGTACACCATAACTCATTATCTTCTAAGAATTCATTTTCCTAATGATTCTTAGGTCTTCATACAAGATCCAAAAAGTTAGTTCAGGTCACCACAATCTTGCCTGAATTCTAACTTTACAGTCTCGACGTAGTCTTCATAACTGAGTTTGATCCCTTAGTTCTTCAATCTTCTATAACTGAGTCTGTGACCCTCAGTTCTTCAATCTTCTACATAAACCAACTGAGTCTGTGTCCCTCAGTTCTTCGATCTTCTAGATAAGCCAACTGAGTCTGTGTCCCTCAGCGAACTTACCTTCTTCAGTTTTCATGTTGGTGTGCTCTGTTTTTCAGTTTCTTATTGAATCTCAGTTTCTTATTTTCCTAGTTCACAGCCTGGAACTATTACAGTGCTTTTCTGATTTAACCTATACAAATATCAGACTCTATAAAGTCCTATACATTAATCTCTAGACATCTTTTTGCTTTGCACTATAACAGCTAGTTATGACACTTCATCAATGGGGTTAGTAACAATAACTGATTAAGCGATGAATCATCATCAAAACATAAATTTTATTTCCAACAATGCAAATAAGCTAAGTCGTCCCACCCCCCACTTTAATGAAACACCGTCCTCGGTGTTTGAACGAAAAGGAAAAAGAGACTTAGCTTAGGAGCCCAGCAAAACGGCGTGATCAAGTCTCGTAACGGTCGTGAGGTAAAGCATCCCGATTCCCTATATAAAGAAAAACATATCCAAGACATACGTGCATGGGACATGGTCCACGTGCCATAGCAAGTAATACTGGGGAACTTCGGGGATAATCAAAATATTCGACCTCGCTACGTCAGAAAACTCGAATGAGAGTACTATATGGATAAAGCATCAAACATGATATATAAAACATCCAAAATCATCATCCATCCATGAATAATCCAGAAAGCAAGTCAAGAAGGCTAAATTAGTGAAAAAAAGGTGCCTTACGGCTTACAAACCAAGGAGAGAAAAGTAGCACAAAAGTGATCACAAAACAAAAACCCTAGCCAAATCTAAAAGGAACGACTTGAAAGGAACAACATCGACTCTAAACTCCAGTCTGGTCCTCGGGAGGAGGTAGTGTGGGCTCAGAAATAGAAGTATCAGCAGTAGTAGCAGTAGTGGCAGTGGTAGGGGCAGTCCTTGGTGTGCTCAAGGTCTCTGTGGTTGGAACAACAGTAGTAGTGGCCGGGACAGCCTGAGAGGTACCAAAGACACCTCTCTGTAAGCACTCACGGCAAATTTAAAATTGTCTCGGCCGCATCCTCCTCTAAGCATAACTCGATGGCCTCCTCGATGAAAGACGTAAACCGGTAAGCCTCCTCATCTACCTTAAGCTCGGGCATGTCCGGGAGGTTCCTTTTGATCACCTGCACCCCTTCGGTTAACTTGTTCAGTTGAATCCGCTGCCTGTCTAGCATATTCCGTAGCCCATCCATCATCAAAAACCGGGTGCGTGTCGGTAAGGGAACTGTTCGGATAAAATCAAACGAATGCTCATTAACTGGCTCTGCCTCAAGACCCTGATCACCCTGCTCTTCGTCACACTCAGCCTCGTGCTCAACATCCCCCTCGACAGATGGTCCACCCGGACCCGTCTCGGATAGCGGACTCAACAAAATCGGCTTCTTCGTATGCCGCTTATCCAACTCATACTCTTTCACTCCCGCCTCCAAACATAAACCATTGAGTAGATGAATACAAACAAGCTTGGCTCTCTGATCGTTCCGGTTCTTCGTAATCTCGTTATACAACACCCATCCCACATCTATCGGGATGTCGAAGTTAAGTACGTAGAGCATAGCCAAATCAAGCATAATAAACTTATGGAAGTTGTCTTTGGGTAGAAGGCGGCTTTGAACAAAGCGGGCTTTCACCTTTAAATCCCAGGAGAAACGAGTGGTCTTGAGCATGTCTCTCACACTAGATACCCCGGTCTTCTTTATTGTCGAAAGGATGGCAGGATCAATGGCTAAACGCAACTCCTCAAATGGGTCTTCCCCCTTATCCTACTTCTCCTTGATCGCATCCAAGTAATCAGAAGAGATGGCCGGCAGCTTGTAGTTGTCCGTGATGGACTGGGGTGTAAAAGGTACATCAACTTCCCGGACATTCACCAACCCCGATAACAGATCCGCCTCACTCAAATTGGCCAAAAACACCCATGCCAAAGTCAAATTGGGCCTCCTCACATTGAAATCTGGCACCTTAATAAACTCATCCCACTTCCTCTTCTTCAAATTGTCTCGGAAGCTATTCTCAACCTTTTCCACATCAACGGCCATTTCTAAAATTTCCCGACCTTTGAATCTCGATTTAAACGCTTTCTCGGCATTCTCGTAGATAAATCTATCTTTGAAAGGAAAAACACCCCCTGGTGCTCTCCTAGCTTTCTTAGTCTTCCGAGGGTCGGCTAACGATTCCTCATCCACATCCGTATCCGTCTCCGACTCATCTGCAAGTTGACCATAAACTGGATTTTTCCTAGCTTCCCGCACCGGTCTATCTGTTCTATCACCCCCGATTGTCAATGGCCTGTTCAAAGTTTTCAACGGGATCTCCTCGAACGTAGTTTTCTTCTTACTAGTGGCAATAGCCTTGCCCTTCCCCTTCCCTTTTACGGACATAGAACCCCCCTCTGCTGCTCTCTTCTTAGGACTAATTATGAACACTGATAAAAAACACCCCCAAAAACCAAGACGAAATCAAACACCCCATCAATCCACCGTAACACCAACATTCCACCAGAGATCACCAACAAAATAATCAAAACATCAATGCAGACGTCCCCAAACCATCACACCCCATCACGAACAACAACAAAGCAAGAAAAACAAGAAAAGACACCCTAATCAGTTAAGGGTTCGTTTGGGGTTCAATTCGAAAATCGATCCCGGGAAAAAGTGAAATTAAACTGAGAAAGATCGACTAGAATTACCAATCTGGACAATAGGAGTGCAACGGAGTTGACAGAAAACCCGGATGATCAACGGAGAAGCCAAAGATGGAATTTTGAGACCTATGAAAATCGGCCAAAAGGTTGCTTGATTCTCCTCTATCGTTGTTTGTTGGTGGAGTTTGTTTGAAGAATTGAATAGAGGAGGTGGATAGGTGTTTATAGCACCAAAAATTTCTGAAAACGGTGAAGAATTGAAGAATTTGTGTATTTGAGGGCAAAAAATCGGGGGTTAGGTTATTTGGAGAAGAAATCATGAATGGAAGTTGAGAGGAGGGAGTATTTACATGGCCTGAAGTTCAGTTCCAACTGTTGACACATGAAAGACTTATATCAAGTGATGATGTATAAATCGTCACAGGTGTCCTTGCGGTGTATCGACGGTGGATATCTGTCTGTATTTAAGGTGTGGTGATACTCCGGGTGGTGGTATGGAGGAATGAGAATGGATGAGCTTTGGCTTGCAAGTGTGGTGTGTATATCATATATTTCATCATCTTCTTGTTTACAATGACCACCCCCTTTTATAGAGGTGGGTAACTTAGGGAATAAATAATCTATTAGATATTTTACTAATAGCTAGGTTTAACTTAGATACTAAGCAAGACGAAATATCTAAGATACAAGTGGGGAAAAGATCTGGATCAATCGGCGGCCATCTCTCTGAGGTCGCAAGGAGCAAGCCTTTTCCGGCCTCCCCCCCTTGGCGCCCCTTCTTGACTTGACTGGACGAGATTCCCAGGATCTGTTGCACTTGCCTGGGACCGCAAATGCTTTGGTCGCGGCGAGGTGAGACACAGTGGCCGCCCCTTTTGCGATCTCTCTTGTCATGTCGGAGGGTGGCCGCAGTGGGTTGTCTCTCACTGTTGAGGTGGTGGAATTATTTATACCCATCAATGGCCCCCTACTCCGTGCTTTAACGATATTCCCTGAGGATATGAAGGATGGAGTAATTATCAACACCTTTTATGACCTCGTCGTCGGATGCGACTTGTACACTTAGGGCCGTGTTTTTAAGGCAAACGACCTCAAAGTAACTTTGGGTCAGTTTTTGCGACCTTGTCGTCTGATGCGACTTGTTCACTAAGGGCCGTGCTTTCAAAGCATGCGACCTTCGAAGTAACTCTGGGCCTGTTTTTGCGACCTTGTCGTCTGATGCGACTTGTTCACTAAGGGCCGTGCTTTCAAAGCATGCGGCCTTCGAAGTAACTCTGGGCCTGTTTTTGCGACCTTGTCGTCTGATGCGACTTGTTCACTAAGGGCCGTGCTTTCAAAGCAAGCGACCTCAAAGTAACTTTGGGTCAGTTTTTGCGACCTTGTCGTCTGATGCGACTTGTTCACTAAGGGCCGTGCTTTCAAAGCAAGCGACCTCAAAGTAACTTTGGGTCAGTTTTTGCGACCTTGTCGTCTGATGCGACTTGTTCACTAAGGGCCGTGCTTTCAAAGCAAGCGACCTCAAAGTAACTTTGGGTCGATTTTTTGCGACCTTGTCGTCCTGATGCGACTTGTTCACTAAGGGCCGTGCTTTCAAAGCAAGCGACCTCAAAGTAACTTTGGGTCGGGCTTTTGCGACCTTGTCGTCCTGATGCGACTTGTTCACTAAGGCCGTGCTTTCAAAGCATGCGGTCTTCGCGTAACTCGGGCCTGCTTTTGTGGGCGAGATCGTCAATCGTGGTGGCGTCGCCCCCTACAGGTATCATTCTGCCGAGTAATGCGGCCGCCTCTGCAGAATCGCCAGTAGCTGCACGTGAGCATTGATGGGACGCCCCTTCGAATTTCGAAACTGATAACTGCCGCTCCAATCTGAACCGTCGGATGAAGGGTTCCCAACCGTTCGATCGTGGCCCCCTTGCCTATATAAGGTTTTCACCCCTCAACCTCCTTACACTTTTAGCATTCCTTATTTCCTTCGCAGTTTATCGACCGGAATTCTTAAGGTTTTGCGGCGGAGCTTTGAAGGTTTTAGGATTTCAAGGTGGTTCTTTTGAAGATTCCGGCCACTTTCTTGAGCATTTCCCAGTATTCACGCGGATTTCCTCTTTTCTTCAGCAAATCGGGTAAGAATTCCTCTCTTTTAACTCTTTTATTCATCTATCCCTGCGTTATTTCTCAATAGGCATCATTTTCATCTTTCTTTCTGCAACGGGGATGTAACCTTGATTTGTTTTTGATTAATAATGGGGTTTTCCCGGGAGAGATTATGGCTCTCCTGGAAAAATCGGGGTTTCACCCGTTGGTATAGGCATGCTTTTCCAACTCGCAAGTCAAGTCACCGATTCGAAACTCGCTTTTCTCTGTAATTTTATTTGCGATCTCTCTTGCAAAAACGGAGGAGGCGGTATTGAAGTGGGTGCGATCACCTTCCTGGGCTAATTTATTATTATACCAGGTCTGAAAGCTCCACCTTTTTCCTCCCTTGTTTTTGCAGGATGTCGGGGAATGATCATTCTGGCGATGATTCTGCGGAAAGGGAGATTTACGATTATGCTAAGGATGACCCCATAATATCTGCGGCCTCAGTTGGCGATCTACTGGACGAGGTTGAAGTGGAAAGTACTCGCGCAGATGTTGGCGAGATTACTGCTGATGAGGTCGCTACTATGGATGCCGACCCTTTTGAGTTGGAGGCCTTTGTCTCTGCTAGAAATCCGCCGCGTAGAGTGAGCCTTAAAGAGAAAGCGCGGGCTCAAAAATCTCCAACTGTTCACGGGGCTGAAAAGATCGCGTCCCCGGCTGAAGGACAAACTGCGGTCCCGGCTGAAGGACAAACTGCGGTCCCGAGTACTAGCGGCGCTCCCGACCACGACGAAGCTTATGTTCAGGACGCCGCAGTTCATGAGTTAATGGGGTCCAGTGAGGATGAAAATGCTGAATTGCCTCGGAAGGATATCTGGATGCCCGCAAAAAGGCAGAAGAAGAAGAGGAAAATTGCGAGCCAAACCATGACGATCGGTGAGGCGCATGCGGCCGCCACCCACCGAAGAGCTCTCGACCTAACAATCTCAAGCTATGCGAGAGTTTGGGATTATGACGGCGTATGAGAAGGATGTTGATAAGAAATGGTCCCGACTGTGTAGGCGGCAAATCTCAATAGGACCATTAATAGTATATTTGGAATCGACACTAGTGTGTATCGGTTTTCTTTTTTGATTATGAGAAGGAGTTCGGCAAATTTAAACCCGGGGACCACAAGGATTACGTAAGTGCGCGCGCCGCTCGAGGACACCCTTATCCTCCACTTCCATCATTTGCATGCGGTCTCGAGACCGCCTTTCGATCCTTTCTTTGTGAAGATCTGCAGGAGATGCAGGCACTTCCTCTCGATTTTGCCGTCGGGCTATTATCCAGCTTGATGGCTTTCACGTTGATGTGCCGGATTCTCAAGATCGAGCCGACGTTAACTTTACTGGGGCAATTTTATTCCTTCTGTGGGACGTCTATTCCTGGACAAATCTCCCTGAGGGCGAAGACTCCCCGCCTACTATTCCCGCTTCCCAATAAGTTTCACAAATGGGGGCAGCGGGTACTGAAAGTCGAGTCGAAGGTAGGTTGGCCTTTTCCTAGGGCAGAAGTCCGCGGAGGCAAATCCACACTTTTAATTCTTGACCCCCCTGTGAGTGAGCGGCGCTATGTAAAGGGGCTGATGACGTTAATTCAGTCGGACGGGGCGGCGCCATCTCGGAGAAATGTTTCCTGGGTTGAACTTCTTGATCTGGCCGAGCCTTTTGTATGTATGGCGGGCCTAGTGGGCAGGGGGAATGCCGCGCCTTGGTACGAATGGGTCTCGAGAGCTGCGATCCGGATCGGATTGGGGATTGTCATATCAACAAATGTTTTCCCTCCGAGTGTCCGAATGTGGGGCGATCCTATACTTAGGCCGCTTTGTAACTTTCTTTGTCCACTTATATTTATTTGTAAATGCTCATTTTGTTTTGTTGGGTTCTAAACCGCTTTCCTTTTGTAGGTATGGATCCAAATGCTCGCAGGCTCACCAAACAAGCTTAATGCGGAGGCGAATAAGGCAACCAATGCTCGACGCGAGGCTCAAGAAAGCTCTGTGGAGAGTGCCTCGAATCGTGGATGCCTCGATTGTCGCCGAGACACATAACCCGGAGGCTGCGACCTCTTCTGCCCTTGTTGCGACTTCCTCTGCCCTTGTTGCGAGCCCAGGTCAGGCTGGTGCCTCGAAAAAGACTCATCCCCCTGCTAAAGAGTCGCACGGCGTAAAGCGACCTCAACCAGAGAAGGCGAAGGATGATCGCCCACCCAAACGGTCCGCTCCCAGTCCGGTGCATCTTGAAGAGGTTGAAATTCCGGTGGAGAAGAGCGCGCCCACTGAGACACTGCCACAAAAAACTTTGCCTCGAGGTCACTCTGGGAAAGAGGCCCTATGGTTGGATCCGAGCTTTACCCAGGATCTTGACCTATCCAAAGCTCGCCGGGTTGGTGAAGCAATTGCTGATGTGATTCCTCTTGGGCCGATCCCTTTCGACTATCCTGATCATGTTCAAGTGGAGATTGGTCGGGGCATTCTAGCCGGCCATCGCGCTCAAGATAATACTCCGCCAGGATGAGATCGCCAAATCGAGATTTGAGCGCCGCTTGGGATTGCAAACTTCTATGGTAAGACTTCTCTTCAAATTTTTTTTTTTTTTTTTTTTTTGCTAACTCCCCCTTGCTTTTCCCAGCTCGGCGCTCGCTTGAATAGGGTGCTCGAGGCCGCTGAGAGGCGCGAGGCAGAGATGATAAAGGTGACGGCGCAGCTAGGGGCGACTGACCAGGCAAGAATTACTGCCGAAAAGAAAGCTAGGCACGCGGCTGGCGAGGTGGAAAAGATGAAATCAATCCTGGAGGAGCACTCTAAATTGGATGCTGAAATCAAGGAGAAAGTTTCCACCTTGACCAAGGATTTTGCGGGGGCGCAGGAGGAGATCGCTAAGTTGAGGGATGAGCTCGCTGAGGCGGATACAGTTGCTAAAGAGGCTGCGAGGAGAGCTGCAGAGGAAGCTGCGAAGAGGACTGCCGAGGCCGTTGAGGAGGCCAAGTCTGGGGCCGTCGCCGCCTACAAGGATTCAGATGACTTCTTTGACCTCATGGAGCATAGCTTTGATCAGGGTTTTAGTCACTTAGCTCGCTGCATCTGGGCTGACCGAGGCAGGGAGCACATTACTCTGGCCGATATGGTGCGGTGGGTGAACATGCACCAAGGTCATCCCGATTTGGTGGCTTTTCACCCGAGATTCCTATGCCAGGTGAGCTTATTACCTCGATTCAGACTGAACAACTTAGTCGTGGCGAGCCTGTTTGGGATCCTGCTCCTGTTAATCCTGTGAATTTTGAGGCGTTGAAGAAGCCGCCGTCCTCTGAGCAAGGCGACGAGTTCACCAGCACCCCAGTTACCCCTCGTGATCTCTAGATTTTTAGATTCTTCTGCGAGCCCCCTTTTTTTTTTTTTTTTGGCTCGCAAAGCATGGTAGGCCGCAGATTTGTTGGAAACAATTGTATCTCTTAATAAACGAAGATGGCTCTTTTATTCCGATTTCCCTTTCCATATGCCCTGCTCATATGCGGGCATACATACGCTTTACATATAATATTTTTTCAGATTGTCCGCATGCCAGGTCGGTTGTACTCGTGACCTTGGTTGTCACTTAGTACGTAAGTTCCTTTTTGACTATCCGAGCGATCCTCTCTCGGTCCTTCCCGGCCCGATAGTTTTCCTTCTTGGCCTCGTGGCGGTGGCTTGTCTCTTTCGCAAAACATAATCTCCCACGGCGAAGTGATGCCCGCGAATACGCTTTGTCGTGATGACGCTCGCCGCCGTTTATAATTGACTAAACGGTCAGTATGCCTGGATGCGCCGCTCTCTACTAGATCAAGCTCGAGTTTACGTGCGCGGTATTATTGACCTCGTTATAAAACGACCCTAGGGCTTGGTAAAGCCATTTCCACCGCGCCATAGCCTCGCATCCATAAGTTAAGGCAAAAGGAGTTTCCTCGTTGTGATTTTTCGCGACGCCCCGAGTGCCCATAGAGCCGCCGGAAGGTGATCCGCCGATGACTCGCTTTCTCACCAGGCTCTTCTTTAGTATACTTAGGACCTGCTTGTTGGCATTTCGCCTTGCCCATTTCCTTGTGGGTAACACACGGATGATTGCCAATGTTTAACATTGTTTTCTTCACAAAATTTGTCGAATTCGTCTCTGAATTGAGGTCCGTGATCGGAAACCACAACTCTCGGAACTCCGAATCTTGTCCATATTTGATCGAGCAAAAAGTATGTTATGTCTCTGGTGTTGGTTTTTACCAAGGCCTTAGCCTCGACCCATTTAGTAAAATAATCCACAGCGACGACCACATACTCGCATCCCGAGCGACCCTTCCTCAAAGGTCCGATGAGGTCAATTGCCCACATGTCGAAGGGCCAGGCCGCTACCACTATGCTTTGTTCGACTGAGGGTAGCCTGGGGATACTGGCGAACCTCTGGCAAACATCACATGCCTGGGCATATGCTTTGGCGTCTTCTGCTAGTTTCGGCCAATAGTATCCGGCTAGGAGTACTTTCTGTGCTAGCGTTCGATTGGCGGGATGGCGCGCGACATTCCTCGTGTAGTTCTGTTAGAATGCCCGTTACCTCCTCAGGTCGCACGCATCGCAGAAGGGGTTTTGAGAATGAATGACGGTAAAGCACATCGTCCATAATCATATATCTTGCAGCCCTTTTTACCAAGGCCTTAGCTTCGCATGGATCACTGGGAAGCTCCCCTAGCTCAATGTAAGATTTCATGATGTCGACCCAACAAGTATTCCTGGGTTGGAAGTCCATGACCTCGACTTGAGAAATGGCGGGCTCAAAGAGATGCTCGACCATGATGCTAGGATCGCACAATGCATCTTCATTGGTCAATTTGGATAAATAGTCTGCCCCTATGATTATCCTCTCGGGGATGTTTTTGAACTGGCAATATGCGAAGCTGCTTTCGAGTTTTTTGACGAGGTTAATATACCTTTGTAATATTTTCGCAATGAATGCCGAAAGAGCCATTGATTTGATTCACAACCAACTGTGAGTCACAAAATACCAGTATAATTTCGACTTTCATGGCTTTGGCGAGTTTTTAAACCAGGCGATGACGGCCTCATACTCTGCTCGGTTATTGGAGGCGGTGAAATCGAATCTCGAGCTGCCGATTTCTTCTTATGTGCCCGGCTCTAACAGATTATCCTCGCGCCGCACCTTTTGAGACCCAGCGGCCCCATCGACGTAGAGTTGCCGCGAAGCGTGACTTGGCCTAAAAGGCTCGCCCTCTGTGGGCTACCTTATCCGGGTTGCATTTGGGGCAAACCTGCTCCGTTGTTTCTTCGTTGAAGCTTGTTTCTACTATGAAATCTGGGAGAGCCTGGGCCTTTATAGCCTTCCGAGGCTCATAACGGATGTCGAATTCTGTAAGTTCGATAGCCCATCGGAGCAGTCGACCGGACAAGTCTGGTTTATGAAGAACCTGTCTTAGCGATGCATTCGATAGGACTACGATGGTATGCGATGAGAAGTAAGCCCTTAATTTGCGGGCAGCTATAACAACACAATAGGCTAACTTTTCAATATGAAAATAACGACTTTCTACGGGGCTTAGAGCCTTAGAAACATAAAAAACTGGCCTATGCGAGCCCTCCTCTTCTTTTACAAGTACTGCGGCTACGGCCCTATCTGAGGCTGCCAAATACAAAAACAAAATATCCCCTAGTTTTGGGCTGGTTAACAACGGCGGGCTTGACAAGTATTCTTTAAGGTCTTTAAAAGCCTGAGAGCATTCCGCTGTCCAAGAGAAGGTACCCGCCCCTTTCAAGATTTTGAAGAAAGGCAGACTTCTTTCTGCAGATTTTGAGACAAACCTACCCAAGGCTGTGATTCTGCCGTTTAGCCGCTGCACTTCCTTGACGCTGGTGGGCTCACTCATGTTGATTAGGGCTTCGATCTTTTCGGGATTTGCCTCGATCCCCCTCTGACTCACCATGAAGCCCAGAAATTTTCCTGCCTGGACTCCAAAGATACATTTCGCAGGGTTTAGTTTCATTGAGTGGTCTCTTATATTGGCGAAGGTTTCGCGAAGGTCCACCAGGTGGTCCTGGCGACTTGATTTTACGACCATATCATCAATGTAGGCCTCCATGTTCCTGCCTATTTGTGTGCTAAAAACTCTCTTCACCATTCTCGATAGGTCGAACTCAAGGTTCTTCAGGCCGAAAGGCATCATCTCGTAGTAATAGAGTCCACTGCCGCCTAAAGGCCGTCATTTCTTTGTCTTCATCTCGCCATTTTGACTTGGTGGTAACCGAATATGCATCCGTAAAACTCAGCGTTTGAATCCTGCGATCCCATCGACCATTTTGTCAATTCGAGGCGGCAGCGTAAGGGTCTTTGGGGCAAGCTTTGTTCAAGTCTGTGAAGTCGACACACATCCGCCACTTGCCATTATGTTTCTTTACCATTACCACGCTTGCCAACCAGGTGGGATCTCAAGCTCTTTGATTATGCCCGCTTGCGAAGTTTTTTGATCTCGCTTTTATTGCGATTTCTTTTCCATAGAGAATCGCCGCGCTCTTTCTTTGATCGGCCTGGTTGGGGTCGGCACTTAGATAGTGCAAAGCGACCTCGACTCGCCGCCATATCTCATACCTCCACGCCGCGAAGGTGCTCATGTTGGCTTTCGAAGCCCGGTCAATTCTTCCCTTTCTCCCTCGGTGGTCCGCGATCCTATTTTTATCCTTTGATCGGGATATTCGTCATTTATTATGACCTCGACCAACTTGTCCTCAGCAGTGAAGTCGGGCTCGTCTCGAACTTGCAATGTTTCAACCTCCACTGCTCCTTCCGGAATTTCATTCAACGTGGCGACCTGATCCCGAACCAGGCAAAAACCCTCCACTCTGGGTCGCTTGGAGTCGACCCTGTTCTTTGTCATATAATCGAGGAAAGATCCGGATCGGCTGATGGCGACCCCAATCTCCTCCCCTACGTGAAATTTGACCCTTTGATGGGGAACGGACGCCACCATTTGAAATTTTTTCATGGCTGGGATCCCCAAGATAATGTTGTAGTATGAGGGGAGATCAATGACTAGAAAGGTGATCACCTCGGTCCTGCATGGCTCGCAGTCACCCAAAGTGATGCTGAGGTCGACCGTTCCTTTAACCCGCACAGTGTCGTTGGTAAAACCCTCGAGCACACCGAGGTAGGGTTTCAACTTAGCCTCTCCAAATCCGATCTGTTTTAAACAGTTGAAATAGATGACGTCGCGACCAGCCCCTGTGTCGATCATTACTCTGTTGACACCATGCTTGTCATTTATTCCGACTTTGAGAATAAGAGGTACCTCCATGGGGCCTCGCCAGGGCTGCCAATTCGATTTTAGTGAACACGATTCCCTTCTCGTTCTCCCCCAATACTATCTGCTTTTCAAAGCCGCGCGTATTAATCTGGTGCATCTGAGATTTCAATTGATTGTTGCTGGGGATATCCCCATGGATAACCTGGACCTCCTTCTGATAGACGCGGGGGTGGCGACCTTGTCCGGTACCAGTGTTCCCGTCTCGCTTATACTTGGTCGCTGGTCCTTCGCGGATTAACCTTTCTATCTCTCGCCTTAACGTAAAACATTCGTCTGTGATGTGACCGTGGTCCTTGTGATAGTCGCAGTATTTGGATTTGTCGTGACTATCGGGATCACCCCTCATAGGTTTGGGTTTGTCAAAATGTTCGCGGATTTCGAACAATATTTGAGATGCTTTAGTGTTGAGCGGGGTAAAATTGTCCTCACTGAATTTATAAGGCATTTTTGTCTCGCGGTCGTGGTTAGCATCTCGCCCTTTTTCCTTCTTACGCTCCTCTGCGCGATCCTCTTTCTGTGAAGGTCGCTCGCTTTGGGCTTCGCCTCGAGGACGGCGCTCACACGACTCCCATCATTCGAGCCCTTTCCAACATTTCCCTGAGACCCGCTTTAGGGGGCCGTAGGTTGAACTCAGTTTTCATTGGACCCTTGGCGATCCCTGTGAGGAAACATGTGACAACTGCATCATCCGGAATGTTTCTTGTTTGATCGTATATTCTGATGAAACGCTCGTAATATTCTTTTCCGGATTCATGTCCTCCCATGCGAACTTCAGATAGGTCCTCTATAGTTTTCTTTGGTCTACTCGCCGATTCAAACTCTCGATTTAATTTCTCGGAGAGATCCTCCCACCTTTTTATCGAGCCACGGGAAGTCCACGTATCAAGAGGCGGCCCTATCCTCGCATGCTTCCGACCAAGGCGATGCACCAGCAGATTTATTTTGGGTCGCCAGGTGATGCGACCTTGGAAAGCGGTGAGCGATCGTTTGGGCAAGAATTTCCATTGTAGTAATTATAGCCGGGATAGCTAACTTTTTTCGCGACGGTAGGCAATGTTTCAGTAATTCTCTTGGCGAGCACGTCGATTCCTCGAGATTGAGCGGCTCTCTCGGTGGCCTCGACTTTTCAAGTCGGCGAGCTCGTTTTCATTATCTCCATTTGTTCCGCCCATGCGTGTCGAAATCCGGGTGGCAACAAATACCGTGTATTAGCCTTCTCGCTGCGCTCGACTCCCGCAGCCTTCCGACTCCTCCCGACGAGCCCTTTTTCACGGATGATTATGCGGGCGTCCGGTGCGTCCCTGTCTCGACGGAGAAGAGATCCTCCCTCGGGAAGGCTGAGACGACTTGGGGCCGAGGCCTTGTCCTTCTCACCCAACCTTTTGAGAGCCGAACCTTTTTCGTGTGATTTTTCCTCCTGATGATCGCGATCTGGGAGAACCGAAGTCTGAACAACGTTTTTCCTAGGTCCTTTGCGGCCTGAGGAGCGCACACTTTCTTCTATCTCGATCCCGTGAATCTGGCTCTGCCGACCCTTATTCACCGCCGCGGGAGCGATTTCACCTCTGGGGGGATTTTGGGGTCGATCGACATTGGAGCTTGGCCTTTGCTACCGGACGGAGTTGGCTTGGTACATAGTTTCCGCATACCTCGCGTATTCCCTTATTTCCGCAATCTCCAGATCTTCTTGAAGATCTGGCTCTTTCCTGGGGGTTGATCTCTGGCTATGCTGCGATCGAGATGATCCTCTGATTTTCCCATCCAATGCTGCTACGACCTCTCTTGACTTAGCCTTCTGATTTATCAAATTTCGGGCATCGCTAGGGGCCAAAACTCCCCTTTGTGATCCTTCCCCACCCGCTTGCGTAATCTCTTGTGTCTCTATCGCGACGTCAGCTTGTATATGTGTTTGTACAACGCCTCTCGCAGGAGTTTGGGGGTTCAGTTGCCCTTTGCTTCCAGTCATAGGTTATGACTATGTTTGTGATCAGGACTTACTTTGAGTCGGACTTCCTGGCAATCTGATATGTAATTTCTATATGATGGAGCCGGTCAGGTGAACTGCCGTTTTTTGATTTTGTGTGGAGCTATGATCTGATGAAGCTTTCGTTTTCCCGGTAACGGAGCCAACTGATGATGTATAAATCATCACAGGTGTCCTTGCGGTGTATCGACGGTGGATATCTGTCTGTATTTAAGGTGTGGTGATACTCCGGCGGGTGGTGGTATGGAGGAATGAGAATGGACAGAGCTTTGGCTTGCAAGTGTGGTGTGTATATCATATATTTCATCATCTTCTTGTTTACAATGACCACCCCTTTTATAGAGGTGGGTAACTTAGGGAATAAATAATCTATTAGATATTTTACTAATAGCTAGGTTTAACTTAGATACTAAGCAAGACGAAATATCTAAGATACAAGTGGGGAAAAGATCTCGATCAATCGGCGGCCATCTCTCTCGAGGTCGCAAGGAGCAAGCCTTTTCCGGCCTCCCCCTGGCGCCCTTCTTGACTTGATCGGGCGAGATTCCAGGATCTCGCAGCACTTGCCTGGGACCGCAAATGCTTTGGTCGCGGCGAGGTGAGACACGATGGCCGCCGCACTTTGCGATCTCTCTTGTCATGTCGGAGGGTGGCCGCAGTGGGTTGTCTCTCACTGTTGAGGTGGTGGAATTATTTATACCCATCATCAAGGTTCAAACCAACTATTGCTTTGACAAATGGATCAATTGTTGGGCAATCTAATCCTTCTGCACACTTGGCTGCCTATGGATCTAGGAGTTCACCCGCTGGGAGACCTCAATACATAAACAACAACAATCCCTCTCAAGGCAACAATAGGGACAGAGGGAGTTACAGAGGTGGAAGAAATAGAAGTGATAGAGGTGGTGCCAGGTCAGGACCAATGATGACATGTCAATTGTGTGGTAAAAATGGACACACAGTCATTGATTGTTGGCATAGGTTTTAACAGGGGCCAACTACAAACAACAATATCAATGGTGGAAAGCAAAACTCAGCATTTATTGCTACTCCAAGCATAGTCTCAGATCATTCTTGGTACTTGGATAGTGGAGCAACAAATCATGTCACTGCTGATATGGGGACCATGAGCATCAAATCCAACTACAATGGTAATGACACACTGGCAGTAGGGAATGGTGAGAAATTACCACTAGCACACATTGGCCATTCCTTCCTTCACACGCCATTTGGCACCCTACACTGCACAAACATTCTTCATGTTCCACAGATCATAATAATTTTGATGATCGGTGTTCTAAATCAAAAGTTACGGTCGTTTATAAGAAAAGCGCTCCGATTAATGCAAATATTTTTTCGGTTTCAAAAATTACGTCGAAAGGGTTTCGTCTTTAGATTTCAAAATAAAGAGCAAAAAATGTGAATTTTGGTGAAATTTTTTGATGATTGGAGTTGTAAATTACGGTTGTTTAAAAAATAATAAAAATTAAAAAAAGAAGAAAGCAGAAGGAGAGTGAAGAAGCATCAGTGTGAAAGGAAAAAAACAATAGTGTAAGCTAATTTAGTAGATAAGCATGGGTTATATAGTCCTATTGGTGCTTGATTAGTTATTGATTTTTAAAATATTTTGATTTTATTTATCGTAAAGATATACGAATTTACTGTTAAACCTTTATAAAGTAATGATACTAATGAAAAGTTTGTCGCTGACCGTTCAAGGCCCATGAACTGATTGATAAGCATGTTAGACAATATTAAACTTTATATTACAATTGATGATTTTGCATCTGGACATGCAAATAGATTTTTTCATGATTAATTTATTTTCTTGTTACTGTAGTTATGTTGTCGATTGATGTTTTGCAAAATTTTAATGTTGTTGGTTACGATTCCACTGTTTGTAGTTGTTTGTTATGTTTTTGTTTTAGCTATTGTTATTTTCCGTCTACCGCTTCAATAATTTTCTTGTTTTTGACATTCGTAATATGTTGTTAGATACTAGCCTTAATATTTCCTTGAACATAATTTGACTTATGTTACTTATGTATCGAACTTAATTTTTTAAATAAAATGTGGGCCCTTCTTCAAATTTTTCTCCAGACCCATTAAGTCTTAGGATCGGCCCTGCACTTGAGAGTGCATGTTGAAGTGTTTAAAATTGTGCAATTGTTGGAAGAGATGGCCCACATTTGAGGGGCATGTTAAAGTGTATAAAATGTTAAATGTTAATTATCAACATCGTCATCAGCTTAAGTTTATGAGAGAGATGGTAATACAACAAGTTATCGGAGCTAATTTTATTGTTTCTAACATTTGTAAAATGTTGTTGGATACTAGTATTAGTATTTCCTTGAACGTGATTCGACTTATGTATAGAAACTCATTTTTTAAATAAAAAGTGGGTCATGCTCCAAATTTTAATCCGGGACCTTTAAGTCTTAGGAACGGTCATGTTCAAAACTAAAACATGCACAGGAAACATTCTGTACCTCACAATGGGAGCTTTTAACTTTATGATAAATAGAAGTCAGCTTTGGATCAAGTGCATTAATTTATAGTCTCTACGATGGAGAAAATTTTCAGTTAATACTTCATCCTCTATGCTACACACATCTCTTCCTACTCCTGTCTTCTATTATTGTGCTAATTCTTACATGGAAGATATTCCAAGTTCCCAAGATTGCCGAAAAAACGAGCGCTACCTCTTATCGGAAACTTCCACCAACTAGTCGGAGCGCTTCATTATGTGGCGTTAAATAATATAGCTCAAAAATACGGGTCGTTGGTCTACATGTGTAACGCCTACAGACCCAGGGTCTGGTAGCGATAAATGAGTCATAAATGGTCCGGTCAACTGCTTAGACCGTCGTCCTTGCTTGGTCTAAAACATTCTCCTCCCTTATAAGGGACTAGCGTCCTCGCCAGGACGACCAAGACTTGTCCCTGTGGACTTGTCCACAGTTCGTCTAGAGGTGGCATGTGGCAATTAGATTCGTCTGATAGTCGGCTCTGATACCATTATTATAACGCCCCGCACCCGGGCCTAGTAGTGTGTTAAGCGAGTCATAAATGGTCCGGTCAACTGTTTAGAACGGGTCCTCGTTTGGTCTAAAAGGGCTAACCCAAGTTGACAGGACCTTTATGTCTCATACTTATATGGTGGTGATGTGCTTCCCCTACTTCCAATGTGGGATATCACAACATGAAGCTTGGCCAAGTGCCTACGGTTGTTGTATCATCCGCAGAGATGGCAAAAGAAGTTCCTATCCATAAAGATCCTGCCTTTGCAGACAGGCCAAGAAGAATATCTTTCGATCTCGTATGGTACAACTTTGAGGATATGGTATTTACTTCTTACAGTGATCATTGAAAAACATTACGCAAAATATGCGTAATGGAGCTGTTGAGCAGGGAGAATGTTCGATCTTTTGGTTGTATTCGAGAAGATGAAATCGTGAAACTCACAAACACAATTCGATCACATTTAGATTTAAGGGAGGAGCCAATAAACGTCACTAATTTGGTATTTGCCTTTTCAAGTTCAATAATTTGCAGGGCAGCATTCGGCAGTGTGAGCATAAATAATGAAAGAATGGTCAAATAGGTAAAAGAAGCATACATTTTGCTAGAGGCTTTCATCTTTTTGATCTTTTTCCCTCCTTTAAATTCTTGGCCATCATATCCGGGTTAAAGAGTAAACTCACAAAGGTACACAATTAAGGGCATGGATTATTTAATTGATGAATGACGATTCTGGATCTCGTCTATCAATAAATCACAGAATAACCTGCAAATAATTCATGATGTGGATGGGTTTGGTGTTTATTTTGGACTGAGCCTGAGAGTTATTTCTCTCAAGTTGCCTATGTATCCAATGTGTCTAATTGGAATCAAATCCCTTGTAGTTCCTTAGGGATAGTTTATATAGAGGACATCTCATCCCTTTTCTTGCTGGACAAGTACTAGATTTATTAATCCCTAAGGATTATCTTGAGTCAATCCGTTTGATAAGGGTTTTCATGAATATATTTAAATGACATGATCAGCGTCTTTATATCATGGATTCTTTCAATATTTATCCTATAATATAGGAGCATGTTTAAATATTGGACAAGGAAAGCTCTACACGTCCTGCGCAGATCTCCTCAGGTCGTCTCGACGTCACTTGCATTACCTGACATCCGTTGGGACCGAGCCGACCTGTGGTGGTCTTGTGCAGAAGGGCAGGTAAGACCTCCCACCTAGGGTTTAGGACTACTCTACCAAGTAATGTGGGGCCCCTGGCCCATACACTTATTAATCTCCTTTCTCCTCATTTATTATGCGGCAACTCTATGAATGACACTTGGCAAGGGCTAGTCCGACCCTCGTCATTAGCCTCTAAGATCTTTCCATGCTTCCTAGAGTGGTGCAGATCTGACCTGGGCGAAGCTCAGCAGTGCCTTTTTATAACTTGTCAAAATTATCAGGATTTTTCTTGTCACGTGGCAGGGTTACCGTTATAGCTCTGGTATGATAGAACCGGGAAACGAGGCATTTTCTATTCATGTTTGGCTAGTGGTTTCACATCCCTAGATAATATTTGGGGCATATAACCTTTCTGTCATATCACGTCCCTTCAGACGTTACAACATTTTTATTAAATCGGATATTGGGGTCTGCCGGTTGATATTCTCTCCTTCAAGCCTTTTCTCGTACAAGTAAGCGTCTTGCCTTCATATTTTTTAATTGCTTTTATCATCAATGAATGAGACAATTATCCGTATAGATAGTTCTATCAAACCCTGTGCCCCTTATAAATTGTAGGGGTTTTGAGCATTTGGTTCTAGCCCCCCAGTTTGACCCTTCCTAGTCTACCTCCCGTTCTTCTTCACGGACTTCTAACTTCGTTTCAACTCTAAAAGCTCATATGGCTTTGATATCTCAAGCAGTTTGTCACGGCATCGATTATGTGTTGACCAAGAGTGCCCTGGCCTCTATCTGCAAAAAAGTATGGTATAGATACAAGGCTATACGACCCTCAAGTCCCTGGTCCTGGTGTTTATGCATATCAGCCTCCAGAAGGGTACTGCGCCGTGTACAAGGAGCAGTTCGACTGTGGTCTGAGGGTACTATTGAAATACTGTCCTAAACCCAATCGGGTTGGACCGGATCCAACCGGGTCAGATCATTTCACTATTTCTTTATGATTATACATATATAAAATGGCTTTTCCGTTGTCATATATGTTCTTTTAAAGAACCAATTATGAATTGTTATATGATAGCGTCCTTAGTATTAAACTGTGATTGAGAAACCATGATAGGCGATTATGGTTGATGAAATCTCTAATCACTTTAATAAGTTTGATACTTAATTGTCTCTAGGCCGATGTACCATTAAATAGGGCATTGATAGTATGAACAGGCTAGCACGTATTAGATGTCATCTATCTTTAAGAAGCGTAGATAGATAGATCTAAATCTATCGAAGTGTAGAGACACTTGGACTGTATGAGGACGTGTATTAGAGAATGCGTACGTTAGACTGACCCCCTTACATTAAGTGTCGCGCTATGTGTAATTATCCTTAGGACCGGAGTCTAAATGGCATCACGGTGTGGATTGTCATGCTTTGACAATATTGAGGTTTCCCCTAGCCATGGGCGATCATGCGGTAGTGATTGGGTGTGATACTGAAGCATGCAGAGTATACATGTTAGTTCATCCGGGAATCGTGTATCTTATGATTGGGATCGAATATCCGAAATGGCCTTCTTATAAGGAATGTCTAGCTCTCGTGAATCTTTGCAAAGTGGGAGTAAATGTGTTATTCCGAGAGAGCATGATATCCAGATTATAAGATACGATCGTTAGTGTATTGACACTAGAGATACGATCGTATGGATATTATTACTGTGATAGATTGTAAGTTACACGGTAACTGTTTCACAAGAAAGGTAGTAGTCATTGCATTTGACTCTTCCGATGATTGGAGGTCACGGTGTGTTTCTAGACATTATCCCGTGATCGTTAGGTATGAAGGGCATTTTCGTAATTGGCACTTTGTACCTACGGCCAATATATTCGGAAGCCTATCGGGTCACACACATATGAAAATCTAACCGGATTAAAATGTGGTTATAGATGATAACCAAATATGGAAAGAATTTATCTCACGACTATGAAGGTTATAGTGGTAAAATAATGTGGTGGTATTTATTTATTATGAATAAATATAATACAAGATATTAATTATGGTGATTAATTAAATATATGTATTTAGATACATATGTCAAAAATATATATGTATATTGATACACATGTATTTTTGCAAATTAATTAATCATAGTAGTCCGTGGTCAAGTTACCGAGATAGTGGGGATGCTAGCCGGGTGTACACCTCATATCTAAGTCCGTATGCCAATGGAGGATACTATCTTAAAGATAGCGGGGAGTGGATTGATTTTGCATCTATATGTTCTTAAAAAAAAATATCCGGAGCGATAAGAACGAAAGGTTTGGTGTGGCCACAGCTACGACTACTGGTGCTTCAAAAGGCTTAGATTATAGAGGCGCTACTGAAAGCATTTTTTTTAGGTCGTATAATAGGAGGAGGTGTAAGCCTCGAAAGCCTTTGGTACTTCGGTAGGGCGAGCATCCCTTAAACCAAAAAAAGGTTTGGAACCCTTCCCCTATTCCTTTAATTTTATGCATTTCATTCTCATTAATTAAAGAATATTCCGGATTCCAAATCTTTGGGATATGTGGCACCAATTATAAGTGTATTATGATACACTTGGATTGTGCAATTTAATTAATAAGATTACCATAATATTAATATTGGATATTAATTGATTTTGAAAAATAGATTTATGGTAATAAGATAAAGATATATTCAATATAAGATATTGTCTATATATATCTTGGAAATATATTTAATATAAGATATTCAATATTAATGAGATAAATCAATCAAATATAGTTTCCTTATTTTACTTGGTAAAATGTTTTCTTCTTCTACACTACTAGGGGCACCCCATCCACTATAAATAAGAGGTGGGTGTCATGATCTTTTGTACATCACAATTCCAAGAGCTAATAGTTCTTGTGAAAAATAGAGAGCTTCTTAGGAAGAGATTTATAAGAGAGAAAAATTCGGTCTAGCAGCCGTGTTTTTATGGTAGCAATCCATGATGGGATTCCGGCGAGGTGTTCGTGTAGATCACGGGTAGAGGCCGAACACTTGGGCGGCTTCGTGCAGAAACTACAACCGTAGAGAAAGCGTCAATCCAATTGGATCAACCAAGGTATTCTTTTGTCTACTTCTTTTATACTTGTTGCTTAAACGAAGTCGATCTTGGGTAAAAGGAAATCAAAATTTTGAATTCCGCTGCGTTCCCACGTAGATTTCCTAACAGTGTTATCAGAGAGAGCTTCGATCTTAAGCAATAAGCATGTTAATCTGCGTAGTTACTTTTATCATTTAAATCACGTAATTAAAAGATGAAAGTTTTGATTATAAACTTGACACATGAAAAAAAAAAAAAAAGAAGGGCGGCCATGGGGGTGCTCGACCGATTGGCGGCAGCACCACCACCGTGTGATCGCCGGTGGCGGCGGCGGCCTCCGGGCTGCCGGCGGCTGCTGGTGTGATGCGGTGGTCCCCGGTTTTTGTTTTGTGTATTTTGTGTTTCTATATGGTTCATAGTTGTGATTAATATCTCCATTGTTTAGTTGTGTCATGTGACATACTAATGATTTATATAGTTTGGGCCATTGGAATGCCACATGGCTTTAAAATAATAATGGTCTTTCCAAACTTTGTTTGGAATAGGCCTAGGCCCTTTCCAAAATTTGATTTGGGAAAAAACCTAGGCCTAGGCCACTTTAAAAATTTTGATTTTGGAAAGTGGCTAGGCATATCAACCAAAATATTGGCATTTCCAAAGTTTGTTTGCAATAGGCCTAGGCTCTTTTCAAAATATTTGATTTTGGAAAAGGTCTAGGTTCTTTTCAAAAATTTTGATTTTGAAAAGGGTCAAGGGA
Source organism: Gentiana macrophylla (assembly GCA_026214975.1). Classification (NCBI taxonomy): domain Eukaryota; kingdom Viridiplantae; phylum Streptophyta; class Magnoliopsida; order Gentianales; family Gentianaceae; genus Gentiana; species Gentiana macrophylla. The sequence goes on along the minus strand of CM047806.1, from coordinate 103,249,722 downwards.
GATGCCTTTTGGTTTAGGAAACCAAAGACATCCATTTTGATTAGGAATCAAAAGGAAATAAACGAAAGAGACTTAATTTTAATTTTGATTTATTTTTAGAATAGTTCTAATTTAGTAAAATTAAAATCGTTTAAAATTAATCGTTAATTTTATTTCGACTAAAATCATTAACTAATTAATGTTAATTAGTTAATTGATTGGGTAAAATTATTTAATTGATTCAACATTAATCGATTAATAAAGACGCAAGTAGTTAAAATTTTAATTTTATCTTTTTCATACGATGTTATTGAATGGATTAGATATAGTATATATAATATGATTATATGGATCCTGATTGATCATGGACTCGACCGATAGGATAGATATGAATGATTTAATTTTTCTGTTGGTTTAAAAATTGTCCTAGGCTATTATGAAGAACGTGACCTAGTTTATTTTCTGCATTTATCCCAATCCCGTTAGCTCCCCCCGTGTGCGGCAGGTGTATTTATTTTATTAGATAGAATTAAATTAGCAAGAATGGAGTAGTAGATGCCTAGATGGAGACCAAAGAAGGAAAATACAAATCCCATTGGAGAATGGAGTTTTAAAGATCATATTGGCGGTTGCAGCAACCTTTAGATTGTGACCCGCAATTTCGTCAGTTTGTATTCGAAACCTCACATAGGAAAAGTCCATGATCATACCGGTTACTTTACGCATTTATTTATTTTGTGCTTGTATTTATTTTATATGATACGATAGATGCATAACTAGGCACGATCTAGATAAATGTGTAGGATGTATATCTATAAAGATAGATATATTTTGATGAGACCATAATTAAAATTAATTAACAGAATTAATTTGAAATTAATTTAGTGAAATAATTTAAAATTACTCCCACAACAAAAATCGAGTTATATTTGTCTCCCAATATTAAAATGACGGTGAAGAGCCCTTGTTCGGATCCAACTGATCAGCCCTCAACGGGAGTTGACCTACCTCGGGTATATCGTCGTTATCGAGATGTGATCGTTATGATATCTCATGCATATTTGGGTTACGACTCGACTAATAATTTTATGGTGATTGGCCCTCGTCAGGACCGTCTGATTTTAGAGACACGGGGTTGACTACCACATAAAGATGTGTATTGTCAAAGTGTTGACTAGTCAACCACCAAGAGTCACATAGAGATGTGATTGGTAAAGTGTTACCTACCTTTTGAATTATTCAGGTTGATCGGTCCTCGTCGGGAATCGGCGTAACCAGAAGGGATCTTGGCCACTCAATAATTTTGAAAGATTCTTGAAAGTCAATTTGGGAGTAGTTGACTAGTGTGAGCTAATGTTGGAATAGTGTCCTAAACCCAATCGGGTTGGACCGGATCCGACCGGTCGGATCATTTCTACTATTTCTTTATGTTTATACATATATTAAATGGCTTTTACATTTGTCATATATATGTTCTTTTAAAGAACCAATTATGAATTGTTATATGATAATGTCCTTAGTATTAAATCGTGATAGAGAAACCATGATAGCGATTATGGTTGATCGGATCTCTAATCACTTTAATAAGTTTGATACTTAAATGTCTCTAGGCGATGTACTATTAAACAGGGCATTGATAGTATAAACAGGCTAGCACGCACGTATTAGATATCTTACATCTTTAGGGCGGGGATAAATATCGCCTATCGAAGTGTAGAGACACTTGGGTATGCGTGGGCGTGTATTAGAGAATGTGTACGTTAGGATCGACCCACTTACATTAAGTGTCACACTATGTGGCGGTTGTGTAATTATCCTTTAGACCGAGTCTTCATGGCATCATCACGCGTGGATTGTCATGCTTTGACACTATTGAGGTTTCCCCTAACCACGGGGCGATCATGTGGTAGTGATTGGGTGTGATACTGAAGCAAGCGGAGTATACATGATTGGTCGTCCGGGAATCGCGCATCCTATGATTGGGATCGAATATCCGCAATGGCCTTCTTATAACGAATGTCTTACTCTCGTGAATCTTTGCAAAGTGGGAGTAAATGAGTTACTTCGAGAGAGCATGATATCCAGATTATAAGATACGATCGTTAATGTATTGACACTCGAGATACGATTGTATGGATATTATTACAGCGATAGGATTGTAAGTTACACGGTAACTGTTTCACATGAAAGGTAATAGTCATTGCATTAACTCTTCCGATGATTGGGGGTCACGGTGTGTTTCTAGACGCTATCCCGTGATCGTTAAGCATGAAGGGCATTTTCGTAATTTGCACTTTGTGTTTACGGCCATCGTATTCGGAAGCCTATCGGGTCACACACATAAGAACATCTAGCCGGATTAAAATATGGTTATAGATGATAACCAAATAAGGAAAGTTTATCTCGAGACTATAAGGGTTATAGTGGTAAATTAATATGGTGGTATTTATTTATTATGAATAAATTAAATACAAGATATTAATTATGATGATTAATTAAATATGTATATTGATACATATGAATTTCGAAATTGTATATATGTGATATACATGTATTTTGAAAATTAATTAATCATAGTATTATATTAATTAAAGAATATTCCAGAAGCCAATTAAAGGCTAAGAATGGCGCTAATAATAGTGTATTATGATACACTTGGATTGTGCAATTTAATTAATAAGATTATCATATATTAATATTAGATATTAATGACTATAGATTTGCACACATGTGTAAATTGATTTATGGTAATGAGATATATATAATCAATGTAAGATATTGACAATATCTTGAAAATATTTAATATGGGATATTAAATTAAATGAGATAAATCAATCAATTATATTTTCCTTATTTTATTGGGAAAATGTTTTCTTCCTTTCCACTCTATTAGAGGCGCCCCACTCACTATAAATAAGAGGTGGGTGTCAAGCTCTTTTGTACATCACAATTCCAAGAACTAATAGTTTTTGTGTAAAATAGAAAGCATCCTATAGAGAGTTGAAGAGAGGGGAAAAGGGCCGGTCTAGCAACCGGAGTTTTCCAATAGCAATCCATGATGGGATTCCGGCGGGCTGTTTGTGTGGACTAGCGGTAGAGGCCGAACACTTGGGCGCTCTATCTTGCGAACTACTCTCCTTAGACGGTCAAAGCGTCGATCTTATAGATCAACCAAGGTAACCACCGTCTACTAGCTCATTTGTTTATTGCTTAAACGAAGTCGATCTTGGGTCGATAGGAAATAAATTTTAAATTCCGCTGCGTTCCCGCGTAGATTTCCTAACAGCTAAATCATAAATCAAATGACCATTTTTGTTTTTGCGTGTATAAACAACTTCACTATTTTATCTTTGTTTTTATGTTGTAGTTTTTAGAAAACTTTATATATTTCTCGATTAGTAAAACCAAATTATTACTGTTACCTTTTGAGAAATGTTCTCAAATATGGTTAAGTAATTTTAATCCTTTTAAATAAGCAATGACATGAGCAACCCCGTTATAGTAGTTAGAGACAAGGAGACTACATATTTGATGCAGTGCTCCGAGACTTAAATTATTAAAGAAAAACGGAAGCTCGTGATATTGGATCATTCAGTCATACGATGACAATTAATTCAAATGTTGGATAAGAATGACCAGACCGAATTTTGGAAAGGTTGTTTTCAAAATTATGAGATTTAAGTATTGACTTAATTCTTTAATCATTGCTTAAATGTTTATTAAATATTCAATGTTTTGAATACGATTCAAAAGTTAAGTGAACTATTTGATAAAGTTTAGATTTTCTTTATGAAAGGAGATCAAAGATAGAGCTCTTGTGATTTTTCTTAAGTCTTATGAAGACTACACTAAGAAATATTTACAAGTGCTTAAAGGATTAAAAGGAAAGTTAGGGCACGTTGAGACAAATCTATCTAAACTCAAGTCAACTCTCAGATATATGATATCCTACGAGTGTGATTAAATTAGAAAGATTAAATACGGAATACACTGAGATACGGAAAGTGAAGCAAACGTTGCGACTTTTTTGGTTTTGTGTTACGAGCCTAGTAAAGCGATAAGGGAACTAAATAAATGTTATTATGTTCGGTTCTTATGAAGAACACAAGTTCAGTCATTTGTTAGGATTTAGCAGACATATTCAATTGTAAGGAATACATGTTATTCTGATAAAGTTGAAAGGTCACTGAATCTAACATACTAGATTGAAGTCACCATATAATTGATATGAGTGATGAAATCTCAACTAAATAATTGTATGGTTGTTATCCTTGATATTTATTGTTATTCTAGATGTCGACTCTCTGGAAGAGAAACATGTAATCAATTGTCATTCAGATGATGTCTGAACCATGTGATTATGAATCATGTGGGTAATACGTATCCTATCTGAAGATGACTAAAATACCCTTTTATGAGAAGGTTATGAAATCTAGAAAATTGACTAGGGCCTAAACATATTGATGTTTGTTGGCTTATGACAATTTATACCATAAATTGTTTATCTCTCTCTTGGACTATTTTTAGAAATAGTTGAATGTACTCATTGAAGTACAACAATTCGTAAAACTGAAAGTTCAAGCTAGTAATGCAATATGAGATTGATGAGCTACTTATGAATTAATCTTCAATTGGATTGAAGTAATTAATACCTGAAGGGTGTTTCAGAACTTGTATTAAAAGGATTCCCCCTTGAAGGATACCATTTTTGGATACACAATCAGATTATGCTTCTAAAATAGAAACAACACTTTATATAAAAAAGGTGTGATGCAAGCCATGCGAAGTATCCCTTACCCATTTTGAGGATAGTGCCATAACACTTAACCGAGTTCCAAAGAATAAAGGTTGAATAAATTTCATATAAGATATGGAAGAGGATAATGTCGAATCCATCTGAACGGATGATTTGAAGTTGTCATAGGCAAATTCAGACAGGCTTGGAGCCTAGTACGACATATGCAACTTTGTGGAATATCTTAGCAAGTACGCTAGATAATGTTTACTTGTACGCGGAGCAAAAGGTGTTTGTCTCCAAATATGCTATATTCTAGAGGAAGTATCTCTTCCAAAAGAGACAGTGGGAGTAAATAAGGTCTCAAAAGAGTTTGAGAACCACAAAGATACATTCAACCATTGGAACATGAGCAGACACCACATAGCGATGAGGTGTAGAACACTGCTCAGTGAACATAAAAGTTCTGTAAGTCAGTGGGGATAACCTCAGGCCTGAAAAGACTGCTGGTATGTTCATCTTGAATAATGAATATCTCACGACTTATGAAGGAATGTTTGAAAGGCAAGATTGAGAGATATGGCCAGGAGCCATAATATCTGAATTAGATTCCATCAGTGACAACCAGGTTGTGAACCTAGTCTGTTCTTACCTAAAGGGAATATCCTGAAAGGTTGACATGGATAGTAATATGATTACCATAAGGCTATAGTGACGGCTGAAGGGTACGGGGTGTAGACCTTGTAATTATCTTAATGCGGTCAGCTGAGCCCAGTTCTATTCAGACTATGCTTGTTATACTATCGTATCATGGCTATATGTTAGTGTTAAAGACGTTGGGAAAATAGCCCGATGTTCATATACGATAACATGATATGTGAGCCCACAAGATCCATTTATGGACTCAAACAAGTATCTATACACGATTTCTTTGTTTGATAATCAAAGGAGTTTGATTTAGTCAAAAGAAAGGATATGCCCAATGTGCAAGAAGGACAATGGGAGTGTGTTATAATTTTTTGTGTAACGTATTGGATATCTCTCAGAAATTATCACCCCATGTCACGATCAATTAATGTTCCGTAGTTCAAGGTCTTTCTGAAAGCACTTGGATTGGCATTTCTTATTTTTGGAAATAAGAATCTATAGTGATAGATTTTAAGCGCTATTAGATTATAGTTTACCTATATAGATGTGATGCTAAAAGAGTTTATCATAGATCATGACATGAGATACTACCACCCGATGTTCTCAAGATCTATCTATGTTAGGGACAGTAGTCCTAAAGATAAGGTGAAAGATGATGCTTATGGAAGGTTTCTCTGCTACTTTGGTAGGAACCATCATAAAGGTAATGCCAGAAGTTCATAGTCCATGAAGAGTCATGAGCAAGTATGAAAGTGAATCTGGTGAAGGTCGAGAATATCCTTAAACAAGTTAAGGAAGAGTTCTGGTTTATTGAAACTTGGAGATAAATAAATATAGATATACAGATGTGTATCCTGAGTCTAAGGAAGGCGAGTGGGAGCTACAGTCTGGGTTTGCAGTCACTTTGATTAAGTGATAGCTAGAAATGTTCTAGTCTACGGGTCACTGTAAATTCCACAACTAGGCCAAAACAAAGTAGTGCCTTGAAAGCGCAGCGGGAGCAGTACATAGATCTAGAAAGTTCATTCCTGAACCTTGTGCGGTTCTTCCACCTTTTCTATATAATTGATCTAGTAAGTGGATTCATTGCATGAAGCAAGGACTAGGGTCTCGTCAGAGATTCATGTGTGTGTTGAGGTGGTTCATTTGACTTGATCATATGGAGCGTGATATGAAGATAGTCTGAGTCCCCACGGATAGTAATCCATTTACGGCTAAGGTTGGTTGCGAGTATTGCGTGAGATTCTTGTGTTTCAACTTGGTCTTGTGTGTGCGAGTGATTGGTTTTAAGTAAAGTAGGAGATTGTTGAAATAATGTCCTAAACCCAATCAGGTTGGACCGGATCTGACCGGGTCGGATCATTTCTACTATTTCTTTATGATTATACATATATAAAATGGCTTTTTTTGTTGTCATATATATGTTCTTTTAAAGAACCAATTATGAATTGTTATATGATAACGTCCTTAGTATTAAACTGTGATAGAGAAACAATGATAGGCGATTTTGGTTGATGAGATCTCTAATCACTTTAATAAGTTTGATACTTAAATGTCTCTGGGCTGATGTACCATTAAACAGGGAATTGACAGTATGAACAGGCTAGCACGTATTAGATGTCTTCTGTCCTTAAGGGCATGGATAGATCTCGTCTATCGATGTGTAGAGACACTTGGACTGTACGTGGACGTGTATTAGAGAATGCATACGTTAGACTGACCCACTTACATTAAGTGTCGCGCTATGTGGCAGTTTTGTAATTATCCTTAGGACCGGAGTCTACATGGCATCACGGTGGGGAAGGTCATGCTTTGACACTATTGAGGTTTCCCCTAGCTATGGGGCGATCATGCGGTAGTGATTGGGTGTGATACTGAAGCATGCGTAGTATACATGTTAGTTCGTCCGGGAATCGCATATCCTATGATTGGGATCGAATATCCGAAATGGCCTTCTTATAAGGAATGGCTAGCTCTCGTGAATCTTTGCAAAGTGGGAGTAAATGTGTTATTCCGAGAGAGCATGATATCCAGATTATAAGATACAATCATTAATGTATTTATACTCGAGATACGATCGTATGGATATTATTACTGCGGTAGGATTGTAAGTTACATGGTAACTGTTTCACATGAAGGTAGTAGTCATTGCATTTGACTCTTCCGATGATTGGGGATCACGGTGTGTTGCTAGACGCTATCCCGTGATCGTTAGGTATGAAGGGCTTTTTGGTTAATTGCACTTTATGCCTACGGCAAACATACTCAGAAGCCTATCGGGTCACACACATAGGAACATCTAGCCGGATTAAAATGTGGTTATAGATGATAACCAAATAAGGAATGAATTTATCTCACGATTATAAAGGTTATAGTGGTAAATTAATGTGGTGGTATTTATTTATTATGAATAAATATAATACAAGATATTAATTATGGTGATAAATTAAATATATGTATTTAGATACATATGTCGAAAATATATATGTATATTGATACATATGTATTTTGCAAATTGATTAATCATAGTATTATATTAATTAAAGAATAATCCGGATGACAAATCTTTGGGATATGTGGCGCCAATTATATGTGTATTATGATACACTTGGATTGTGCAATTCAATTAATAAGATTACCATAATATAAATATTGGATATTAATTGATTTTGAAAATAGATTTATGGTAATAAGATAAAGATATATTCAATATAAGATATTGTCAATATATATCTTGGAAATATATTTAATATAAGATATTAAATATTAATGAGATAAATTAATAAAATATATTTTCCTGATTTTACTAGTAAAGGGTTTTCTTCTTCTCTACTCTCTTTATGGGCGCCCTCTCTCTACTATAAATAGGAGGCGGGTGTCAAGCTCTCTTTTTGTACATCACAATTCCAAGAGCTAATAGTTCTTGTGAAAAATAGAGAGTTTCTTAGGGAGAGATTTATTAGAGAGAAAAAGTGGATCTAGCAACCGAGTTTTTATGGTAGCAATCCATGATGAGATTCCGGCGAGGTGTTCGTGTGGATCACCGGTAGAGGCCGAACACTTGGGCGGCTTCGTGCAGAAACTACAACCGTAGAGAAAGCGTCGATCCAATTGGATCAACCAAGGTATTCTTTTGTCTACTTCTTTTATGCTTCTTGCTTAAACGAAGCCGATCTTGGGTAAAAGGAATTCAAAAATAATAATTCCGCTGCGTTCCTGCTTACATTTCCTAACTGGTACCTTTCTGCCCTGCACTTCTAGAAATTCTGGAGCACTAAGGGTTCGGAATAACCCAGGTTGTTTTCAATGGCATAAGGGCTATCATAGGCTTCGCGATCTGGTGCCGATGCATCTGCATTCCTTTTACAGTGAAGTACTTCAAGACGTTCTACCAGTGTAAACAGGTGAATGACTCACCTGGGCTGTACTGCTTCCCACGTCGGGGGGATTTTTTTAAAGATGTCCCTCTTCTTAGTGTTGGAATAGTGTCCTAAACCCAATCGGGTTGGACCGGATCCGACCGGGTCGGATCATTTCTACAATTTCTTTATGTTTATACATATATTTAATGGATTTTCTGTTGTCATATATTTGTTCTTTTTAAGGAACCAATTATGAATTGTTATATGATAACATCCTTTGTATTAAACTATGATAGAGTAACCATGATAGGCGATTATGGTGGATGAGATCTCTAATCACTTTAATAAGTTTGATACTTAAATGTCTCTAGGCTGATGTACTATTAAACAGGGCATTGATAGTATAAACAGGCTAGCACATATTAGATGTCTTCTGTCTTTAAAGGCATGGATAGATCTCGTCTATCGAAGTGCAGAGACACTTGGATTGTACGTGGATGTGTATTAGAGAATGCGTACTTTAGACTGACCCACTTACACAGATAAATGTCACACTATGTGACGGTTGTGTAATTATCCTTAGGACCGGAGTCTACATGGCATCACTGTGTGGATTGTCATTCTTTGACACTATTGAGGTTTCCCCAGCCATGGGGTGATCATGCGGTAGTGATTGGGTGTGATCTTTGAAGCATCACGGAGTATACATGTTTGGTCGTGCAGGAATCGCGTACCTATCGGTAGGGGTGAATATCCTAAAGGGCCTTCTTATAAGGAATGTCTCACTCTCATAAATCTTTGCAAAGTGGAAGTAAATGAGTTAATTCGAGAGAGCTTGATATCCAGATTATAAGATACGATCGTTAATGTTTGACACTCGACGTCGACCGTATGGATATTATTACAAATGATAGGATTGTAAGTTACACGGTAACTATTTCACATTAAAGGTAGTAGTCATTGCATTTGACTCTTCCGATGATTGGGGGTCACGGTGTGTTGCTTTGACGCTATCCCGTGATCATTAGGCATGAAGGGCATTTTAAGTAATTTGCACTTTGTGTCTCACGGCCAACTTATTCAAAAGCCTATCGGGTCACACACATATGAACATCTATCTGGATTAAAATGTGGTTATAAATGATAACCAAATAAGGAAAGTTTATCTCACGATTATAAATGTTATAGTGGTAAATTAATATGGTAGTATTTATTTATTGTGAATAAATATAATACAAGATATTAATTATGTTGATTAATTAAATATACATATATGATGTGTATGTCGAAAATATGTATATATGTGATATACATGTATTTTGCAAATTTATTAATCATAGTATTATATTAATTAAAGAATATTCCGGAAGCCAATTAAAGGCTAAGAGTGGCGCCAATAATAGTGTACTATGATACACTTGGATTGTGCAATTCAATTAATAAGATTACCATATATTAATATTAGATATTAATGACTATAGATTTGCACACATGTGTAAATTGATTTATGGTAATAAGATAAATATAATCAATATGAGATATTGGCAATATTTAGATTTTATTTAATATGAGATATTGTAATAAATGAGATAAATCAATCAATTATATTTTTCTTATTTTATTGGGAAAAGGTTTTCTTCTCCTCCACACCTCTTGGGGCGCCACTTCTTCTATATAAAGGAAGTGGGTGTCAAGCTCTTTTGTACAACACAATTCCAATAACTAATAGTTCTTGTGTAAAATAGAGAGCATCCTATAGAGAGTTGGAGAGAGGGGGAAAAGGCCGGTCTAGCAACCGGAGTTTTCCAATAGCAGTCCATGACGGATTCCGGTGGGGCGATTCGTGTGGACTAGCGGTAGAGGCCGAACACTTGGGCGGCTCTGCGCGAACTACTCTCCTTAGGCGGTCGGGCGTCGATCTTTTAGATCAAACTTAGTAAGGAGAGTCTTCCTATAAAGATTGGAAGTGCCGTTTTTCTTTATCCGTTACGAGGTGGTGATCAACACAGGCAAGTGGAACACTGCCGACCTTAGTAGTGGCGCCCGTCCTACTAATGTTAGTGAAGTGATAGAGGACATTCATGAGTGTGGCATCGATCTTAAGCCGAAGAAGTATTCTTCCAAGTTGATAAACGCTTGCCCGAGTTGTCAGCTGCGTGTCCTAATCATTATACGAGCAAAGTGAAGCGCGACTACAATATTTGTAGGGTCATTTTCATTGTGTCCTACCCTTTCGTTTCTTTGTTATGATCATACATCGCGACATTGCTTTATTTTATCTTATCGTTGTCTAACTTTGATGAACTTCTTGCTGATCTTTGCGAAGGAGAAGGTGTGCGAAGAAGTCCAGTCGTACGATCGGGGTCGAGAAAAACAGGCGTATGGAGCTGCTGCACGCTACTCATGTTGTAGGTATTATTCTAGGTCTTTCTACGACTTGGAGCCTATCTGAGCGACTGAGGACATTCTTTGGTTCTTCTTTTTTGCGTGAAGAAATTGATCTTATGGAACCGGATGGGACCGAGCAGAAGGAAGATGAAGAGGAGGATGAGTTCAGGCTCCAGAAGAGGGGCCAAGTTGCAATTACAATTTTTGAAACCCCCCAAATGGGTAGGTCCAAAAGGAGGAGGTTTGTCCCTCTCCCTGGAGAAGGTGATGAATATACCACTCAAGTGGACTAGGCTCCCGTAGGCCAAGACACTTATAAGCGTTATCTGACAAAGACATGACCGCTGTTGTAAGTCTTCCTTCCAAATCTTGGATTTTTCCCTCATGTAAACAGGGCTTCTTACCCACATATTACTATTACGGGGCAACCAAATCGGTCAATAGTTCCTGAAAAGGCTAACAGAGTCCTCGGCTAGCAAAGAGGCTTTGATGAAGACCATTGAAGATTTGAAGGCAATTTAGGAGAGACATAAGGACTCTGCTAAGTCCAAAAAGTGAGGAAAATAAGGCTTCACAGGTGCAGCTCAGAGCTTAGGAAGTTGAGCTACAGCAGGTCAAAGATCGATATGTTGTGGAGCTTCAGGCATCTTTTGATGATGTGCTGAAGAGAAGTCAGAGTTGCAGCAGGCAATAACCAAGCTCTGCCTTGAGATGGCCATTCTGGCTCAGATTGGCCAAGCTATCCACGAGTACAAGTCCTCGGGACAGTTCGGTGAGGCCGTTAAGGCTCTGTTGGGTCCTGTGATGTGGCATGGTTTCACTATTGGAGTTCACGAAGCCAAGGAACAATTTGCAGCTCCCACTATCTCCGAGCTTCCCCACAAGAGCATGTATAAGACTGGTTCCGGCAAGATCTATGATGACCGGCTGAGGGAGTTTAATGCCAGAGAGGACATTGGTGTCAAGTATGCTTTTCCATCCTGCTCCTCAGATCCCTGAGTCAGTTCCTTCTTCCACCACCCGGCTGCTTCAAGTGAAATGATCCTACTTTGAGGACCTGAGCATTTGTAATTCAAATCCTATTTTTCTCGGACATCTTTTATCCTATTTGAGAAAAATTGTAACTTTCTAAAATTTTGAAATTTTTTGGCTTCTGCCTATTTCTATTAAGTATTTTCATTTTGAATTTCTTTAAGTACTTACCTGGTACCCCTTTTTCTCCCCCAGTATGGCATGCATTAACCCATGGCTTTTGGATGGCATACATGGTGTTTGAGATTGCTTTGTTGCACTTAGTCTACTCATTGCCTGACTTGCAGACTTAGGGAGTTTGTCCTTTGCAAACTCTCTGAGTCTGACCTGCAGAGCTTCGATTTGAAATTGCACGACTGCGGACTTGGGAGTCTCTGTCTGTCCCAAACGCTCTGAATCTGACCTGCAGATCTCAGTTCGAAATTGCCTGTCTTGTAGACTTGGGGAGTATGTCATTTGCAAACTCTTTGAGTCTGACCTGCAGAGCTCAGTTCGAAATTTCTTGACCTACAAACTTGAGGAGTCTGTCCTTTGAAAACTCTCTGAGTCTGACATGCAGAGCTCAATTTGAAATTGCCTGACCTGCAGATTTGGGGAGTCTGTCCTTTCCAAACTCTCTGAGTCTGACCTGCAAAGCTTATTTCAAAATTTCCTGACCTACAAACTTGAGAGTCATCCTTTGCAAACTCTCTGAGTCGACTCTTGAGCTCGATTCGAAATTGCGACTCTGTGATGTGAGTCAACTAGGTGATACGTTTCACGATGTTTTATCCCCATTTCTCATGTGTTTATTGACGTTTTCATATCAATTCGAGTCATTATTTTCTTAGTTCCATCCAAATGTGTAGATAGTAATTATTGTATAAAATATCATTTTTTGATAGGTTTGTACTGGTCTTAGGAACTGGAGCATCGGGTCGGGTTTATGCTTGGTATTTTGGTGATTTATTGCAGGATTATAGGTTGACCAAGGGCCCAAGTAACGACACGTGTTGAGCATAAACACATCTTTTGAGGGCTATAAGAGTGTGCCGGAATCTTACGAGTTCACACGGATCATTTGTCATGTGTGCTTCTACCGTATCCTATCTTCAATCGACATTTGACCCAACTTAGATGCATACGTCGGTTTGGACTTCTGCACAGGAATTGTGGATATTCGAACAAGATTTCCAACGCATCTTGAATCACACAAATTGGAGGTCTACACATAAAGTTATGATCAATTTACTGAAGACGTTCTAGTACCGAACCACATGTCGAGCCGAACTTCAGGCAGCTTGGCACTTTAGGCGTTTTTCACCATTATAACGCGAATTTGCAATGGTTTCTGTATCTCTTCCATTCCACCTTCTTCCCTAACACCACCAAAACTTGAAGTCACTCTCCAAGGGATCTTCTAGCCCGAATTTAGCATTAGTTTAGCTAATTAATCTACTTGTAAACATTGGAACATCCAATCTAGATCTTTTAGAGTGAATTTTATGGAAGAATTTCATCTCCTTGGAGTGGGTTTCTCAATTGAAGAAGCTTTTGAGGTTAATGCAACTATTCTTCCTTGAGGTGTTTGCTATCTTGTTGGGTACTTCCTTTATTTACTTTTCGTGCTAATTTCATAGTTATGAACCCCCTAATGACATTTGTGGTTTCATAGCCATGGGAGCCTAAGCTTTTTCTAGCCAAGATTATGTATTTGTGATAGTTATTAATCTCTATTAGTTGATTGGGAATGTTACTTTATGATTCATAGCTTCATGTGTGTTGTTTATCTTTTCCTATTTGCAATGTATTGTTTATTGGAGTTGGATTGATCACCTAGCACTTGCACACACACACACACACACACACTTAGTTGAGACCAAAAGAGGATATTAGGTGTGGGAGAAGGGATAGAAAAACCGGAAGATAAAATTGACCGTAATTGGAATTCGATTTCTTATCTGGGGGTTATTGTTCATTCATTGCACTCAAGAACTTTATCATGTTGAATCATTAGGTCTAGGAATCTTAGACCAAGGAGGAGGCATAGAGTAGCTTCATACACTCTTATGAGGGGGAATCGCTAGCTTAGGAGTGCACCGATTACACACACTTGAACACCGTTGGAAGGTTGGTAGGTAGTTCATTCTCATGATAATAGTAGAGATTGGCTTGATCATTCCATTGTCTTGGCTAGGTTTTTATTTTATTTTATTTTTATAATCATTTTATCATCCTTTGTAGTAATAGATTCTTAGATATAATTACCTTCTTGTAGTGTTGCGACTTAGATCAAAATAATAATACTTTTCCGGTGTTCAACCTCACAATCCTCGTGGATACGACCTTAACCACTAGACTAGACTACAATTGACCCGGTACACTGCAGGTGAGATTGAACATCTAGAAAAGTCCGATCATCTGCAGACTTGGTGAGCTTTTACTTTGCAAACTCTCTGAGTCTGACCTGCAGATCTCAGTTCGAATTGCTTGACCTGCAGACTTGGGGAGTTTGTCCATTACAAACTTTCTGAGTCTGAACTAGAGCTCAGTTCAAAATCGCGGAGTCCTTTAGGACTAGAAAAAATGTAATGTTATATTTTAAAAAGAAAGATTTTATTGGAATGAATTGATGTTTAATTGCATCTTATTGAAATAAATAATACTAAAAAGAAAAAAATGTAAGTCTGGCACCTGTCCTAGACATAGAATTTTCGCAAGTTATTGACGTTCCAACTTCAAGGTATGGTTTTGCCACTTGCATCTGCTAGCTGGTATGCCCTTTTCCATGGACCTTTACCACCTTGTATGGTCCTTCCCAATTTGGGTCAAGCTTTCCCTGAGGGCCTTGTCTGCTGACTTCATTCCTTCTCAGCACTAGGTCCCCTTCCTTAAAGTAGGAGTGTTTAACTATGGAGTTATAGTACTGAGAGATCCTTTGTTTGTACATGGACATTCTGATGTAGGCCACATCTCTGGCTTCTTCGAGGACATCCTTGGAGTGCGAGTTACGATTCTTGATCGATCATATGGAGTTCTGACCTTGGGGGGAGGCCAATCTCTACTGGAATGACTGCTTCACTTCCATAGGCCAAGGAAAAATGTGTCTCACCCGTGGATGAGTTCAGCGTAGTCATGTATGCCCAAAGTATGTTGGGTAGGTGTTCTGCCCAGTTCTCTCCTTCTTCCTCTAGCCTCTTTTTTAGACCAGTCTTGATTTGCATGTTGGTCTGCTTGACTTGGCCATTTGCCTAAGGATGGCCAATAGAGGTGGAGTGCTGTGTGATGCCCAGTTCGGTGCACCATGCTCTAACTATCCCGTCCTCAAACGAGAAGCCGTTATCCGAGATCGAACCTTGGGTATACCAAACCTATATACTATGTTCTTCCGGAGGAACTTCTCGATATGTTTGGTAGTGATAATGGTTAGGGCTTTGACTTTCTATCCACTAAGTAAAATAGTCGATTGCCACGAGCAGAATCTGAGATTACACGGAGCTCAGGGTAATGGCCCGACCATATATACACCCCAATGGTAAAAAGGCCAAGGAGAAACTATGGGAACCATTGCCTCTGAGGGCTGATGAGATAAATTATCATGCACCTGCCATGTTTAGCACTTCAGGACAAGCTCGTTTGCATCACTTTTCTTGGCGGGCCAATAATATCCGAACAGGCGACACTTTTTTGCTAGAGCTCGGGCCCCCCGTATGGTTTCCATAGATTCCCTAGTGAATTTCTTGAAGGAGATAGTTTCCTTCATCTTCTGAAGCACATCTGAGCCAATGAGATATAATGGATCTTCTGTAATGAACCTCATTAAATACAGAGTACCTGGTCGCCAAAAGCTTCATCCTGTGGACCTGAGATTTATCTTTTGGAAGGATTCCATTATTGAGATAGGACACAATTAGGTCCATCCATGTAATTAGCCGAGTGACCGGTTGAACTTCGTCCTGGACGTAGCTTCGTTCTGCTAACTGCTCTACCAGGACCTTCTTATATGAAGAAAGTTAGATGCCAACTTTGATAGTGCATCAGCTCATTTATTTTGAGATCGAGAAACCTGCACGATTTGAACTGACCCAAAATTCTTGAGTAATGGTAGAGCTCTGAGATAGATATTTCTTCATGGGTTCTTCTTTCGCTTCATACTCCCCCTTAAGATGATTGACTACAAGCTGAGAGTCACTAAACACTTGCAAGTTTTTTGCACCGAGATTTCCGGCTAGTCGTAGCCCAGTAATCAGGGCTTCGTACTCCGCTTCATTATTGGTTGCTTGGAACTTGAATCGTAAGGCATAGGGGAATTCTTCTCCTTTTGGGCTTATGAGCAGGAGGCCTGCCCCTGCCCCTTCTTTTCCTGCTGATCCATCTACATATAGTGTCCATAACTCGCCGTGTTTCATCGGGTGAACTTTCTCGATGTCAATTGATAATCCTTCAGCCAAGAAGTCTGCTAATTCCTAAGCTTTGACTGTAGTTCAGGGTTGGAAGTCCAGGTCATATTCCACAAGCTCCACAACCCACTTGGCTAACCTTCCTGACTTGTCTGGTCACGCTAATATCTGCCGTAATGGCTGATCCGTTACCACAGTTATTGGATGGGCCTGAAAGTATGGCCTTAGCTTCCTTGAAGCATTAACTAAAGCTAACGCTAGCTTTTCCGCATTAGTGTACCTAACTTCAGGTCCGTGGAGCGATGTGCTCACATAAAAATTGGTTTCTATACATTGTCCTTATCACTGATCAGGATTGCACGGACCGCCTCTTCATAGAACGCTAAGTATATCAGTAAGATTTCTCCTTCCTCAGAAGAGGTCAGAGTAGGCAGTTCGGCCAAGTAAGACTTGGGATCGTCAAAGGTCTTTTGGCTATCCTCATTCTACTAGAATGGACTTTTTTTTCTCAAAACTTTAAAGAACGGCAAGGCACGCTGTGCTGATCTAAACAAAAATCTGTTCAGGGCGGCCATACGCCATGTTAGGCGTTGTACTTCCTTGACGTCCTTCGGGGGCAGCATAGACCTCAAGGCCTCGATCTTGTCTGGGTTCGCTTTAATCCCATGTACCCTAAAAACTTGCCTTACCTTACCCCAAACGTGCATTTTTTGGGGTTAAGCTTCATCCGCGTTTGTCTTAAAACGCTGAATATCTCTCTCACATCACATAATTGTTCAAGAGACCTGCTCTTGATCAATAGATCATCTATGTATACCTTCATGCACCTTCCGATTTGGATACTAAAGATCTTATTTACTACTCTTTGATATGCGGCTCCGGCGTTCTTTAGGCCGAATGGCATGGTTACATAACAAAAAGTGCCTAGTTCTGTTATAAATGAGGTCTTATCTGCATCTTCAGGGTCCATGGCTATTTTATGGTACCCCATGTAGGCATCTTGAAACGCAAATACCTCGAAACCAACAGTTGAATCGCCTAACCTGTCTATCTTTGGAAGCGGGTAGCAATCCTTTGGACAAGCTCTGTTCAGGTCTGTGAAGTCCACGCACATTCGCCAACTTCCGTCCGGCTTTTTCACAGGGACTTTGGCTAGCCAGTCCGGATAAATTACTTCTTTTATGATGTTGGCCTGAAGCAACTTCTGTACTTCCTTATCTATCGCGTCCATTCTTTCTTTAGAAAAGTGTCTTTTCTTTTGCTGAACAGGCCTCCTGCTCGGGTTGACAATGAGCTTGTTTTGCACGAGCTCAGGGGACAGCCCTGGCATGTCCTCCGTTTTCCATGCAAAAATGTCTCTGAACTCTTTAAGTATTCTGACAAGTGCTTCTTTAGGCTGTTTTAGGATCCATGACCACACATTCATAGTTAAATCCTTCTGTTTTCCCATAAACTAATTGCCTTTATATTATCCTCTAAGGACCAAATTTCTTCATCTTCTGGCAGCAACTCTTCTAATGAGACTTATTGTACCGTCATCTTTCTATTGATGGTAGCCGTGTAGTATCTCCTAGCCGTTTCCACGTCATATTTGATTTCCACCGACCCTTTCAAAGTTGGAAATTTCATGCTTACATGAGCTGGGGAGATCATAGCTCGGAGATCGATCAGTGCGGGCCTTCCCATGATAACATTGTAGGCTAACGGTGCCTTTACTACTATATAACTTACCATAAGGGTCCTGACCGGTTTCCTTCCGAAAGTGATGGGAAATCTAATCATGCCTACGGGATGAACTGGTGGCCCAGAAAATCCAAGCAACGGAGCTAATACAGGCGTCAGCTCGGTGTCCTTTAACTTCATTGATCTGAAAACGTTGTAATCTTGTACATTGACCTCACTTCTTGTATCGACACAGATACGCTTCACCGTGTGTTTATTGATCATGACTACAATGACCATCCCTTCATTATTAGCGATTAAAGGTAGGGGATCACTAGGACCGTAAGTTACCTCTCCGGAAAGCCTTTGCCTTTAGTTCGGAGTCGGGTGGAGCGGCGGACACACTCTTGTTCTTATCCTCGGTCGAGCGGTGCTCGTGCCACCTGAGATCATGTTGATAGGACGGTTATCGACCTACCCATCGGGACATGGGGATTGATCCCTCCTACGGTGATACTCATCGCGTCAATTTTGATCTTGACCGAAGTTCCTTCTTTTAAACTCTCTTTTGCTGTGGGGTTCCGCATTATGCGATCGGTCTATGACCTCGCCCAGTTTCCTTTCCGTAACAGCTGCGTCGATATCACTTTGCAAATCTCTAAAATGTTCCGAGTCATGGCCAATATTTCATGGTACTTGTAATACTTGGTCGGATCTCTTTTTTAACGAGGACCCCTTATAAGAAGCGGAACTCGGGCTATACCTTTCTTTTGCATTATGGCGAGGACTTGTTCTCGTGGCCTATTTAAAGGGATGAAGTCTCTTTCCTGTAGAGCATCATTCTTTCCTAGCCGGTCAGATACGGGTGCGGCTACTCGATCCCATAATGACCTGCGCTTCCTCTCAGATCAGTCATTTGTCTTTTCTTTTTGGAGCTTTACGAGTCTCTTTTCGATTGTATTAGCCTCTTCTCCTTGATTAGCGGTGATTATATGCTTGTTCCAAGCACTTCTCCATAGACGTAGGAAGCCTGCTGTTTAACTTGGCGTATAACCGACCTTCTCGTAGACCTACTACGAAAGAGGTGATCAGGAGATGCTCCTCCGCTTTCCTGACCTGCCTTGACACTTCATTAAATCTTTTCTGTGTATTAGCCTCTTCTCCTTGACAGTGATTGTATGCTTGTTCCATGCACTTCTCCATAGACGTAGGAAGCCTGCTGTTTAACTTGGCGTATAACCGACCTTCTCATAGACCTGCTACGAAAAAGGTGATCAGGAGATGCTCCTCTGATTTCCTGACCTGCCTTGACACTTCATTAAATCTTTTCAGATATTGCAGAACGGATTCCTCTTTCTTTTCCTTGATGGTAAAGAGGTAGGTAGCGTTCCTTTGTAATGGCTTAGCTGTGACAAAGGCCTGCAAGAACTTCTTAGACAGTGTTTCAAAGTTGGGGATTGAGTGTGGGGGCAATTTCCTGAACCATTCACGAGCCCTGTCCGTGAGTAGAGCCAGAAAGGCTTTGCACTTTATTTCTTCCGGTGCATAGTCAAGGTTCATGTGTGTCAGGTATTGAAAAAGTTGATCTTGAGGATTCTAACTTAGGAACTTTGAACATTTCCGGCAGTGGATAGCTCAGTATCCTCTCTGAAAACGGCTATTCAAACGACAGATAGTCTGACATCCGACCTAGTATCCCATCGAGCTCAGCTCGAGGCGGCCTCCTGGGCCTGGGTATTAACTTTCCTTCTCCAAACATTTGAGGTAAAGGACAGGGTGTCTTGCTTTCCATCCTTATAGGGCGGGTTGGTTTTCGGGGCGTTGTCCTCATGAAGACCTTCTTCTCGCCCCTTAAGTGCCAAACCCAGCACACTTTTAAATGCGGGTTGATCCAGATTCCTTAAGCCTTCCAACAGATCTTGTTGAGCTGGATCAGGAAGCGCCTCTTCTTCTTGAGATTGAAGTTGGCTAGTGGTGGTGTTTGGATCCTTCTCTTCACCAGCTGTTCTGCCAGCAGCAGTTGTGGCCGGATCATTTTCCTAGATCAATGGGTTTTGAGTTTCGGTCTTCTTTCCTGTGTTCTTGGGTGGTGACATCACTTATTCTTGATAAATTTTCCAATAGAGGCCCTCCTTCTGGTGCCAAATGACGATGCTGGATCTCGTCTATCAATAAATCCGGGCCGAAACTACTCCCATGACAAATAATCACATAATAACTTGCAAATAACTTGCGATGGGCATGGGTTTGGTGTTTATTTTCGACTGAGCCTGAGAGTTATTTCTCTCAAGTTCCCTATGTATCCAATGTGTCTAATTGGAATCTAGTCCCTCGTAGTTCCTTAAGGATAGTTTATATAAACGACATCTATGTTGTAAAGGTGTCCTAAACCCAATCGGGTTGGACCGGATCTGACCGGGTCGGGTCATTTACAGTCTATTTAGTTCATGTAATAACTTTATTATGATTAATAAAAGCACTTATGTTATTATATATTGTTTATCTTCATGTTATTTGTTGTACATATATAGTAACGTCCCTAGTATCAAACTGTGATAGAGAAACAATGATAGTGATTATGGTTGATGAGATCTCTAATCACTATAACAAGTTTGGTACATAAATGTCTCTAGTCCTATGTCTTTGTTAAATGGGACATTGATAGTATAATCGATTGCTAGCACGTATTGGATGTCTTTTATCTTATAGAAGGTAGGGATAGATCTCGTCTATCGAAGTGTAGAGACACTTGGACTGTACGTGGACGTGTATTAGAGAATGCGTATGTTAGACTGACCCACTTACATTAAGTGTCACACTATGTGACGGTTGTGTAATTATCCTTTTGACCGGAGTCTTCATGGCATCGTGGTGTGGATTGTCATGCTTTGACACTACTGAGATTTTCCCTAGCCATGGGGCGATCATGCGGTAGTGATTAGGTATGCTATTGAAGCATGCGGAGTATACGTGATTGATCGTCAGGGAGTCGCGTATCCTATGATTGGGATCGAATATCCGAAATGGCCTTCTTATAAGGAATGCCTAGCTCTCGAGAATCTTTGCAAAGTGGGAGTTAATGTGTTATCCTAAGAGAGCTTGGTATCCAGATTATAAGATACGATCGTTAATGTATTGACACTCGAAATACGATCATATGGATATTATTACAGCGATTGGATTGTAAGTTACACGGTAACTGCTTCACATGAAATGTAGTAGTCATTGCTTTTGACTCTTCCAATGATTGGGGGTCACGGTGTGTTTCTAGACGCTATCCCGTGATCGTTAGGTATCAATGGCATTTTAGTAAATTGCACTTTGTGTCTATGGCCAGTATATTCGGAAGTCCATGGGGTCACACACATATGAACATCGAGTCGGATTAAAATGCGGTTATAGTTGATAACCAAACAAGGAAAGTTTGTCTCTAGACTATAAAGGTTATAGTGGTAAATTAATATGGTGGTATTTATTTATTATGAATAAATAAAATACAAGATATTATTTATATACAAATTATATTAATTAAAGAATATTCCGGAAGTCAATTTATTGACTAATGGGGCACCACCTATAAGTTTATAAGATACACTTGGATTGTGCACTTTAATTAATAAGATTACCCCCTCAAAAAAATTTTAATAAGATTACCATAATATTAATATAAGATATTAATTGATTTTGGAAAAATAGTTTTATGGTAATAAGATACTTATATTCAATATAAGATATTGGCAAGATTAATTATAATTAAAGAGATAAATCAATCTAATTGATTTTCCTTATTTTATTGGGAAAAGGTTTTCTTCCTCTCCACACCATAGGGACGCCACTTCTCACTATAAATAAGAGGTGGGTGTCAAGCTCTTTTGTACATCACAATTGCAAGAGCTCATAGTTCTTGTCTAAAATAGAGAGCATCCTATAGTGAGTTAGAGAGAGGGGGAAAGGGCCGGTCTAGCAACCGGAGTTTTCCAATAGCAATCCAAAGAGGATTCCGGCGAGGAGTTCGTGTGGATTAGCGATAGAGGCCAGACGCGTGGACGGCTTGCGCACTGTACTACTCTCCGTTGACGGTCGAAGCGACGATCTCATAGATCATCAAGGTATAACTGTCAAACTATTTAACGTGTTTATTGCATTAAACGAAGAACGATCTAGTTAAAGGAAATCAAATTTTAAATTCCGCTACGTTAAACTAGTGATTTCCTAACAATCTCATCCCTTTTCTTGTTGGACAAGTACTAGATTTCTTTATCCCTAAGGATTATCTTGAGTCAATCCTTTTGATTAGAGGAATTATCATGAAAAAATTTAGATGGCAGGATCAACATTATTATATCATGGGATTCTTTCCATATTTATCCTATAATATAGGAGCACGTTTAATTATTAGATAAGGAAAGCTCTTCACGTCCTGCGTTGAGCTCCTTAGGACATCTCGACCTGACTTGCATTGCCTGATCTCCGTTGGGACCGAGCCGACCTGCGGTGGTCTTGTTCGGAAGGGCAGGCCAGACCTCTCACCTGGGGTTTAGGCCGGCTCTACCAAGTAATGTGGGGCCCCTGGCCCTTATACTTATTAATCTCCTCTCTCCTCATTTATCATACGGCCACTCTCTGAATGACACTTGGAAAGGGCTAGTCTGACCAACGTCAATGAAGTTCTTAATCAACACAAATTTAACCACGCAAAAGGGCAAAAGGGCAATTCTGAATCAGGAGATGAAGATCTGATCGATGTTCTACTGAGACTTAAGCAGAGTGGTAGCCTCGATATTCCAATCTCAGATAAAAACATCAAAGCTGTGATTCTTGTCGGTTAAGTTTTTTCTTTTTTTTTTGCATGCTCAAATCAACTATCCGATAATACCCTTTCTATATAAATATATTTGTGCAGGACATGTTTTCTGGTGGAACCGATACATCAGCAGCCACAGTTGAATGGATCATGTCTGAGTTGATGAGACATCCCGTGGTAAGGGCGATAGCACAAAGGGAAATAAGAGAAATATGCAAAGGGAAAAAAAAACTATTGATGAGGCCGATATTAAGAAAATGACCTACATTAAAATGGTCATTAATGAAACATTGCGGCTCCACCCATTTGCTCCGATTATTCCAAGAGCTTGTAGGGAGGACCGTAAGATCAATGGGTATACGATACTAAAGAATACTCAAGTGGCCATTAATATATGGACAATCTCAAGAGATCCTCGTTCTTGGGATGATCTAGAAAGATTTAAGCCAGAGAGATTTGAATGCACGTCTAAAGATTTTAAGGGAAGTAATTGTGGGTATATTCAGTTGGCGCGAGGAGGAGGATATGCCCTGGTCTTGCATTTGGTGTGGCCACTATAGAAATTACTATAGTTCATTTATTGTTCCACTTCAACTGGTCTCTTTGATTGGCATGAACTGAAACAGTTAGACATGGAAGAAAATATTGGGCTAGCAGTAACAAGCTAGGTAGCACGGACACTCCATTTAGGCCGCGTGTCCCGTGTCGGACACGCACCGGACACGGACACGCGGGGACACGCCGGACACACCATCGACACGGTGTCGGACCGAATTGTATTTTTAAAAATTTCGACACGCGAAGTCGGAACTCGGACACGCGAGTCGGACTCGGACACGATGTTTAGTTTTGGTGACGGTATTTCTTTTTTTCCCTGACTGAATACAATAATTTATTCTCAATAAAAAACTCTTATTTATTTTTTAAAATAAAAGTTCTAATCCCCATGTCTTTATGCCATGTGTTTTATAATGACCAAACCATACATATTTCTCTTGTTTGGTTTTATCATTCACTTTATGAAATTCAATGAAATGTGTTATTCTTTGTGGAAAGTGAAAACATTGATCATCTTCCTTTTTTTTAAGCCCGTATAATATATAGCCGTAATTTGGGATGAACGAAGTACAATTTCATTTCTTGAGTCAATTAATGTCACATTGTAGGAGTATTTTGTGTATTTTGGGGTGACATGACATCTAACTCAAGAAAGCTAAGTATTTCATTTCTTGAGTTAGCTAATGTCACATTAGATGAACCGGAGTTGGAATCCGTCTTTTGTCAGGATGTTGGAGATGATCTTGAACTATTCATCTATTGTAGTAGTATTTCATGTATTTTGTGTATTTTGGGTGAGATCTAACTCATGAAAGCGCTTTGGTTTTGAAAATTCTAACTATGATGTTTTGTATTTGAAGTTGTGAGATGAAAGCGTCTTCACCATGGAGCCCATGATTATATTTTTGGTTATTATGCTTGGGTTAAATTTATCATTCTAGTGCTTATAGTATTTGATAATTACCTTTTAGTCCTTATATTTTTAATAATTGCATACCAGTCCTTATACTTTTTATTAATTACATTTTAGTCCTTATACTTTTAATATTTACATTTTGACCGCCGCACCCGTATCTTATATTTTTTAAAACTTCCGTATCCCGGTGTCCGTATCCGCGTATCCGTGTCCATGTGTCCGTGTCCGTGCAACCTAGGTAACAAGAAAGAACAGCCTTAACCTAGTTGTTGCAGCATATAACCCATGAATTAAGCGTTATGAAATGTACCACTTACAAAGGGGAGCCAAATACTGTTCTCTCTCGGAAAGAATTGCATATTCTCTCGTGAGTCGTTTAAGAATTATCTCGTTGGACGAGATAAGAAGCTTACTTGGAGACGAGAATCATATTCGGCTTCCGACCCGCAGGATTACTTTAGCCATGAAACATTGTCGGCGCTTCTGGAGTTAAAGGTATTTTTCTTTATTTGTTATCAATCTCAATGATAAAATATATGTATGTTTGTATATGAATATATGTGTATGTGTATATTATTCATTCAATTAAGGCTATGTGTATACTATGAACATTATATCGTCGAAATGAAATCTAAATAGATGAACGGTAATTTTGCCTCCAGAGTGTGAACCAACAAGCTTGAGAACGAGTCTACAACACAAAAAAAAGACGTAAAAGGATCCAGAGTTTAACTCCGAGAAAGATCGTTCGACGTTCAAATCAATTTGGTATAGATGAGTTGCTATGTAAAGTGTGAGTTTGATACATGAAGTACGCATATATATAGAATAACGAGGATGAATCATTTATATAGTGCACAATCATGAGTAAAGACATTACCACACATTTAAAGTAGGGGGAATGAGGAGAAGAATAGTAAATATTTCATCAATCGAGTAGAAGGACAGCTTTTGAAACTTTTGCATAAAGCGACAAAACTATTTATTCATTGTCGAAATTCACTTGTGTTCAAATTCATCATGTTTAAATTCACTTCCAAATTCACAGTCAAATTCACTAATTTTCAAAATTCATTGTCGAGATTCACCGATTTTCGGGATTCACCATCAAAATTCACCGTCGAAATTCAATTGATTTTGGGATTCACTAGGAAGATTCATTGATTTTCTGATTCACTGTTTGTCATTCTCCATTATAAAATTATGCGATTGTCGTCCTTCTCCCTATAAAAATATGTAGTTGTCTCCTTCTTAAAAATATTCCAGATTGTGTCCCTTATCCCTAATTTTCCATTTAAAGTAGTAGGGCACACATTACAGAATGGCTAACGTTCATTGTATAATGTCCACAATTTTCATTTAATATAGAATATAACGGTTATCTGAGGCTAAGGACAACATCGAGTTCCTCGAGACATATACTAGTTTGTTAACGAGCCTGTCAACACCCTCTGACTATGTTTATTAGCTGTCGGTGTGTGTGTCTGTGTGTGGACAGGCACGATTCATGTAGCAAACACAAATATACACCTGCCAATGGAGAGCGCTAAATGCTCGCTTTTCCGAATAAATGAAACCATGAAATGAAGAGTCAATCAAACAACCATTTCTGCTTCTTTTACATTTGTTGGAATCCCTATATCTAACCTCATAGTAGGCTTGTACTGTTCAGGCACAGCAGCGCCAGCTTGCACACACATTTCGATGATACAGGGGGCTTGACCATAGAAAGTTCTAAGCTCGCATTGCAACGGATAATTGACATCAGGAACGTGCCACACATATCTTGGAGGTATCAAGTCGTCAAGTACTGCTGCCTGCCACCCATGTTGCCCGTTACGCTGCTGGTGCTTGTGGGCTCCACAGTTCTGTGCCTTATGGCCACCTGGACCTACATGGATTTCAGGACAATATCCGCAAACCCGAACTGTATACATCTTCATAAGCCTCTTAGCCCCTGTTCTCATTTTTTCCCATGCTAAAAGTGTGTCCTCAGCGAGCAGCCTAATTTCCTCCGGAGTAGATGGTGGTATGATTTCTGTATCCGGTATTTCAGCCAATAACATCGGCTTGGGCTCGTCTGGGTCAATGTCTGGCAATTCACTTTCATCCGCATCAACAAACTCGCTTTTGCTAATGCGGATAATAGGTTTTCTTCGTCTTTTTGTTGGGTATTCAGGTAAATCAACTCCTGCTTGGATGCATAGCTCTACTACTGCCGGTATACGCGGAATAGCAAATCTCTCGTCATGGGTGATACGCCTTCGTAGCCGGTCATATAGATGGTAAGATTCAACTGGAAGTAATACATCCTCCAGAAAAGCACTTGTCCATTCATGCTGCCCTTTACGAATTGAAGCTGACGGTCCTTTGCATGATCTGAATGGATGTCCTATAGGTCCCACATGGATTTCATTACAATGCCTGCAATTAGAGTTTGAACACTCGTTAAAGGCGAAAATCATTCAAAGAATCACGTTCACTGAATCTATACATCAAATAACGTTTCTGTGTCTTACTTGCAGCCAAGAACAGGTACCACTGACAAGAGCTTCTTGAGATTGTTAATCAATGCAATCCTTGCATTATAGACCTTGTAAGCAACGGGAATCATGCGCTTAACCACCAACCCGCTTTTTGGAGGAGGGCCGCGACCTTTCGGTTGGCCCTGATTCTTCCTAAACCTCTCCCTGGCAGCCCGTCTCAACTCCAATACGGGAATGGGGAAGGGTTTCTTCTCTTTCTTTGAGTAGTAACGAGGTAAATCTGCATTTTGTGGATAATCGTTGCTGCTGACCGCAACAACTTGGAGCTTTGTGAAGTTAGTCGGGCGCCGGTACCTAAGTTTTAATTGAACAAACGTTGAATTGCCATCACGCTGCAGAGCACAACAGCAGCTTAAACACAGGATCTAAAAGAGAGGCTGATATCAAGTTCTAATGCTGCAACTACAACGAACACATAGAACAACCAAAAAGCTACAGAAAGGAAAAATTTTCTGGCCCCACATTTTCTGAGTAATTGCAGTAAAAAAGTACAAAAACGTAGTATTGGTTCTTCTCTAAACCCTATGCTCAATAAAGGAGCAAGTAAATTTATTTATCCAGAAAATAAAAAATAAATAAATAGCCTCAATCCCTAGTTGGGGAAGTAAGAAAGAATGGGCAAAACAGAACACTAACATTACCTTCAGGGAATCAAGGGAACTTAATCTTTGTTGGGGTTTATTATACTGTAAAAGCTTCAATCTTGGAGAGAGAACCGTAGCTCCAAACTGGAAGTTTAGACAGCCAAGACCCATTCTTGGAATCAGGCGAATTTTGTCATTGAACTGCAAAAATCATAAACATTAAAGCTGAAAACAGGGATATTTGGTCACAAGTTTCGTTTATGAATTCAAAATAGGGAAAAAATAAAAAACACAAACTACCTAGAGAAGTTCAAGGGCCGCTTTAAAGATATTTTGAACTGCGACAAATGGATCAATGGTCGTGACGGCTCAATTAAGTAAGGCACACAAATTAGAAGATGAGGGTAGGCAATCTATAGGATAGAATAGCTCAATTCATAATTTGAAGAAGAGGGCAAGGGAAAAACAAAGAATATCATGATAGAAAGGCAAACATTGTGTTTAGCAAATCAAAGTAAAAAAGGAGCAGGAAGGGGCTAGAAGGTCAAAGTAATTATTGTACTATTTGCCAAAAAAAAACAGGGAGATTTTTTCTTGGTGACTCCATATGGAGTGAAGTGACGAGTGGTGTAAACTATGTGGTTCGGATCACTCACCCCGCCACTTAACTCCATATGGAGTCACCAAACAAAAATTTCCCAAAAAAACACCCTCCTCTTGAGTCAAAAACACCCTACTCTTACTATCTAATTTATAAAACACAGAAAATTAAACACATTTAAAAATTACATATGACCCTCAACCTTGTTGCCCCACCCCACCCCGCAAATTTGTTTTTTCCCAGACCTAGTAATCTCTTCCCTCAAACCCCAAACAAATAAAAGACTAAACCTTAGACACTGCACCCATAAGCCCTAAACCCCCACGCCCCTTAACTCCAATGCTCTTTAATACATACAGGGGTATTTATGTAAAGTGACACTCTGACAACTCTTTGACTCGACTTATTCCCTTCAAAAAAATCTGGATGGATTAATAATTGAATAGAGGTCAAGATTTTGGGATTTTTTCATTCCTTTTGCCAATGTCCCGAAAACGTCTCCCGAAAAGGAGATGGCGAAAATGCAAAGATCCAATGAGGGAACCTCACAAAAAGAATCGCACAGATGAGCAAATCATTACACAAACTATCACAAGCCAGAAACACCTACTTAAAACAAACAGATTCGTAGAAGCAGCCCATTCTCCCACGGCAGCTCATGGGAATTTTTCAGTTACTAACTCCACCATATGGAGTGAAGTGTCCAACAGAGTGATCAGAACCATGGAGTTTGAATCCTGGATATGAACTGTGTAGTTCCTATCATTTTGGTAGTCACTTCACTAATAACCAAAAATCTCCCACAGCCCATTGCTAATAACAATGTCAAAGCTAGAAAAAAACAGAAACTCTATATTTCAAATGAAGGCACTCAATTAATAGCCCACCAGCCAATTCCACCAATACTACGGATAAGTGAAGAAGCAAGAGGTAATATTAAGCTAGAAGAAATCATCCAACTAACACACAAGTCTTCAAAAAATCATTCATAATCTAATACCAAAATTTTCCCTTTTCCACCAAATAGGTATGGGGAATGAGTCAAGTAAATAAATAAAACTCAAACTTCGATACCATTATCATTCAATACCACTGAACTTCATCAAAATGAATTACCACCAAAATGTATTCGTCCACCAGCAAGTTCAAATTATAAAAGGGAGACTATGAAAACAAGATGAAAAATATCTATCTACAAGCAGCTTCTTGTAGCGTTCAACAGGCTGTTTAGACCTTTGATCTCAATGATGGACAGGAAAAGACAGTGTATCGGAATGAACAAGTCTATTACATATCTATCATAAACCTTCGTGCATAATTCAGGATGTGGAGCACAAAGCCCAATCAAGTTTTCACGACGAATGATTCTCACAACAGGAAGAAGAAATAGCAATTACGCTTTAATGAAAATTACAGTTAACAAAATAAACATTTTCCACTTCTATTCTAGAATTCTGTCAACACATCAAAGATGACTCAAATTACAGCAATTCGACTAACCCCCACCGGAATACGAACACAGGTGTAGAAAAATCGAATCAGTTACCTCAGTTTCTGATCAAAGGTGAGAACTAGATGTTCACCGCCCTCGGTTGTGGCCAGATACAATTGAGAAGTGTAATTGGACGGTTTTGTGTGAAATGGGTGTCGAGAAAGGGCTGCGGGCAGTGGGTTTACGGATTTGTTGAAGAAAAGTGAGAGTTTTGGGTTGTTTTAATGGAGTCTAGAGGGATAGCTTTTGCCTCATGGACGAAACGATAGTGAAGTGAGTGGAGGGGACGAGAAATTTTTAATTCAGTGCACCTAAAGTCTTATGGCGGATGCCTCGTCTAACGGAAATCCTTACCCGCATTCTTCTTGTCTCTATATGAGAAATATTAGTTCTAATAATTGTTAGCAGATTTGATCCTGATTTGAACCAACTACGCATCCAATTATAGACCACGGCTAAGTATTAAAATCTAATAGGGAAGTTCATTACACCGAAAGAAGTTCAAGTACAAAATCTCATATTTTCAGTGGAGAAAGGAACTAAGTTTAAAACTATAAAGCTCATTAATAATTTATTTTAGGGAGAAACGTTCATAATGACACAATTACATTTTCAACAGACATTAAGGACAATAATATTTATATAACACAATAAGGAAATAAATTAGGGTGATTAGACAATTTTACCCTTTTCATTGTACCTGACCTTAGAAAATAGATAACAACAGCATCCCGATTCCCGACGCACTACCGCCGTCCGCCAAATGGAACCACCAGTTTCATCCAAGAGCTGGAGTATCCATAATCGAAGGGAACAATCAGTGCAAAATCAATGAAAAAATCTTCCAGGTCTCCTTTCACAATGCGTGAATCTTCCAGATTCCTCTTACTTCAATTCACTTAACTCCTTGCTTCGATTTACTTTTGCGTTTGTTTACCCGTTTTTCACTTCTTGTTCATAAGCGTAAATCCACAATAAATTCTCCCTTTTAATCGAACAATTGCTCTATGTATGGGAAGATGATTGCTGACCAGGTTTGCCGCTGCTTGCCCAAGTTCACTTTTGCTTTACTTATTTTGGTTGCTCTGTGCACATCTTCGATTTAGTTTATGTTGACTTGAATTTCATCATCAGTAGTTTTAGATCCTTTTTTGTACTGTCATTTGTCTCGATTTGTGTTGAATTACAATTTTTCTTCTAATTTTCGTCTTGTTGTACATTGCATGTGTTTATATTGTAACACTTATGTTCTGCCTGTTTTTTTGAGTTTGTTAGTTAAATTTTAAGGTTCTTTCTGGGATAAATTTCCAAGAGACAAAAAGTTATGTTGCTGTTGAGCTGCATCTTTTGGTAAAGAAGATTTGATTTATTGCTCAGTTCAATTTTTTGCAATCTGCTATTCAATGAATTCAAGGAAAATTAGAGCCAAAAATGCAAAAGGTTCAAGCCCAGAAGCTAAAGAAGAAAGGCATATAAAGTTGAGAATTAAATGGATAAATAAGCTTAGATGAATATCAAGATTTTTTGTAGGGAAAAATAGGCTTTGATTTTGTTGATAATAAGAGAGACAAAAATGAATGGAAATAAAATGAAGGTAAATGTGACTAAAGAAGCAATGGTGGCTGCATAATTGTTGCCAACGAATGGTTTTAACCCTCTTGTGATTTCTTTGTTTGCTTTCTTGAGGTAGAATTTTGAGGTCTTGATATTTACTCCAATCATCTTTGGGCTTGAAGCACCTTTTTCTTTGTTTTTCCAGACTTTGCTAAGTATGGTGCAAAATTTGTTGTAGTTAACTTGCAATTATTTACTTGAGTAAATGTTAAGTCCTTATTCTGTATGCATTCTGACAAATGTTTATGTTGCTATGGTTTTCCTTGGTAGAGTGAGTTCATAGTAGAGTGCTTCCCGAGTGGTGAAGTTTTTCTATAGTGTGTCTTACGTGAAAGATAAACGACGCAAGCGTGATCCGATCCAAGCCAGCTTAAATAAATCAGAATGAAATCGTGTGGACAGAGCGTCTTGCGCGCAAATGTATTTCACGTGAGTGTACACACTACGCAAAAACTTCCCGAGTGAGAAGGGCCTATATATCTGGTTTTATTGGTAGCGCTGGCATTGCTTTCACCACAAATGTTAAAACGGCTCTTTGGACAGATGGCCGATACTTTCTATGAGTTGGAGGCTGTACGATTTCTTGTATGGTTGGCTAATGATTGATTCATCCCAATGGATCTGGTTTAATCAAAACACTGATAATAACAGTGAATGTAATAGCAATAATAGTAGTAACAATTTTTCATCGAATTGAAAGAGAAGTTAACAACAAGGACAATACACTCTGTTCGGTGTTTTACACCTAAGAATACATGACAGTAGTTTCATGTTTCAATGTAATAATTCATTGTTATTGGGTACCTTTGATGCTTAAATCTAGTTGTTCACAGTTAGCTACCAATATACTCTAGCTCACAGTTTTACATTGAGTTCAAAACACTCTGGTTCACTGTTTCATACCTGAGCAAAAATGACATCATTTTTTTGTCCATTTTCATGACTAGGTCTAATGTTTTGATGTAGTAATACGGGTAACTCGGATCCTTAAATCTACTTATTCACTATGTTAGCTAGCAAAATACTATGGTTTACCATTTTTCATTTAGTTCAAACACTCGGGTTCATTGTTTTAGACCTATTTCACATTACTAATTCATTTTAGACCAAAGTTCACTTTTACGAGATTGTAATTGTAGTTCATTGTTGTAGTTAACTATTGAAAGTTTACTTTTCTTAGTACACTATTCGAGTTTACTTTTTGTAGTTCGTTGTTTGTACTTCATTGTTGTTGTAGTTCACTATTTTTGTTAATCTCAACAATGATCTCAACTCTATTCTTCCCAAAAAAAGGTTGTGACTTACCTTTAGCAAAAAAAACTGTGGTCCACTGTTTCACGGTGAGCTCAGAACACTCTGGTTAACTGTTTCATACCTAAGCATAAATGACAACATGTTATTGTCTATTTTCATGACTCGGTCTAATGTTTCACCGTAGTAATACAATACAAATGTAAACTCTTAAAAGTGAAGTCACAAAAATGAACTTAAAAATTTGAACTAACAATAGTTAACCCAAAAAAGTGAACGAAAAATAGTGAACTCATGAAAAGAACTCAAAAAGTGAACTAATAATAGTAAACTTCCAATAATGAAGTACAATTATAAACTCCTAAAAGTGAATTAGTAATGTGAAGTAGGTGTAAAACAGTGAACAAAGTGTTTTGAACTCAATAAAAAACAGTGAACCGAAACATTGTTTCGTTTCAAATCGAAATACTCTAGTTCACCGTTTAAACTTTAAATCAAAATACTCTAGTTCACTGTTTTTCATTGAGTTCAAAACATTTTCTCTTCTTAATTCACTTTTTTATCACTTCTTAGTTCACTATAACTTGGTCTATAATTTGAAGAATTGATAATAATTAACAAGGTTTGGTGTTTAGTATTATTAATACGAAGAATAAAATGCCTGGGGTGCATGGTGTACATGAGAAAGCAAATAAATTTCAAGATGTTATAGTATAGCATATAGTTTGTTGCCGGATTTCAAGCAAAAAATCAATTTTGTCTAGTTTCCGTTTCCTCCCCTTTTCTACATAAAGCTCAAAACACTCTGGTTCACTGTTTTACATTGAGCTCAAAATACTCTGGTTCACTGTTTCACACCTAAGCATATATAACATCATGGTCTTGTCCACTTTTATGACTAGTTCTAATGTTTCAATGTAGTAATACAAAGTTATCGTGTAACTCTGATCCTTAAATCTATTTATTCACTATTAGCTAGCAAATTACTGTGGTTCACTATTTTTCATTGAGTTTAAAACACTATGGTTCACTGTTTCACACATACTTCGCATTACTAATTCATTTCAAACAAAAGTTCACTATTGGGAGTTTATAATTGTAATTCACTATTGTACCTAACCATTGGAAGTTTTTACTATTGTTAGTTCACTTTTGAGTTATTTTTTGCGAGTTCGCTATTTGTAGTTCACAGTTTTACATTGAGCTCAAAACTCTCTGGTTCACTGTTTTACACCTGCACACATACATGACAACATGTTCTTGTCCACTTTCATGATTGGGTCTAATGTATCAATGTAGTACTACAATGTTATGGGTTACTCTGAACCTTCAATCTACTTATTCACTATTAGCTAGCAAAATACTCTGGTTCACTGTTTTTAATTGAGTTCAAAATACTCTGGTTCACTGTTTGTGGTTCATTGTTATTGTAATTCACTATTGTAGTTCACTATTTTAGTTCATCTCAACAATGATCTGAACTATATTCTTCCCAATCCACTTTTGCGAGTTCACTTAGAATTTTATTCTTCCCAATCCACTTTTGCTAGTTCATTTTTATATTGTTGTTCACTTTTTTTTTTGTGGTTCACTATTTTAGTTCATCTCAAACACTTTTTTGCAGTTCACTATTTGTAGTTCACCATTTGTGGTTTACTGTTTATTGTTCACTTCACTGTTTGTAGCTAGCAAAATACTCTGGTTCACTGTTTTTAATTGAGTTTAAAACACTTCAGTTCACTATTTTTAATTGAGTTCAAAACACTCTGGTTCACTGTTTGTGGTTCAATAATTGATTCCATAAAAAGGGAAGAAGAAAAAGAACTCAATGATACATTTTAGAACTCCTTCACGTGCTATGGAAGAAAGAATGCAGCTATCAAGATAAACTCCATAACATAATACATTCATCCAAGAAAAACATTTCTATCAAACTTAGCCATTGTGATTCTCATTTGCATGTCTAATAGTACAACAACAACAATCGTTCGACTGGTATTACATCATCAATATCAATAGGAGATCCATTGGAAATGCAGATGTAAACCTTGTCTTTTTAATATTCCATTCCACACGCTGTGCATGTTAGGATATAAGTTCTTGATAGAACTCCTTTTAAGCTGCACATACACAGAGACAGAGGGTGGTTGAATTAGGAAACATGAAAAAACATACATGTTTTGTGAATTCCCTTGTAAATCAAAAAAAAAAAAAAAAAAATATATTCAAAACAAAATCTTGAGAAATTGATTTAACTTCACCAAGAAATAAAAAAATGTCACCTTGGAACACATCCTTGAAGCCATGAATCATATTTTGTTGCATGCCGAAGGGCCTTAGCAAAAGCCTTGAAGGTGGCCTCAATAATATGATGAGAATTCTTCCCAACAAGTTGTTTCAAAGTGAATTCCAGTCAAATTTCTTTAACGGTTGAAAACATGATGAAAAAAAAAAAAACAGGCCAGGACATAAAATAGTCTTTTATGCAACCTCTCTTCTTCATCAAACATGAATTATTGGTGTCTAATATATACAACCTTCGAAAAGATTGAAGGAGAGACGAGCACCCAGCCCACATGTCTTCCCAAAAAACTTACCATGTCACCCTCTCCCACCTTTCAAACAAAAGACTATTCATACCGGAACATGGAAGAAGTATAAGATTGTTGAACTTACCCCAACCCACCTATCTTTTGCCCCTTGTATCCTTGAGACAAAAAAACCTCAATTATATAACATGGAAAAATTATAAGATCACTGAAGCATACAATATGCCTTAAAAAAATCCAATTTTAGCCATAGATACACATTTACTTTTACTTTTACTTTTATGGGACTCACAACTTATTATCAAATGTTGATGATATAACATTTAAACAAACTACCTTTAGTTCATCAAAGAATGCCACATTCTGAATTTTGTATAGCTTAATCATTCCTGAACAGTGAATATATAAATTTGTTTAACTAGGACTACCACTCAACAATATGTGATGCTCACCCGGGAGTCTTAAGCAGGAGGCATCCCTTGATCAAATGTCAGCTTCTATAAAGCTCTAATAATGTCTCTGAATATGATCCATTTGACAATTCAATATCTGAAAAAACAGAGAGCCCGGTTCAAAACGTGAGCCTTCATGATATTAAAGGAGATCCATCCAAATATTACAACAATCAATCCAAAAAAAATTACATCAGTCAATCCAAGTAATAAGCAAATTAAAATATATTCTTCGATTTCATCTCGTTGATTCCATTAAAGAAAGAATCCATAGAACAAAATGAAAACTTACGACAACAACGGCTGCGGCGACAGAATAGGGGATGGACTATGACAACAACGGCGGCGATAGAATGAAACAATAAAGTTCTATTGTTAGTCAAATTATGTGCAGGAGCGGAGGGCAAAGAGAAAGGAGAAGGAGAATGAGAAGGAGAAGGAGGAGCGGAGGGCGATCGGCCGCCTCTGCCATCATCACCGCCGGTTTCCATTTATGGAAGAATGGAGAGCAGAAAGTACAAAGCGTGAGTGACGAATTAGGTTACCGAGGATATTTTACGTATAATAAATTAGACTTGTCCTTATTGCCTTATGAAATAGTAAGCTGGACTATTATTTGAATCAAAATGTGTAAATGTCCTTATCAACAATAAACTATTTATTTTATTGCATGTTTGAGAATAGCAAAGACCTGAAGAAAATCCACTTTGAAGGCCTTTGGTGTTTTTGATAATACTGTTTTGGTTCTAAATCAGTGGAATCCATGTCTCAAAAGTGACAGTGACTCCCTACTCATATGTACACATAGTATGTGGGAAGAAAGATAGCAAATGATCTTTCTTAGCTTTTATCTCTTCTTCTTGAGGAAGACAACCTCTCTTCCACCCATTCGGACCCTTTAAAAGCAGTCTTTCAGTATGAGAAACTCTTCAATTACTGCTATTTCTGTGGACTCTTGGGGCACACTTGAAAAAAAAAAAAATTGCCCCATTGTCACTGAAGAGTATAACTTGGAGGAGGAGAAATCCTTCAGATCTGGTGGTTGGCTAAATGCAACGAAAAGGTTCAAGTTGTTAATATAGATTGTTACAGTATGTGAGTTGAAGAGAAGTCTAATGAGTGCAAGTCAGCTGAACAACTGAAGACTAAGCACCCTACTGAGTAAGTCAGCAGATCAATACACAGAATATAGTTATTCAGTTAAAATTAATTAGTTTATGTTGTAACCGTTTGTAACTTACTCATAATTGTTTCATAAGGTGTATAAAGCTATAAATACCCCACGAACAGCAGAATTGTAACTTAACTTGTTGATTTTACTTCAATAATAATTCTTCCGCATTTTGCTTATGTTTTGTTTGACTTTCAACAAACTTTAACATGAGATCAAA
The DNA here is from genome assembly GCA_026214975.1 of Gentiana macrophylla. Lineage (NCBI taxonomy): Eukaryota > Viridiplantae > Streptophyta > Magnoliopsida > Gentianales > Gentianaceae > Gentiana > Gentiana macrophylla. The sequence continues at coordinate 103,212,779 of CM047806.1, read as the reverse complement.
TTTGAAATTTGAGAATTTCTGAAAGCTTTTCTGCGTTTTTCTCTAGTTATTGAAGAATCTTGAGAATGTTCTTTTTCCACAGTTTCTTGAGAGTAAACTGCGGTTATCCTTCATGTTCTGATCGTTTCTTGATTTATTTTTGTTATTTCTGTTATAATCAACTATTTTCTGGAATTCTTGACAACCACGGCAGCAAAGAAACAAGAAGTAAGCCCCTCCAGTCAATTCTACGTACATCCTTATGAGAATCCATCTTTGGTTCTTGTTCAGCAATTGACGAATGGCAACAATTATAATACGTAGAATATGTCCATGGAGATGGTGTTGATCACCAATAACAAAATTGGCTTAGTAGACGACACAATCAAAAGGCCAGAAGCAAAATCGCGCATAATTCTATACGTGGAGGCAGTTTGATACAATGGTGAGGTCTTGGATTTTAAATTACATTGAGAACAATATTGCACAATGTTTGATGTATTTCAAGAATGCACATGCGCTTTGGAAAAAACCTTGTTGCTAGATTTTCCAATGTGGATGCGTTAAGACTAGAGACATTAAACGAACCGGCGTTCACGAACAAAGCTCGAACTCGGCTCGTTTAAGCTCGTTCGAGCTCGTTCATTTATGCTATCGAGCCGAGCTCGATCGGGTTCTCTGCTTTCGTTTACTAAGCGAGCGAACACGAGCCTTTGCTCGTGAGCGCTTTCGTTAGTGTTCGCGAACTTATATAATATATAATATAAATAATAAATATAAATCATATATACTCATAAATTTTTTTGAGGAATATATGCACATAAATATTTTGTGGAAGTTTGATTAAGCGAGTATTTTGGGTTGAATAATGGATATATTGGATATAAACAAATCATTCTCTTTAAAAAACATAAAATTGAGCAGTCGAGCTCGAGTTCGAGCACGTTCGCGAGCTTCATATCGAGCTCGAGCTCGAGCTCGAACATTTTTTTATACTTATCGAGCCGAGCTCGAGCAGGCTTTAGGCTCGTTTGTGTTAACAGGCCGGCCGAGAGCCTACCCAATTACAAGCGAGCTCGAGCTTGAACATCGGCTACTCGGCTCGGCTCGGCTCGTTAACAGCACTAGTTAAGACTTTGAGATCTTTTTGAAAAGATGCATCTGCTGAAGCAAGACATAGATTCTGTCAATCAATATTTCACAAAGTTAATGGTTCTTTGGGAAAAAAATCAAGAGCATCAGGCCTATGCCGGTATGTTCTTGTGATCCTCAATGTCAACGCAATGTAATTAGCACTCTAATGGTTCATATGAAAATTTGAACATGTCATGAAATCCCTAAAGGTTTGAGGATGAATTTGAGCCCATGGTTTCACGAGGCAATGTTGATGGTACCATTTTCAGAGATCCATGATGCCTTTGCAATTTCCATTAAGTTTGAGAGACAGAAATCATATGTGGCAAATAAGGCCAAGAATCAAGATTCTATGCTTCTCTTGTCTCAAAAGAATGGACAGGGGAAACATCAAGCAGTCAGCAGACTAGGATCTCGTGTCTGCACAAGCAAATGTCCCAGAAGAAGTGCAGTGTAGTTTTTGTTGATTCAATGGTCATACAGAAGAAACTTGCTATAAGAAGCATGACTATCCTCATGGATTCAAATAAATCAGGTCTAATTTGGTAGAAGAGTAACAGATAGCAGAAGAAGATCAGACCCAGATTAGGTCTGCGGGACAAGGGTTTCCCAATCTTACTGCACAACAACTTGACAAGTTGATGTCTCTGCTGAGTTTTGATCCTCCAAGATATGCGGGATTTGTTGTTGGGCAGCCTGCTGAGATTACTACTCATTTTTCACCTGCTACAAGGACAAGTGATGGATCTTGGACTCTGGCGCCATAGATAACATTGTAGGTTCCTTAGATATGTTAAGTACTCCCAAGCCTTCATCTGGTATAAAAATGGGATTGTCTAATGAGAATAATGTTTTTGTTACACATATAGGACAAGTGAGGTAAACCTTCAGCTGGTCCTACATGATGTATTTTGCATTCTTAGTTTTAAATATAATATTTTGCCTTTACCTTCCTTTATTAATCACACAAAGGTTCAGCTGTTTTTTCTGCTAACAAGTGTGTTTTACAGGACAAGAACAAGAAAGTGATTGGTTCAGCTGAGTTAAACAGAGGACACTATGTCATGGATCAGCCAATCAGAATTTCTGCTAATAATGCTATAGAAAATAACAATTTATCTGGTAGATTTGATGATTCTCTTTTGTGGCATTATAGACTAGGACATCTAGCAGATAAGATATTACAATTTATTGTTAGGTGTAGTGCCTGAAAGACAATTATCTAATTGTTTTATGACAGAATTAATAATTCATCTTATTATATGCATGTATGCTTATAATTAAGACACTACTGAAAACCCTAAGTACCTCGTTTATGTAATCACATAACTCAGTGTATGGCTATACACAAGAGGATTAAGTTAGTGAGATTTACTTAAAATTAACTTAGTCCGTAGCGTTGATTAATCTGAGTGCGGGTCTCATGATTAATATGCTAATAATGCGCCCCGAAACACTTTACGGTGTGACAGGTCTTATCTCGATTATCGGTAATAGAATTACTAGTGGGGCATTTATATATGATGATAATCATATAGGGTTGGACCGATTTGATTGGAGTTTTGATATAATTCCGTAATCGAGAAGTCTTATCGAATCACAAGATGATCATATATGGATTAATCTCCATCCGAGGTGATCACGAGACAAGCTGCTTAGGCGGGGTAGAGTTTGATGTGTTAGTAAGGATCACTTCAAGTAGTATGTGGTCCAACACTTCTCGTTGGCTCTATTCAGAATGAGTGAGTAGTGCGTGTTATCACTGAATATGGAATCCATTCCTTCCTCGGAAGTAGACAAACGATTCCTTATTTATTAACCACAGAAGCGATCGATCGGCCGAGTTCATATCATATTGGATATGAACTAATTGATCACTAGGGGGTTAATGGTAAATAAGGATAATATGTTTAGAGAAGTGTTTACGAAAATATCCAGAATCGAAGTGAACAGCCTGTGGAGGATTTATCCGTATGTAATGATTATATCAGTGGATGCTTTCGACTCATAAATTGAGTGTAAGTTATCTATATTCGATAGAGTTCAGTTTCGGGTTTATGGTGGTGTAATCCTGGAATTAATAGGTTGGATATAATTATTACATCGATGAATAATTTTATTCGATTTATTGTAAACTACACGAATATGGGTCCATGGTCCCCGACGTGGCTCGCAAAATAGCATAATTAGTTTTCTCGTCGTTTCTCCTCAATTATAATTAAATAGTGCATTGGGCTATTTAATTTGGTATGTGGATTAATTGTTTAGTTGGACTAGATAATTAAATACATGAAAAATACATTTTTCATGGACTCGGCCCAATATGGTGTAAATTTCGTGTGGCTAAGGGTTAAACCCTAGCTTGGCGGAAATGTGTATGTTGTTTATTATTGGGAAATTTGTTTTCTCAATAAATAATAAGACATGTGATTAAATTATTTATGTGTTAAATAATTTAAGGAAAAGAATATCTTTTATATATCCTTATTATTTTGGAATATTCTAGATATATCTTTTTAGGAAAATGATTATTTCAATTGATTTTGTATTAATTAAATAAATCCTTTGAGGACAAGGATTACTCTCCTATATAAAGAGAGTTCTCCCAAGCCTTTTGACAATCACACATAACACGCCATTATTGTGTAGTACTTAGGTTGATATTTCGACCAAGTACTTCTAGTTTCGAGTTGGGATAATCTTCGGGATTATTCCGGTAGCATATCAAGGAGGTCCGGCGGCGGGAAACACCATTCATCTGGTGTTGCTGGGAGAGAAACGTTGGAAGGTTGTGTTCTACTCAATACACGTGTTCTTGGAGATCTATCATTCTTGGAGTTAAGCACCATAAAAAGGTTGGCTCCTAAACCCCTTTGTAGTTAGATCTTTAATTTTTATGTTCTTTGTTTTCGTTTAGATCTAGATCGATGCATTCATTAACGTAATCGGGTCAATCTATGATTGATCCGACGATATTACATCTAACAAGTGGTATCAGAGTCTTTGATCTAACGATCAAAGTATATGAATTTTAGATCTTGGAGTGGAAAAACATGTTTTAGGTGTTTTTATTTCGTTTTTTTGGTAAAAATTCGAAATTAATCATGGTTGTATGCTTTGAATGTTGTGGTTGAAGAGATGGATTGTGGTTGGTATTGTTTACCCGTAGATCTATTTTGTAGCTCCTTTGTTTAGTAACAATTGAGCATATGATTTGTATATTTAATTATGCAATTTTCGAAATTCCATGTAAAAGTAGCATCTTTTATTGTAATTATGTTATTCCGGGTTCGAAATATGAAGATCTTACTGAAAAGATGAAGATCAAGGCGAAACCCAAGGTATGAACGAGGAGAAACGGAAAAAAAAACCTGTTTTTTAATTAAAATTCTGCGCTACAGGACTTTCTGCGACGCTGAAAAGCGTCGCTATAAGTAACAAAATTGCATGCGGCTGGGGTTTAAAGTTTGCGGCTGTATTTTTTTCTCCAAACCTTTTTTATACATATCTGCCGTTATTTGGCAGAAAATAACAAGAAATTTTTTTTTTTTTTTTTTTCGGAAATTTTTAGCAACAGCTGAAAGAAAGAAAAAAAAAGGGTTTTATTTAATTATAATAAATTGGTTTTATTTATTTTAAAAGCCTTTCTCCTCTCGGTGTTAAGTGGTTCGTGATCCGTGTTCGAATTCAAGATTCGAAGATCAAGACTCGAAGACATAGTATAAGTTTTACTTTTCCTTAAAAATAAGTTAGTCGAAGTACCAAATTCATCCATCTTAGTGTTTACTTTTCGATATAATTTTGTGTTTGATCAAGATTACGTGCTTAAAACCGGAAAATTGCCATGACTTGCATCTTCATGATTCCACTCCAATGCATACACGTAGTTTTTAATTTGAATTAAAATAGGCGTGTATAACTCGAATAATTAGTATGAATGCTTATTAATTTAATATGTGGTAGTTAAATAATAAGTAGCTAATTATAAAAACCGAGGACCCGGGTTTTGTCAATCGTTACGATTTTAGTGATGGATTCTCGGTGAATCCCACTTGGATAAATCGTTGAGCTTTTCGGTGATGGCTTCTCTGTGAACCCACCTTAAACAGAAACGAGATTACGCTTTGGGTGACAATTTAGAAATCGGAGAATCTTAGTACATGGGTTCGGAAAGGGTCTAACCATGGTTGGGCGATTTCAACCGAGCTTCGGCTCAATAGACTCCCCTCCACGTGTGATGTACGTTACAACAGTTCGACAGGACTTAGCATTGCCGATAAGCCTTGGGGCTAAACGGGGCTTCTCTTGCCGGATTGGCACTGAATCATCACATATGTTCCAACGAATAAGGCGGCGTGAGGCTTGCACTACATAACCGACCTATTCCAGAGTACTTTGATTTATTGTTTCTTATTGTCAATGCCAAAACCGTAATTAATAAACCCACCCTTTTTCAAATTATTGAGTTGGAGCGGGAAGGCGGCGACCCAACCCGGCCTCTACTATAGATGCAAGCATGTGAGAGAATGGTGACACCTCGTGCGGCTTTGATTTCGGCCCCTTTGGATGGTGTTCACCGCTATCAAAATTCAAGGCTTGGTCTCGAAGGATAGGATATCAGTACTCGCCGGGTCATCGACACGCCGCCGTAGTAGCATACTCGGGCGTACTCACGATCGGATATAGTATGTCACACTCTTTATGGATATTTTCGAAATATCTAGGCTAGAAAAAGGAAGGTAATCAATGATTAAGGTCCGGGATGTCTGATTCCCGTGAGATGTTGGTTTCTCGAAGCTTAATCATTGAGAGAGATTGTCTCAGTTTAACCGTCATAGTGCTGATATCGACCCTCTCGGACAGTTCTGTGCGAGGTTAAATCCTTGGAATGGTAGGATAAACTTTTTTTTATAGTTTATTATTCCTAAAATAAATCTAGTAGTGAAAAATTTATTTTTGAATTTAACTTTCTGTCATTTTATTTACAACTAAATCTCTAGGTTACAAAACTGTTAGTAATAGGACTTCATTAAAAATGTGGAAAGTAACAAGTACGTTGTAATTATCAAACAATGCAGTTAATTTTTCAAGATTTATTCTCTTAAAGCCTTTAACAACTTGAGTGACATAGTATAGGTATGTCACGAGTGTCACTAAATGTTGAGCGAGAGACGACCATACTAGTTTACAATAGATGACATCGACTATCATAAAAATTCATTTAGTGAATTTCAAAAATGTAATTACACAACAAATTTCTAAATTGAAAAATTGGAAAATAATATACATAAGGCGTTGCTAGTTAGACGGTATTTGGAACCGATAAACTAGTGGGAGCCTTTGTCTTATGATTTGTTGTTTTTTGAATCAATAGAAACGTGTAATAGGCGCACAGGAGTTTCTCCATTTATTGGAAAAACTAGAATAAATCGTTGTTAGTTAGGCAAGATTTGGAACCGATAAACTAGTGGGAGCTTAGTTACGAGTGATTTTCTAATCTTTGAAAAATCGTAAGTACAAAGTGTTGCTAGTTAGGCGGTATTTGGAACCGATAAACTAGTGGGAGCTTTATTATGATCTATCAAACCATTTGATACAAAGTGTTGCTAGTTAGGCGGTATTTGGAACCGATAAACTAGTGGGAACTTTGGTCTTATGATTTGACGATTAGAAAAATCGATAGTCCAAGCAAGTAACACTTGAACAACCCACAATTCAAGAGTAGTGTCTATTCAAACGAATCGCTAGTTCAAGACTTGTTTCCATCTAAGGAAAGTCGAGAATAGGAAAGAACGTTTATACGTGTTAGTCGTCTAAACTAAGTACTTTTAAGGCTAAACCGGAAAATTAATAAATTAGAAATTAGAGGATAAAGAAAGTGATTTGGATCAGCGACCAATGCATCTAGCAATTTTCTCGAAAGCTAAAGTTCTTTGGAAGAACTAGGTAGCTTTGCATTAAATGATAAATAAAATAGACATCGGGCGATTATTTGAGATAGACTAGTGGGAGTGATATAAGAAAATGAATCTCGGATTCAATTCTTGAGTATCACGAGAAAATTTATTTTACTGTTTTTTCGATTCGTTGGAACAAACGTATTCATTTTCAATAGGATAATTTGTTTGTCTAATTGACGATAAATATAACATTAAGTAGCACGGACCTAAGACTCGGACTTTTGTTTGATAAAGTCGAACCACTAAGCATTCTTTGAAAAGGTATTAATGCGCATCTTAAAATATATAAGCGCAAATGGTTTACTGTATTTCGATATACGCTTCTTTCTATTCTATTACTTAGTGCATATTCAAAGAAAGACAAGATCATGAAGGCGGCTTAGGGTGATTCCTATCTCTCGATCAAAGGAACAACATCTCAAAGGAACAATGCCTAAGTTTCCTTTCAATCGGGAAAGGGTAATAGATTTAAAAAGTAACATAGCTTGTTCATAACAACCTTCGGGGTCATATGAAAGGTACAAGCTAGTGGGAGTTTTTGAAGTAGTGACATCTTGTCGACAACTATTCAAGACTCCGGTAAGTTTATCCAAAATATTTGGATGAAATCTGCAGTTTCACCAGAGATAGAATATTCCATACTCGAGAAATAGGTTATTTAAGTAGTCTTGGGGGATGATGCTCGGCTGCCTCCCAGGTGAAATGTTTTCACTAAAGGGATACACCATAAATTTGCCTTATAGAGTTATTAATGTGCTACGATCTGACTTTTGAACTCATTTAAGATATTGGTTGCAAAATAACGGTTGTAATGAAAAACCGAGAAATCAACATAAAAGATGTCTATGCATTTGTGGATAAGGAGTGAATTCGGTTCACCCCACTTCCGTAAATATAGACATTTAGCATTTAGTGCTTGAAGGTAGGACTGGAAATTTTGTGTACACGTTCAGGTTGTGAAATATCTTAATGCATTGAGTAAAGGTTAGTTATAAAACTCGTAAAATCGAGAGAATGGCGGCGTCTTTGTCAAACTCGATGCGATAGAGTTTATAAATAACAACCTTAGATCTTGAAGTATTTGTACTCAAGATGTTACTAAGCGATTTGTTCGATCCACATCCAACACCGGCGATTGGTGATAACACTAATAAAAACTACTAAACTAGATCGGTATATCACTCCACCCCGAGCGCGTGGGAGTATGGTTTGTCCATTACCCATTGCACGAGGACCTTATAGTCTATAGGGTAGATTGATGACCTATAGTCCTTAAGTGGGCTGTATAGGATCTGATCATAGAGGTTGGTTTAAAAGCCATAACCACTGTGAATAGAGTATGATGCTCCAATTCAATTGAAACTCTTGTAGAACCACACAGTATCTCAGGCCCGAGTGGGAGTAATTGGAACTACACGGAGAAGAGTCGAATGAATAGGAAAGTTTAACTTTCAGCATAAAGTGAGTAATTTAGGGGTGACTCCACAAAAGGTAGAGAGTTAACCGGACCGTGATCTCTCTTACCACTCGGTCTTGCTTGATTTAAATCGAAGCGGGAAATATGGGTGATTCCACGAGACTTTCTTACCGAACAACGAAATCTGAATTCATTGAGCGAAGGGTTTTAGCTAAGAACAAATGACGGATTCGTTAGAAATCAGAAAATAGGGGTGATTCCCTAAGACCTTTTTGCGAGACTAACGGTATCTTAATTTATTCGAGAAAGAACTTTTGGCGGGATGCTGCCATAGCTTATATCCTTTGGGGATTAAAGCAAACCTCTAGGTCATTTCAAAGTCATATATTTTAATATGTGGACTTGACCGAGAATGTTGATAAGTCTTTAGTAGGCCCGGGCATCAATATTAGTAAAGTAGTATGTAGATTAGTGTTTGTGAATGGTAACAACGAAAGCAGATTGGAAACAACATGGGTGTGTTATCTGAGTCGAGTCGACATGCCATCGGGATTCATTCTAAAGGATTTGATGAGAATCGATCATTGGCGGTCCCATCTATTCACCTGGTTAATATATTCTTGCATTTATCGGCATTCAACGATGTAGTCTACCCTACCTTTTCGGGAATGATTATCTAAACCTGCGGATGAATACTAAGCGGGATGTTTAGTGAATCCTCTAGTATCTTACGGAGAATGAGGAATAATATGCTAGTATATTCAGGTGCAAACTAGAATATAAGTGATAACAACGATTACGGCCTTAGGTCGGATTAAGGATGATCGTTAAGTAGATCTTGTCCTCGGTGTTTACTCAAAGGCATGTTGAAAATGTACCACGGATTAGATTTAAAGCGGCGTTTTGATCCCAAAGATTGACTCAAGCCGCCAACCTCGTGATCTGTGCACCAAGTCACATGGTTTTCGATTTTAAATCTGCGCCGGGTCAGCGACCTACCTACGGTGGCATACTCGGTCATACTTGGAAACGTGAATTACTAAGATGCGCTTGGAGGTATGACTCAGGGGATATGTCTCACTTGTTTTGAGCAAGTGGGAGAATGTTGTAGATATAGAAATAGAGGTGTGCTTTAAAAAAATTAATCCACTTGCCTTTCGTGCAAGTGGGAGATTGTTAGGTGTAGTGCCGAAAGACAATTATCTAATTGTTTTAGGGCCAAATTAATAATTCATCTTATTATGTGCATGTATGCTTATAATTAAGACACTCACGAAAATCCTAAGTACCTGCGTTTATGTAATCACATAACTTTCGGTGTATGGCTATGCACAAGAGAGGATTGAGTTAGTGAGATGTACTTAAAATTAACTTAGTGCGTAGCGTTGATTAATGCGAGTGCGGGTCTCATGATTAATATGCTAATAATCGCCCGTAACACTTTACGGTGTGATCTTATATGGACTGTCGGTAATAGGGTACCTTGTGGGGAATTTATATATGATGATAATAATATAGGGCTGGACCGATTTGATTGGAGTTCTCGATATAATTCCGTAATAGAGAAGTCTTATCGAATCACAAGATGATCATATATGGATTAATCTCAATCATGAGGTGATAACAGACAACTTCTTAGACTTGGGTAGAGTTTGATGTCTTAGTAAGGATCACTTCGTAGTATGTGGTCCAACACTTCTCATTGGCTCTATTCTAGAATGAGTGAGTAGTCTGTGTTATCACAGATATGGAATCCATTCCTTCCCTCGGGAAGTAGACATACAGTTCCCATATTTGTTAACCCTTGAAACTGATCGATCGGCCGAGTTCATATTATATTGGATATGAACTAATTAATCACTAGGGGTTAATGGTAAATAAGGATAATATGTTTGAGAAGGGTTTACGGAAATATCGAGCGATGTGAGCAGTTTATGGAGGATTTATCCGTATGTAATGATTATATCGGTGGGCGCTTTATCGACTCATAAATTGAGTGTAAGTTATCATATTCGATAGAGTTCGATTTGGGTTTATGGTGGTGTAATCCTGGAATTCATAGGTTGGATATAATTATTACATCGATGAATAATTTTATTCGATTTATTGTAGCCTTCTTGAATATGGGTCCATGGTCCCGACGTGGCTCCCAAAATAGCATAATTAGTTTTCTCAAATCGTTTCTCCTCAATTATAATTAAATAGTGCATTGGGCTATTTAATTTGGTATGTGATTAATTGTTTAGTTGGACTAGATAATTAAATACATGAAAAATACATTTTAAGTGGACTCGGTCGATATGATGTAAATTTCATGTGGCTAAGGGTTAAACCCAAGCTTGGCCGAAATGTGTATGTTGTTTATTATTGGGAAATTTGTTTTCTCAATAAATAATAAGACATGTGAATAAATTATTTATGTGTTAAATAATTTAAGGAAAAGAATATCTTTTATATATCCTTATTATTTTGGAACATTCTACATATATCTTTTTAGGAAAATGATTATTTCAATTGATTTTGTATTAATTAAATAAATCCTTGGAGGACAAGGATTACTCTCCTATATAAAGAGAGTTCTCTCAAGCCTTTTGACAATCACACATAACACGCCATTATTGTGTAGTACTTAGGTTGATATTTCGACCAAGTACTTTTGGTTTTGAGTTGGGATAATCTTGGGATTATTCGGTAGCATATCAAGGAGGTCGGCGGCGGAAACACCATCCACCTGGTGTTCTTTGGGAGGCACACGTTGGAAGGCTGTGGCTTCTCAATACACGTGTTCTTGGAGATCTATCGTTCTTGGAGTTAAGCACCATAAAAAGGTTGGATCCTAAACCCCCTTGTAGTTAGATCTTTAATTTATGTTCTTTGTTTTCGTTTAGATCTAGATCCGATGCATTCCATTTAACGTAATCGGGTCAATCTATGATTGATCCGGCGATATTACATCTAACAAGTGGTATCGAGTCTTTGATCTAACGATCAAAGTATATGAATTTTAGATCTTGGAGTGGAAAAGCATGTTTTAGGTGTTTTTATTTCGTTTTTTGTGGTAAAAATTAGAAATTAATCATGGTTGTATGCTTTGAATGTTGTGGTAGAAGAGATTGATTGGGGTTGGTATTGTTTACCCGTAGATCTATTTTGTAGCTCCTTTGTTTAGTAACAATTGAGAATAGGATTTGTATCTTTAATTATGCAATTTTCGAAATTCCATGTAAAAGTAGCATCTTTTATTGTAATTTTGTTATTCCTGGCTCGAAATATGAAGATTTTGCTGAAAGATGAAGATCAAGGCGAAGACCAAGGTATGAGCGAGGAGAAACGGCTAAAAAACATGTTTTTAATTAAAATTCTGCGCTCACAGAGGATTTTCTGCGATGCTGAAAAGCGTCGCTATAAGTCTGGTTTTAATAAAATTGCATGCGGCTAGGGTTTAAAGTTTGCGGCTTTATTTTTTCTCCAAACTTTTTTATACATATCTGCCGTTATTTGGCAGAAAATAACAAAAAAATAATATATATATATATATATATATATTTATATAAATATTTAACAACAGGGAAATATTTAGGAAAGAAAGAAAAAAAAAAGGTTTTATTTAATTATAATAAATTGGTTTTATTTATTTTAAAAGCCTTTCTCCTCTCAGTGTTAAGTGGTTCGTGATCCGGTTCGAGTTCAAGATTCAAGATCAAGACTCAAGACATAGTATAAGTTTTACTTTTCCTTAGAAAATAGTTAGTCGAAAGTACCAGTGGTCCATCTCGGTGTTTACTTTTCGGTATAATTTTGTGTTTGATCAAGATTACGTGCTTAAAACCGAAAATTGCCATGACTTGCATCTTCATGATTCCACTCCAATGCATACACGTAGTTTTTAATTTTGAATTAAAATAGAGCGTGTATAACTCGAATAATTAGTATGAATGCTTATTAATTTAATATGTGGTAGTTAAATAATAAGTAGCTAATTATAAAAACCGAGGACCCGGGTTTTGTCAATCGTTACGATTTTAGTGATGGATTCTCGGTGAATCCCACTTGGATAAATTGTTGAGCTTTTCGGTGATGGCTTCTCTATGAACACACCTTAAACAGAAACGAGATTAATTACGCTTTGGGTGACAATTTAGAAATCGGAGAATCTTAGTACATGGGTTCGGAAAGGGTCTAACCATGGTTGGCGAGTTCAAGCGAGCTTTGGCTCAATCGACTCCACTTCCACGTGTGATATGCGTTACAACGATTCGCGAGGACTTAGCATAGCCGATAAGCCTTCGGGCTAAATGGGGCTTCTCTTGCCGGATTGGCCTGAATCATCACTTATGTTCCAACGAATAAGACGGCATAGGCTTGCCTACATAACCAACCCTATTCGGAGTACTTTGATTTATTGTTTCTTATTGTCAAGGCCAAAACCGTAATTAGTAAACCCACCACTTTTTCAAATTATTGAGTGGGAGTGGGGAAGGCGACAACCAACCCCACGGCCTCTACTATAGATGCAAGCATGTGAGAGAATGGTGACACCTCGTTCCGCTTTGATTTCGGCCCCCTTCGGATGGTGTTCACCGCTATCTAAATTCAAGGCTTGGTCTCCGAAAGGATAGAATATCGGGTACTCGCCGGGTCACTGACCTGCCCTTCGTAGGCATACTCGGGGCGTACTCTGAGATCTGATATAGTATGTCACACTCTTTATGGATATTTTCGAAATATCTAGGCTAGAAAAAGGAAGGTAATCAATGATTAAGGTCCGGGATGTCTGATTCCCGTGAGATGTTTGTTTCTCGAAGCTTAATCATTGAGAGATATTGTCTCAGTTTAATCGTCATAGTGCTGATATCGACCCTCTCGGACAGTACTGTGTGAGGTTAAATCCTTGGAATGGTAGGATAAACTTTTTTTTACAGTTTATTATTCCTAAAATAAATCTAGTAGTGAAAAATTTATTTTTGAATTTAACTTTCTGTCATTTTATTTACAACTAAATCTCTAGGTTACTAAACTGTTAGTAATAGGACTTCATTAAAAATGTGGAAAGTAACAAGTACATTGTAATTATCAAACAATGCAGTTAATTTTTCAAGATTTATTCTCTTAAAGCCTTTAAAAACTTGAGTGACATAGTATATGTATGTCACGGGTGTCACTCGTGTTGAACGAGAGACGACCATACTTAGTTTACAAAAGATGACATACGACTAACATATAAAATTCATTTAATGAATTTCAAAAGTGTAATTACACAACAAATTTCTAAATTGAAAAATTGGAAAATCATATACATAAGGCGTTTCTAGTTAGACGGTATTTGGAACCGATAAACTAGTAGGAGCCTTAGTCTTATGATTTGTTGTTTTTCAATCATTAGAAACGTGTAATAGGCGCATGAGTTTCTCCATTTATTGGAAAAACTAGAATAAAGCGTTGCTAGTTAGGCAAGTGTTTGGAACCGATAAACTAGTGGGAGCTTAATTAAGTGATTTTCTAATCTTTGAAAAATCATAAATACAAAGTGTTGCTAGTTAGGCGGTATTTGGAACCGATAAACTAGTGGGAGCTTTATTATGATCTATCAAACCATTCGATACAAAGTGTTGATAGTTAGACGGTATTTGGAACCGATAAACTAGTGGGAACTTTGGTCTTATGATTTGACGATTAGAAAAATTGATAGTCCAAGCAAGTAACACTGTACATCCCACAATTCAAGAGTAGTGTCTACTTAAACGAACTGATAGTTCAAGACTGTTTCCATCTAAGGAAAGTCGAGAATGGGAAATAACGTTTATACGTGTTAGTCGTCTAAACTAAGTAGTTTTAAGGCTAAACCGGAAAATTAATAAATTGGAAATTAGAGGATAAGGAAAGTGATTTTGGATCACTGACCAATGCATCATAGCAGTTTTCTCAAAAGCTAAAGTTCTTTGGAAGAACTAGGTAGCTTTGCATTAAACGATAAATAAAATAGACAACGGGCAGTTATTTCAGATAGACTAGTGTGAGTGATATAAGAAAATGAATCTCGGATTTTATTCTTGAGTATCACAGAAAATTTATTTTCTGTTTTTTTTGGATTCGTTGGAACAAACGTATTCATTTTCAATAGGATAATTTGTTTGCCTTATTGACGATAAATATAACATTCGTAGCACGAACCTAAGACTCGGACTTTTGTTTGATAAAGTCAGAACCACTAAGCATTGCTGAAAAGGTATTAGTAACGCATCTTAAAATATATAAACGCAAATGATTTCCGTATTTCGATAAACGCTTCTTTCTATTCTATTAATTAGTGCATATTCCCAAAAGACAGGATCTGAAGACTGGCTTAGGGTGATTTCTATCTCACATTCAAAGGAACACTGTCTCAAAGGAACAATGCCTAAGTTTCCTTTCAATCAGGAAACGGTAATAGATTTAAAGAAGTAACATAGCTTGTTCATAACAACCTTCGGGGTCATATGAAAGGTACAAGCTAGTGGGAGTTTTTTTGAAGTAGTGACATCTTGTCTGACAACTTTTCAAGACTCCGGTAAGTTTATCCAAAATATTTGGATGAAATCTTTGATTTCACCAGAGATAGAGTATTCCATACTCAGAAATAGGTTATTGCATAGTCTTCGGGACTGATGCTCGGCCTGCCTCCCAGTGAAATGTTTTCACAAAGGGATACACCATTAATTTGCCTTATATAGTTATTGATGTGCTACGATCACATTCTTTGAACTCATTTAAGATATTGGTTGCAAAATAACGGTTGTAATGAAAAACCGAGAAGTCTACCTAAAAGATGCATATGCATTTATGGATAATGAGTGAATTCGGTTCACCCCACTTTAAGTAAATATAGACATTTAGCATTTAGTGCTTGAAGGTAGGGTCGAAATTTTGCATACACGTTCGGGTCGTGAAATATCTTAATGCATTGAGTAAAGGTTGGTTATAAAACTCATAAAATCGAGAGAATGACGGTGATCTTTGTCAAACTCGATTCCGATAGAGTTTATAAATAACAACCTCGAGATCTTTAAATATTTGTACTCAAGATGTTACTAAAGCGATTTGTTCGATCCACATCCAACACCGGCGATTCTTTGATAACACTAATAAAAACTACTAAACTAGATCAAGATATCACTCTACCCGAACACAGTGGAAGTATGGTTTGTCCATTACCCATTGCAGGACCTTATGGTCTATAGGGTAGATTGATGACCTATAGTCCTTCGTGGACTGTATAGGATCCTGATCATAGAGGTTGGTTTAAAAGCCATAACTCTGTGCATAGAGTATGATACTCCAATTCTGTTGAAACTCTTGTAGAACCACCTGAGTATCTCAGGACCAGTGGGAGTAATTGGAACTACATGGAGAAGAGTCGAATAAATAGGAAAGTTTAACTTTCAACGCAAAGCTGAGTAATTTAGTGTGGAAATATTACGTTACATTAGTGTAACATATTAATTGTGAGATATATTAATTGTAAGACATATTAATTGTATTGAATAAACAATTAATATGTCATAAAGTCATAAAGTAACTCTATTTTGTCTTATTAGGTAATAGACAACTCTAGCAATTAATATTAGCCGACTCTAGTAATTAATTGCTCTCTCCTAGCTTATACTCTACTAGGACCTTTCTCACTTACTTGTACCTATTTATACTCACTCTTTTATGATGAATAAACCAAGTTGAAGTTTACTCAAGTATTATTTACTTTCTCAAACTCTCTTCATGGTATCAGAGAGTTAAACTCCTGAATCCGCTGCAAACTCTCAGTACCCTGCTGAATCAAGAATGTCTTCATTATCTGAAGCTTCCTCACCCTCAGTTGAGTCCCAGCTGCCTCAGCAGACTGGGATCACTGACTCTTCATCTTACACTAATCATAGACTTGATGGCAACAACTACTTGCTGTGGTCAAGGTCTATGAAAATGTACATCTCTGGACAAGGTAAGATGGGATACACATCGACCCTAAACTAAACCCGCTGCTTTGAAGATGACCCAGGATTTGAAGCATGGGATACTACTAATAATCAAGTCATGACCATTCTCACAAGATCAATGACAAAAGAGATTAGTGAGAACTTTATGATGTATGATACTGCAAAGGAGATCTGGGATAATGCCAGAGATCTTTACTCCAAGAAAGACAATACATCAGAGGTCTATGAGCTTGAAGCTCAAATTCAAAACTGCAGACAAGGAGATATGTCTGTGACTCAATATTTCAACCAACTATCTAAGGCATGGCAACACCTAGATATGTTGGAAACTCACTCCTGGAATGATGTCAAGGATGCTGCTCTGTATAAAGACATCATAGAAAAGAAGAGAGTATTCAAGTTCCTCACTGGACTGAATCCTACTCTTGATGATGTTAGAGGTAGAATTCTGGCTACTAAACCTCTCCCAAATCTCAAATCCATGTTTGCTGAGGTCAAACATGAGGAAAGCAGGAGGAAAGTGATGCTACTGAACTCCCCTGCTGACAACCCTACTGAGAGTGCCACCCTGCTGACTGTCAGGAACCCTGCTGAGGTTACTGAGGCTTACAGGAAGCCTGCTGATAAAACTGGGAAGCTGTTCTGTGACCACTGCAAACGCACAAATCACACCAAGGACACTTGCTGGAAACTACATGGCAAGCCTAACTCCTCCAAAACCTCAAGACCTGCCAAGGAAAGTCGAGGCGGATACATAAGTGAGGAAGAAGATGACAACGAGGTTGAATGCGCAGCTTCTTTGCATTCAAAGCCTTCCTAACTCAACAAAGGGAGGTAGTCACTCTCTTGACATAGCCTCTCATGCCAAGATGAGTAAATTCTACTCATCTATTAGTAATGAAACTGGATTGTTGATTCTGGGGCCTCATCCCATATGACTGGTAATAAAAATCTCATTACTCAACTTAAGCCATGTCCCCAAATTCACAATGTTAAGGCTCATTGATGGATCTATCTCTAGTGCAAAAGGTTTTGGTAAGGTGCAACTTACTAATAAGATATGCCTACAGGATGCCCTATTTGTTCCAAAATTAGATTGCAATCTCATATCTCACAAGAAACTTACTAAAGATTTGAACTGGATCTTGTTTTTTTAATGAGAATCAGTGCACTTTCTAGGATCATTCCTCAAAGGCGTTGATTGGGATTGCTAAACCGTGCTCAGTCTCAGATGTGGTCGACCCTCTTGAAGATCAAGATCGAATCGCCTCAAAGCACTGCACTCAAAACCTTGACAATATCATGTTATGACATTATAGACTAGGACATCCTGGTTTTAGTTATTTAAAGTCTATAGATCCCGAATTGTTTAAAGGTTGTAATTTGAATGATCTTCAATGTGATATTTGTCAATTTTCCAAACTCACCAAATCTGTGTATGCAAAATTACCTCACTTACCATCCACACCATTCACCTTAATTCACACGGTGATGTATGGGGACCTCAAGAGTAAAAAGCATAACAGGGAAGAGGTGGTTTGTTACCTTCATAGATGACCACACCGGAACCACTTGGTTATTTTTAATGAAGGATAAATCAAGTTGGATCCATCTTTCAAGAGTTTTACAACACGGTCTCCACTCGGTTTGACACTAAGATCAAAATTTTGAAGACCGACAATGCTCTTGAATATTATGAGTCTAATCTCATTAATTTCTTGATGAATAAGGGAATTGTCCATATCGGTGGTTGTGTTGAGACTCCTCAAAGAAATGGGGTTCTTGAGAGAAAAACAGACATCTGCTAGAAATGGCTAGGTCTATCATGTTTACCACAAATGTCCCAAAATATATGTGGGGTGAAGCTATATTGACTTCCACATACTTAATCAATAGACTTCCCAACAGGGTGTTAGGCTTCAAAACTCTTATCAAAACCCTACCGGCCACACACCCGCCTCTATCTTATTTCCCGCTTACCTCCAAAAATCTTTGGTTGTACTTGTGTTTGTCTATATCCATGCCCAACACAGAAGCAAACTTGATCCCAAAGCTCACAAGTGCATTTTCCTAGGATATGCGAAGGACGTGAAAGGCTACAAGTGTTACTCTCCTTCCGAAAAGAGATTTTACAATTCTATGGATGTCAAATTTTTGAAAGGACTCCTACTACAAAGAAGTCCACTCGAGGCAAGAATCATGGAAACTCGATTGAAATTGACCTAAACCCTTTCCTCAAAGAAACTCTTAACCCTCAAAGAACTCCATCGATTCTCGTGAGATCGAACCTCAAAGCACCTCTCTCGACTCTCAAAGGCAATTTCATCGAACTGAGACTCATCGACCCGAGCCTGGCCGACCCGAGCCACTTGACACTCGGCAATCTCACGGACTCTCAAAGACCTTACGACATTGATGATAGGCCTATTGCTCTCATTAAGGGAAAGAGATCTTGCACTGATCACTCTATTCATACTTATTTATCTTATGATCGCTTGTCTCTGTCTTTGCCATGTTTACACAGGACTTGGATTCTCACTCTATTCCTAAAAATATTCAGGAGGCTCTTCAAATGATAAGTGGAAGGCTGCTGTTAAAACAGAGATGACTGCCCTCCTGGATAATCATACTTGGGATCTCACAATTCTTCCAAAAGGCAAGAAGACAGTCAGCTGCAGATGGTTATTCACTATCAAATACAATGCTGATGGTACAATTGACAAGTACAAAGCCAGGTTGGTTGCAAGGGGTTTCACTCAAACTTATGGCATTGACTATAAAGAAACGTTTGCACCAATGGGCAAAACTGAACACTGTCAGGGTGCTGATTTCTCTAGCCTGTCCAACTGACTGGCCTCTACACCAATTGGATATCAAAAATGCTTTTCTCAATGGTGACCTCACCGGAAGTCTACATGAATGTACCTCCCGGTTTTGTCAATCCTCACACTCGGGGCAAGGTATGCAAACTCAGAAATCTCTATATGGCCTCAAGCAATCCCAGAGAGCCTGGTTTGGGAAACTCACCACGTGGTCAAAGCTGCTGGATATCATCAATGCAACTCAGATCACACTATGTTTATCAAGACAACCAACCAGAGAAGGTCCATTCTTATTGTATATGTGGATGATATCATCCTTACTGGTGATGACTCCACTGAGATCCAAAATTTGAAGACCCTACTGGCAAAGGTGTTTCAAGTCAAGGATTTGGGCTATCTTAAATACTTCCTTGGTATGGAAATTGCAAGAAACAACCAGGGTATCTCTATCTCTCAAAGGAAATATGTGCTGGACCTGCTGAAGGAAAGCGGTATCTTTGCCGGTCACAAACCCGCCAGATCCCCAGAGACCCCAAGTAATACCTCTTTGCATGGTGACATTGTTTGTCAGAAGGATCAATATCGAGACTTGTAGGAAACTCATTTATCTATCCCATACAAGACCTGATATTGCATATGGAGACGATCACAGTAAGCCGCTTCATGCATTGCCCTACCGAGCAACATTGGGATGTCGTGAAATGTGATAATGAGGTACTTGAAATCCACTCCTGGCCAAGGCCTGTATTTCACCAAGTCTGTGAGAGATCTATCAAGGTTTACACCGATGTCGATTGGGCGGCCGCCACATGTGATGAAGGTCCACTACAAAGCACTCGTTCTTAT
Source organism: Gentiana macrophylla (assembly GCA_026214975.1). Taxonomy (NCBI): domain Eukaryota; kingdom Viridiplantae; phylum Streptophyta; class Magnoliopsida; order Gentianales; family Gentianaceae; genus Gentiana; species Gentiana macrophylla. The sequence continues at coordinate 103,192,654 of CM047806.1, read as the reverse complement.
GTATGGGGAAATCTTGTCACCTGGAGGAGCAAGAAACAACCTACTGCCTCTAGAAGCGATCTTGAAAAGTGAACTCAGGCATTAGTATTGGGTATTTGTGAAGCTCTATGGATAAAAAGAGTCCTTCTTCGAACTTCAAAGAAATTTATTCAAAGAACTTATCACACTCTGCTTTGTGACAATAATTCACCTTATGCATGGCAGAGGATCCACCCATCATGATAAAACCAAACATGTGGACATTGACAGACACTTCCCGAAGGAGAAGATTGATGCCAAGATTATTCAACTCCAGATGTTTCCTCAATGCATCGTAATCTTGATATTCTCACCAAGGCCATTCCGCCACTTATGTTCAAATAGATCGAGTAGCAAACTTGGTCGTATAAACATATACAACCCAATTTGAGGGGGTGTGGAAATATTACGTTACATTAGTGTAACATATTATTAATTATTATGAGACATATTAATTGTATTGAATAAACAAATAATATGTCATAAAGTCATAAAGTAACTCTATTTTGTCTTATTAGGTAATAGACAACTCTAGCAATTAATACTAGCCGACTCTAGTAATTAATTGCTCTCTCCTAGCTTATACTCTACTAGGACTTTTCTCACTTACTTGTACCTATTTATACTCACTCTTTTATGATGAATAAACCAAGTTGAAGTTTACTCAAGTATTATTTACTTTCTCAAACTCTCTTCATTTAGGGGTGATTCCTTAAAAGGTAGAGAGTTAACCACACCATGATCTCTCTTACCACTCGGTCTTGCTTGATTTCACTAAAGCGTGAAATATGTGTGATTCCCCGAGACTTCCTTACCGAACAACGGAATCAATTCATTCAAAATGTATGGGTTTTAGCTAAGAACAAATGATGGATTCGTTACAAAGTAGAAAATAGGGGTGATTCCTAAGTCCTTTTAAGAGACTAACGGTATCTTAATTTATTCAAAAGAACTTTTGGCAGATGCCCGCCATAGCTTATATCCTTTGGGGATTAAAGCAAACCTCTAGGTCATTTCAAAGTCATATATATTAATATGTGGACTTGACCAGAATGTTGATAAGTCTTTCGTAGACTGGGCATCAATAATAGTAAAGTAGTATGTAGATTAGTGTTTGTGAATGGTAACATAATCAAACAGCTTGGAAATAACATGGGTGTGTTATCTCTGGTTAGAGTCTGACATGCCATTGAGATTCATTCTAAAGGATTTGATTTGCTCAAATTCTCGAGAATCGATCATTGGCAGTCCCATCTATTCACCTGGTTAAGATATTCTTGCATTTATGCAGCATTCAACGATGTTGTCTACCCTACCTCTCAGGAATGATTATCTAAACCTGCAGATGAATACTAAATGGGATGTTTAGTGAATCCTCAAGTATCTTCCGGAGAATGAGGAATAATATGCTAGTATATTCAGGTGCAAACTAGAATATAAGTGATAACACTAATTCTGGCTTTAGGTCGGATTAAGGATGATCGTTAAGTAGATCTTCTCCTCAGTGTTGACTCAAAGGCATGTTGAAAGTGTACCACCGAATTAGATGGAAAGGCGACGTTTTGATCCCAAAGATTGACTCAAGCCGCCAACCAACGTGATCAAGTGCACCAAGTCACATGGTATTCGGCTTTTAAGTGCTGCGCGGTTCATCGACCTACCTACGGCGGCATACTCCGGTCGTACTTGGAAACATGAATTACTAAGATGCGCTTGGAGGGTATGACTCTAGGGGATATGTCTCACTTGTTTTGAGCAAGTGGGAGAATGTTGTACATATAGAAATAGAGGGTGTGCTTTAAAACACTAATCCACTTGCCTTTCGTGCAAGTGGGAGATTGTTAGTGTAGTTCCCGAAAGACAATTATCTAATTGTTTTAGGACATAATTAATAATTCATCTTATTATATGCATGTATGCTTATAATTAAGACACTCATCAAAACCCTAAGTACCTCGCTTATGTAATCACATAACTCGGTGTATGGCTATACACAAGAGGATTGAGTTAGTAAGATGTACTTAAAATTAACTTAGTCCGTAGCGTTGATTAATCTGAAAGTACACGGGTCTCATGATTAATATGTTAATAATGCGCCTGAGAACACTTTACGGTGTGACAGTCTTATCTGGGCCATCGGTAATAGGGTACCTAGTGGGGCATTTATATATGATGATAATTATATAGGGCTGGACCGATTTGATTGGAGTTCTCGATATAATTCCGTAATCGAGAAGTCTTATCGAATCACAAGATGATCATATATAGATTAATCTCAATCTCCGAGGTGATCACGCATAAATCGCTTAGACCGGGTAGAGTTTGATGTGTTAGTAAGGATCACTTCAGAGTATGTGGTCCAACACTTCTTGTTGGCTCTATTCTAGAATGAGTGAGTAGTCTCGTGTTATCACGATATGGAATCCATTCCTTCCTCGGGAGTAGACGGACGCTTCCTTTTATTTGTTAACCCCGAAATTATCAAAGGGATTAGATCTCACAATGAAGTTTGAGTTTTAGCTTACGACTTTTACGCCAACAGAGGATCATACATCGACATCATGTGTCAAAGACACCTAAACAAAATGGTATTGTTGAAAGGAAACGCCAACATCTACCTGAATGTTGCTAGGGTCCGAGATTCCGTGAGTAACCTACCCATTGAGTATTGGGGTTTTTGTCTTTTACATGCTGTAAAATATATTAATGTCACACCTACACCACTGATGAGGAAAACACTCCACATGAGGTGCTTTATGGCACCAAACCAGATTATTCTGTGTTTAAAGTTTTTGGTTGCTTAGTTTTTTCTTGTACACTCCAGCAGTACAGGACAAAATTTGATTCCGGATGTAGGACTTGTGTCTACCTTGGAAAATCAAATACTTCCAATGGTGTTATTCTCTTGGACATGACCTACAACGATATCTTTGCTGCCAGAAATACTCAATTTCATAAGACTTATTTTCCTTTATTTTAGCAGGTTATAGGGCAAGCTGGATATCTCACTGATATGCCGGTACATTTACCAGTTATGGATAGTTTTGATGATCTGCTGAATGAGCCAGTAGACCAGCCAGACATAGGGACAGCTGTAGCCGAGGCTTCTAGTGAAGGACATGCTCCTGTCAGCCAACCACCTACGCCTGCACCTGTTTGATTAAAGTTCCACAAGGACAAGAGAATCACCAGTCTTTTATCAAGGTGGTGCTCATACAGTTCAGCAGACCCCATATCTACTGAGTAAAGTGATGGATCTGGAGAAACTTTCAGTAGAGTATGCCAGATTCATTAATGCTATTGATGCTGTTAAAGAACCTAAGACTTATAATCAAGCCATCAAGCGTGATGCATGTAAATACGCTTTGCAATAAGAAATAAAGGTTTTATAGACTACTCATACTTGAGGGATAGTTGATTTGCCCCCAGGAAAAAAGCCTTTTAGGTGAAAATATGTATATAAAATCAACTATCATCCTGATGGTTTAGTGGGGAGATACAAAGCCAGGTTGGTGGAAAAGGGATACACTCAAACATATGGTATTAACTATCAAGAGACTTTTTCACTTGTTGTCAAAATTACCACAATCCTGGCTTTGGCTGGCAAATAACAAAGAATAACAATTGGCATCTTCACCAAATGGATGTCATTACACACCTTCATACATGGAGATTTACATGAAGAAATGTATATGCAAATGCCTTAGGTTTTGCAACAAACAAACCAAGTCAAGTTTGTAGATTAACAAAATCTTTATATGGCCTGAAGCAAGCCAACATACAGTGGTATTGCAAGTTGACTGAATCCTTAGAGGCACAAGGGTTTGTTCAATCCAAACATGATCATAGTTTATTCACCAAAGGGTCATGATAGTCTTTAATTGCTTTGTCGGGTATATGTAGATGATATAATAGCAAAGAAATCCCAAATGAGCAATTGATTCAAAGAAGTCATGATGTTTTACATCGCCAGCTCACTATTAAAGACCTTGGAAAATTGAGGTATTTCCTAGGTATTGAGTCCATAGACCTCCTGCAAGCATTTTATTTCTCAAAAGAAGTACACACTCAACCTCCTAGAAAATATTAATTTTTGGGGTCAAACTCGCCAAGACACCTATGGATTTCAAGCGCACTTTACAACATGAAGATTCAACACCTTTGGAAGACAACACTACATACTGTATCACTAGTGGGTAAGTTAATCTACCTCACGCTTACAAGACCAGATATAGCTTTTGCAAATCCAAAGAAATTGAGTCGCTTTTAGATACTCCCACCGAAACTACATGAAAGCAAAGACATAGATCTCGATATATTTGAAAGCAAATATGGGACAATGAATCTCATTCCTAGTCGAGAATAGCTTTGTTCTCAAGGATTTACAGACAATGATTGGGGGTCTGGTTGCCCTAAACCAAGAAGTCGAGATCGTGCTACATGATATTTTTGTGGGATGCTCCTATTTTCTCGAAAGCTAAGAAACAGATAACTATAGCGAAGAGTTCATCGAGGTGGAATACAGTGGCTATGGAAAATGTAGTTTGTAATCTTCAATGGTTGATTTACATCCTACAAGATTTGAAGGTTCCTGCTCGGATGCCTCGCTATGTTATTATGTGACAATGCAAGTGCCATGCACATTTCTTATAATCCTATATTTCATTAAAGAACAAAGCATATTGAGATTGATCATCTCTGCTGTAAAAGACAAAGTCAATATGGACTTGTCAAACTTCTTCCAAATAACACAAAATAACAAGTTGTCGACATCCTCACCAAGGCTCTAAATGCACCCATATTCTCCTACCTATTGGACAAATTAGGCATTTCAAAGTTCTTGAACACTTGGCCTATGTACTAACAGCTTCAGGCAATATATGTGCTTGGTCGATCGCTTGGAGCAATTACTTCCCGGTAACTATGGCCGAGCAGCAGAGAGTGGTACTTTCTTGCTATTGCTTACGCTTTTGCAGTGTCGAATAAGGTGGTAATTGATCTATCAAAGAAAGTATATAGCAACTCAAAAACCAAACTTGAAACTAGTTTACCGGGTTTCTTGCTGGCAACAAAACTATGTTCTCAAGATCCAAGTTATTCTCAGTGAAGAAATTGATTTTGCCAAGAGAGTCATTCATGTAGCTACAAATCAAAATCAACATTTTCCGACATGCTCACAAATACATTCGAATTTTTTATAAAATGCCGAAAGAAATTCTATGTTAGATAGCTAAATAATGTACTTCAACCAAGAATCCTTAAAATCACTTAAAATTGTTGTCAAAATTTTCAAGGAATATCCTCGAATCGCGCTCAAATCTCAAAGTCGAAATGATGTTTAAAGAAACCTGGATCCAGCCTTTGAGAACACCATGATGTATGCAGAAATGGTAGGTGTAGGATAGTTAAGGATGGAATCTTTTGTGTTTAATATTACTTACACAACAAAGATTTGCAGATGCTGAAGCCATTGTCGATCTTACTTTAGATGAGACTTCTAGCATTGAGCAATTCGAACTACTATGCTTGAAAGCATTTCTTCAAACATCTCAAGGACAACCTAAGCAAGCTACCATTTGTAGGAATGAGGTATAATCCACATAAAATTATTATAGAAAACCCTAACCTGGAAGTCACAATCCAACATAACCCAACACGTCATAATTTTCTTAGGAAGAACCCTAAATCATACGAATAACCCTAATTTGTAGGAATGAGGTATAATCCACAAAAATTAGACTTATATCACAACTATGATTAGCTACGAGGTTCGATTTACCAAAACCCAAAAGAATCGAGCATCCCAAAACACTAATCAAAAGACAAATCTCAAATATGATGATGTAAATATCACAAATGATGAAGAATACAATGTCGTGGTACCTTGCGCACGGATAAGAGAAAAATTGCCGACATGTAGATGTAAAAGAAGTGCAGATAGAGAAGCAAATGCCGGAGATGGGATCGCCCTTTCTCTTGTGTTGAGGTCGACTGGATGACTTGTTTCCGTGTGAAGGAAACTAGATGAGGATCAAGAGAGGTTGCTTGGAGAACAAGTCAACAACTTTACCTATTTCAATTAATTTTTGGGGAAAATTCAGGCTAGAACGATGGAATGAATAGGTTAGGTTGGAGTGATTTGTTTAGTATTTGTTAATAATTTAGGATTAAATTCATTTTAGGTAAAAAAAATTTTTCTTTTTGAGAAAAAAATATTAAATATTTTTAATGAGGAGATTTTATTTATAATGTTTTTTATGAGGGGAAATGTGATCAGTAATGAGGATATTTACAATTTTGTCATCAACCAATAATAAAATTTAGATCTCATCAATATATGTAACATTTAAGGAAGAAAATTCCACCTCCTCATTAGAAGACATTTTTCAAGTACTGCCAAGATCTGAGGGCGTGGAGCAGGGCCAAGCATGGGCATATTCGGGCATCGATTTCTGTGAAGGAGGCTTAGTTGCAGGCACAACGGGAGTCGGTGGATTATTCGGTTGCTGCAGAAAGGGCCTTAATGCAGGAGCTTGATCATTGGTATTCGTTGGAAGAGGATTATTGGTGGTAGATGGGCCGAGTGGATTGGCTTACGGCAATGAATTGGAATACCACTTATTTGAAACACAAGGCCTCATCATGTATGAAGTGGAATGGAATTTTCATGTTGCATGATAGTGAATGGGTCCTTTTTACCAGCCCAAAGGATATTGAGCGGGTGGCGGTTGATTACTTTCTGCACAGCTATGCATCTAACGGGGCTCATGTGCATTTGGAACGGCTGCATTTTGCTATGTTGGATGGAGATCAAGGCAGGTGCTCGTCCCACTTTTTTCGGGACGCGGGAGGTTCTGGATGGTATGCATGCTTTATTTTTGCAAAAATATTGGCATCTTCTAGGCACTGACATTTTACTGGTGGTTCTTGATGTCTTGAATAATGGAGCGGCTTTGGGATGTATTAATGAAACTTTTATCACTCTTTTCCCAAAAGTTCATTCCTTACTTTTATGACGGATTTTCATCCTATTGCCCTTTGTAGCCCGGTGTACAAGCTTATCTCATGCGAGTGGTTGTCAATAGACTTAAACATGTTATGGATACAGCTTATATCTAGAATAAGAGTGCTTTTATCTCCTGGTCGCCTCATTACGGATAATACTCTGTGGCCTTAGAGGCCTTTCACTTGATGCATGGGGTTATGGGTGTTACAAGCATGCAATGCTTAAATTATATTTGGCTAAGGCTTTTGATTGTGTGAAGTGGGCTTATTTATGGGTCATAATGACTCGAATGGGGTTTCTCCTTCTTTTTTGATCCGTCCGTCGTTGTATATCTTCGCCATATCGGGTTTTGATTAATAGTAAGCCAAGCCGCCCTTTATTGTCGACACAGGGTATTCGACATGGTGAACCACTCTCCTCTTTTCTGTTTATTATTTCTGAGGAGGGTGTGACAGCACTGATCAATAGTTATGGTGCCCGGGGCACTCTACGAGGAATTTCGTTTGGTGGTAACTCGGTTACAGTATCTCATCTCACTACTAGAATTTCCCGGATTTATGACGAAAATTTGTGACGAAAATTCCCCATCACAAATTTGCGACACCAATGCTACGAATTAGTGACGAAACACAAAATAAATAGTTTTCCTGTAAATTACGACAACTTTGTGACGAAATATGTAAATGAGAAAACGTACATGGCTATTTTGTCACAAATCTTAGCGCCAGATTCCGGCGCCATAATTTGTAGTTTGGTTGCAAAACTCCACCGTGGCTAATTCGATGGTAAATGATAAATTTGTCAACATCGGAAAGTTGTCACGATTTTTCGACAACATTGCTATGAATTGGTGACAAAACTAAAAAAAATATCTATATGAAAACTTGCGACGACATTGCAATAAATAATGCACATGAAACATCATACGTCATTTTTTGTGACGAACCAACAACAAATTTGGTTGATGCACAATCTTCTATAGCAAATTCGTTGCTACTTTATGAATCTGTCCACGTCAATATACCTAAAAATTGCTGACGAAACATTATACAAAGCAACAAAAATATATCGTCACTCATTAGTCATAAATTTTGGATGTATTAGTGCCAAAATGTAAATAAGTTACAATATATTTTTTCTAGCACATTACATACGTTCGAATTCAAAATCGAATAAAACTAGAGCCAAATAACACAAAATGATTTAAAATAGACAAATGGAGCACTATCATCTTTCATTATTTATAAGGAAAAAAATTGCAAATGAGGATAAACATAACATCAGCTTTAAGATTTTAAAAAGTAGAAGACGCTTTTACTTCTTATGGGTGTACACGGTTCGGTATTGTTAATGGCCATAACCAAAACCAAACCGAAATTTATTGTTAATAAAAAATTGAATTCGAACCGTTTTTTAAAGGTAATCGAACCGAAATATTCGGTTCAATTCAGTCGGTTAACCGAAAAATCCCAAATAAATGGTCAAATATATTAAAGTTTGGATATATTCGGTTTCTGTTTTTATTCGGTTCGGTTAATTTATATCACTAACCGTAACCGAACTATAAGTTTTAGTTCCTTCAAAATACGAACCGAAACCGGACCATGGGTGATCATTAATCGAACCCGTAATCGCTATATATCCGCTAATAAACAACAAAACGACGTTTTTTTTTTTTTGCTTTTTATGACTTTTTTTTAAAATTTATTTATTGTATCATGTTGATTATTCTAAAATAAAATACAATTCTATTTATATTCTTTTTCAGTTTTTCTGTCCTTAAAATTTCACGCTTCATCATCAAAAAGGAAAAAAATATTCACGATTCAGGAACAAATTTCACGATTTAATTCAAATGATCCCTTTTCTCACCGTCCGGCCGCCCTTCCCTCGAGCAAAGCAGCAGACGCTAGTAGCGCTATAGCCGATAGGCGTTAGGTAGGTAGCTAGCGTGACTAGCAAAGAATGAAAGCAAAGGACCACCACCTACTACACCACCGCTTCCGACGACGATTTTCTGCCGGAGGACTCGGGAGGCTTCACTTCGTAAAGTGTTTCCTTCTTAAGACTTTAGATATAATGATGTAATATAACAAGACATAGATATATATACTATAAAAATGACTATATACATGATTAACAAGAGAGAGTACAAAACCCTTTTCCAAATCTTTTAGTTCTTAACTTTGAAATGGTTACTTTTGAGCATCTTGAGAATTGAAAGATTTAGTTAGCACCAAAAAAAAAAAAAAAAAAAAAGTAAAAGGATTGGTCCCTTTCATCCCGTGGTTAGGATATCGGTAGTAACGGTTAGGTACAAAACATTTAAAAATACAAGGTTCGTTGAATTGTTCCAATTTCACATACGTCCATATGGGTGTAGAAAAGTCATAGAAAATTATGATAGCCATTTCATTTAAAAAATTAAGGGTAAAGAATGATTATTAAAATAATTGTTTCAATGTGTATATGTCGTTCTAATTTTCAAAGCGTCCTGCTTAAAAACGTTTAAATAATGTTTAAAGTATAGAAATACACCATTTTCAATATTTAATAAAATTGATGGGATAATAATATTTCACATAAAATCAATAATTTCAATGTGTACTTGTCATTGTAATCAAATTCCAATAGATGTGTTCAAAAAAAAAAAAAAAAAAAGCAAACGCTAGTAGTTATTAGAAAATATTATGATTATTATAAGAATCATCACCAATAAGGACTCCTTTCTTTAAGAAAAAAAAAGGTAAAAAGAAACCATAATAATTAGACAAATTTTATAATACAACCATTGTAGCTAGGTGTCACGGATTTTATCTAACAAAACAAACAAGTAATAAAATTTATAAATCCGTATTCCCAAGTGTAGGATCGTAGTACAACGATTAATACCGGAGTCGATCACAGGGAATCGGGGTATCTAGTTCATTAATTCTCCTAAAGTTGTTACTATTAAAACGAAACTAAGAACGATAAAATAAACTAGACAGAGGATTGTCACTCCAAAGCCAGGAAGGATAAAAGCGAAAACAAAATCTAAAACTATAAACTATAAAATAAACAAGAAACAAGAAGATCACGGTGATCAAACAACTAACAAACAATAATCCACCGCTCCCAGCAACCTCTATTTCCTCTCTAGTTTATCTCATGATGATCTAATTAAAGATGTGGTTCACCTCTCATAAGTATGAATTCCTACTCTAGAGATAATTCGCCTATCAATCTCTCATCTCTCGATATATAAGATTGACGCTATCAAAACAAGGTGTAAGATCTCTCAATCTAGCAACCTAGAAATTTAACCTATCAACTCTCGTTATGTCAAGGTTAAAAATCCCATCTTTCCTATGGTGATCTAAGGTTTACACTGATTCTCATCATACGGTAAACATCAATAACAATTCATCTTTCGATATCGATTGCATAACAAATAATCAAAGAAAAGATAACAACTTTGAATTAAAATCACAACATAAACTCAGATTGGAAATAGAAAACTCGATGGAAAAGATTCAAATCGCTTGAACATGTTCAAATTTCAAGCCGCTCAAAGATAAAACGGCAAAGAAACGAAAAATAAAAAGCGGAAAAGAAACAAGAAAATCGCTACCCCAAATTTCTCCCCAAAGGGGGTCAGGGCCGCTTAGGTTTTCTCCTAATGATTGTGTATCAATAGGTCTCAATAATGTGTGTCTTAGGGTTGAAATCGCTCTGCTATTTATAGGGAAAGTAAGTCGGTTTTCAGCATGTCGGCCATGGACGCCCGTCCGGAATTGTGGACGCCCGTCCAGATGCCTTAGACTTGCTTCAGACGCCCGTTTACTCAGCGTCCAAACTCTCTGAACCCAAAATCTCATCCTGGACGCCAGTTCACTTTGATGGACGCCAGTCCACTCTGGACGGAACTTGGACGCCAGTTCAGCTGGATCAATAACTTGATTTCTTCATCTTTATCCTTTATCAAATTCCAACTTTATCTCCTTCTCATCAATTAAATCCGACTCTTATCTCTTTTTGATCTTCATTTGAGCATCAAACACGTACCTACAACACATCAAAACATTGCAAAATGTAGTATCTTCCAAATCAATATAAAACCATCAATTTTACACATAAACCATACAATTTTGCAAGGGATAATGTGTAAAAACGGCTCTTTTCCAAATTTTTTTTTGAAAAGAGGTTGTTTTGTCTTTTAGTGAAGTTTGACCCGCGATTTTCTCCCATTTCTTTCACAAATGTGCACGATCTTAAGGGCCTCAAATCCCCTAAGGGGTGCCCCTTCCCAAATAGGGTTTTAGTTTGGTTCAAAAAACACCTAAAACGGAAGAAAAAAATTCAAATTTTGGGACAAAACCGTTTTTCCCAAATTTTTGGTCAACACACCCGTTTTTCCCAAATGCCCCATTTTGCAACTAACCCATTAAAAACCTCATTTACTCAATAATTCCATTAAACACTCGTTTCTTATGCAAATTATACAAATATGAGGGAAATTATCATAAAATATATCCTTATAAAACGTATAAAATCACCCTTAACACTAGGTTGTACCAAGTGGCATACATTACAACCATTCATTTCTAACCTCTCACACACGATAAAAGTGTATTATGTGAAAGAGAGTAAAAATGAGAGGCTCTAATGTATGCCACTTGATACAACCTTCTTACAACCGTTGCACCATAAAGTCTCTCAATTAATTAGCTGTATTTAATTTGCAAAGACTTTAATTAGTCAAAAAAAAATTAAAAACTGCAATCGCACATTACGCCATTACGGTAGAAAATGGATGTCGTGCAAATTTTGTTTTCACTAAAAATCGAAATCAAAATATTTTAATATCTGAGAAAATCAATTGGCGGGACTGAAAATTTAGTATTTCCCACAATTTTTTATTTCATCAATACTATATAAACCAAAACCCTACACCTGCCATATCAAACTAGGAAAGATCCCTCTACAAAAAAAAAAAAAAAAAGAACGATCCCCAATTTCTCCTCTTACGTTTGTTTGGGCATCTACAGATCAAAGGTACTATGTTCATATTATCAATTTTATAGCGTTCTCAATCTTATTTTTTTTGATTTTCAGATGAATTTATTCTTTCAAAAATTATATTTTTTTCGTCAGAAAATTAATTGGAATATGTTGTTTAATTTTTTCTTTCATGACATATGCGAATTGGTGTGTTATGCTTCAAATTTGGAAATTTTTTGAATTAGTTGATGCAATAATCAAGATTTTCTTTGGAAGAAATTAATAGTTTAGCCATTTTTCTCGTTAATCATAGAACATTTTGTCGATAGATTCATTTTATAAATCCCTTTCAATCTCGTGGGGGAATGAGATGAACAAATCAACACTTAAAATTACGTAGATGGATTGCTCTATGTAGTTTGTTGGTTCTGCTATTCTAAAAAAATCCTCTCGTCTAATTTAGAATGCTTTTTCGGGTATGAAACTGCAAAACTTAGAATTATGCTATGTAAATTTATTCTTGTTTTTTGTTGATAAAAGTGTAAATTTATTCTGAAACAAAAAAAAAATTGTTGGACACTTTATTTTACATATATAAAATTATGTTCTCCTCTAATTTTTTAATGAATATTGTGGGAAACTTAATAAATCAATATAGATTTTCTAACACTTTTTTGCTAAAAAAGGTATATTGATTTAATTAGCAGAAAGCCGTATGATCACCATTTGCTTATCTTTCACTTTTACCCAGCTTTTCTATGTTATAGCTTTCGGCTATGTGGCTAAAAAAATATTGCTATGTTTTTTTCTTTTAATCACTTACATTAACTTATATTTTGCAGACACCGTGATGGTTCGTGGTGGGAAAGTTTGCTTTCGTGGCTCTGATGCCTCGCGTGCCAGACCTTCGAGTACAAGAGCTTACTGAACAGGTAACACATTAACTCAAGAAAACCATGAGCTAAAGAAGATGTGGGAAGAACAAAAAGGTCGTGATGCTGAGCGAGATCGTCGGGATTCTGAGCGTGATGCACAACTCAAGATGCTTCTAGAGAAGATTGGTCTCAAGATGCTTCTAGAGAAGATTGGTCGTTCGATTGATTGAGTTGTTTTTAGCAATAAAATAATTTGTTTCTTGAAAATTGTTTACTAGTTACGAATAAATTTTGATTTCTTGTTGGAGATATTATTTGACTATGAATAAAATTATTTTGGATTTTTTTTTCATGATTTCATTTGTGTTTCAATTATTTATGCAAATGGAAGATGTTTATTATTTTATGTGATAATTTTATAATATTGAATAATTTTTTAAATAATAAAAATAATGCAAAATATGAAATATAAATTTGAACGTATAATCATTCCAAATATATTGATTTGTTTTTCACAAATCTATACAATATCTGGTTTCAAATCCATCAATAAATTTGGTCAGAAATTTGTCAAAAATAATTTCATCACAATTTTATTGTACAAGGTTGTCACAAATTAATTTTAAATTTATAAGAAAATTGTCATCATAGATTTATTTTAGATCGGGTAACAAAATCGCCGTCACAAATTTATATTAAATTTTGTAGCAATTTTGTCATAAAAGCCATAAAAAACTAATCACTATAAGTTGTTGGAATTTTGTCACAATACGTTGTTATAATTTTGTTGCAAGCATTCATCACAAATTCATTTCATATTCATGGCAGATGGTTGTCGCAATGTCATTACTGTGTTTTCGTCACAAAATTATCAAAAAATTTTTTTATCACATATTTGTGCTATTTGTTGTAACAACTTTGACACAATGTTCGCAACAAACTCATTGCAAAGTTTCATTACGCTTTAAGTCACAAAGTATAAATTTTGCTGCGATTCAACACCAAAAACGCGCTGCAATTATGTCACAAAGTTTAGATCTTGTCACAGTTTTGTCACAAAAACTTAGCGACAATGCTACTTTCGACGCAAACATTTGCAACGGAGGGTTTCGTGACGGAAATAGGGTTAGTCACAAATTCGTCACTAACACTCGTTTGTGACGAATTTGTGACGAAAACCACCGTCACAAATCCAGAAAATTCTAGTAGTTATGAGCTTGAAATGCTAAATCGGACATACACTCAAAAGGAGATCTGCATGAAGATTCTAAAAGCCATTCTAGAATCATGGCATATCACCACTCTATTAGCTTCTACTGTAAAAGCCTTTGAAGGGATTGTCTCACTCAACCCGGAAGTTTCAAAATCAAAACAGAAGAGATGATGGATACAGAAGAAAAGAAGATGATAGAAGAGAGGACAGACGAGACACACGCAAAGAAGATTGTAGAGATGATTGCAGAGATGATAAATGGGACAAAATGGATGATCAAAAGAAAGATGAACATCAAGTGAGATAGAAACAAGAAGAGTTGTTGTGCTATAATTGCAATAAATCGGGACATTTCAAGACATGTTGTCCCCGAACCAATCAAAAGAATCAGAGATGAGGACAGACGTGAAAGAACAGATGACAAGGGCAGAAACAGACGAGCTTACAAAGCATACGATGACTCCTCTCATGAGAGTCAAGCATAGCCCTTATCTAACTCAGATGAAAATGTATTCATGGCATTATAAGATAACAATGAAGTAATATCACTATTCTCACACTCAGCATCCTCATCTGGTTCATGTTCCAAATATGTAATTCCAAATCCTGAGAATGCAGATATTCAAGGATTTCTTAAAGATCTTAATAGTGAGTTTGAATAAATTATAAAATGTGATCTTATAAAGAAAGAAAATGAATATCTCAAATCTAAAAATCGGAAATTAAAAGATAAAATTTTTTAATTGAGAAGTAACAAATCGTCAATGATTGATGAAACCAGACCTGATCAAAATGAGAAACTACACATTCACATCAAGCCTACTACTTTAATCTTCTCCGAGTACAAACCAGCCAAATGACCTAGAGACAAGTCTGGTCTGGGATACACGGAGCAGACAACTCTTGTCAAGTCTGACTCAAAGTTCATATCTGAAAGTGGTATTCCTTATAGAACAACTCTCACACTGAGGCTGTGAGTCAAACATGTCAAGCAAGTCAAGTTTGTTAAATCTTTGGTTGAAAGCATGAACTTGAGCATCCAAATCTTATGAACCAAAAAGAATGAACTCGCAAGGAATCATAAGGTCGTGGGAATAAGAGATTATATCCTTCCGATAATGACTGGAACATTGGCCTTTCTACTCAGTAGAAGAGATCCAATGTCAGAAATAATCTTCCTAAAAGTACAACTGCAATATATCCTAGATATCTCTTTACACACAAGAAAGTTCCTAACAGAACGAGACATGTGTAGAAACAAAAATACAAGACATTTGCAATGACTACTTTGAGGAACATTTCTGTTCATCCATACAAACTAAAATGAAGAGAAAGGGTTTCAAATAGCAACAAGAAGTTTTATGAAATTCCATTTGATTATCCTCATCAATGGTGTAAGCACCTAAGAGTCCCCTCTTTCAAATACAAACTAGGCATTACAAATTTCTCGCCATCGACCCCATTGGACCTGCATGCATTTGGGTACCTAAATCCAACTAATTTGTTTTGCAGGTCTTCTGGTACATAGACAGTGGATATTCCACACACTTGATAGGCAACAAGCACTGTTTATGGCATGCTGCTTGTAATTTGTTTTAAGTCCTGAATCTGATTAATGGGGATAGCTTTTGGCCTCCAAGGTGTTATTTAGGCAGGCAAGTCCCATTTTTTGATTTTGCAGAAAAGAGGCATTTGGTTGATTTCTTGTTAGTAGTGAAGAAATTATTCTAAATGCATTAATTAGGTGATATGAGTACTAATCACTTTTGTTTTTATTTTTGATTTAGTTGTGCACATTCCTAATATATGTGTATTTTACATTAGAAAATGCTTGAAGAATGATGACGTGGTCAATCAGGGTTATAATATACTTGACCACCATAAACCAATACTAGCAAGAGGACTAGGCCCATCGTAGTATAGCTATAGCGAATCAAGGTCGATCCCACAGGGAACCAATTGTGGATCATCTTATATACAAACAATTAATTAAACATGTCAAGGACATAAAGGCGGTCTACGACCAACATAAGACAAGAAAGGTAAAGACACGACACGACACAACGTAATTAACCTCCCCAATTATAGTCTTTATCGCTTGGACCTAGATAATTTATATAATAAATCGAACTTATTAACTGTCAATCCGCTTGTATCTATATTAGATTGGCTACGGAGTCATCCTCTTTAACTTGACTTAGCACCGGTAGGTCACTAGATCACCGTGATATTGTTACGTGACTTCGCCTTTTGGTGCCTCCATCTCATATAACTCACACGCTACTACTCTAAGGATGCCGATATTGACCGTACACCTCGCCCGTGCAACATTCCTATGGTTAGGCGTATTTCCTAAACGATCACTCAAGCTCTCGTCCAACTAGCAATTACCAAGTTATAGTCTCATGCTAATCTACGACGATGTATAATCAAAGTGCTAGCAATCCCCAAATATAAACCTACCTAGATAACGCCGAACGCCCATGAAGAGCAATTCATAAGCCTACCTAAGAGTTTTATATTGGTATTCCTTTTACACATTTTAATTAAACTAAGCGAGTAACGTAGCTATAGCCATACCTAATGAGATAATAAATTTATTAAGTTAACCTAACCATAAAGACGTGGCTATTTAACGGATAAAACAGGCTCGGTCGACCGAATAGGTGGGCTCGGTCGTCCGAAAGTGAACTCATTCGGTCACCCGAATCAATTTCGCCCCCCAGTTACATCCCCGAACATATCTCTCGCTTTCATCATACGTAATGTATTAAACAAGAACTCGTAAAGCATTCATATAAACTAACATAGATACGCATTAATTAAATCAAGTAGATTCATGAATAAATACTAAGTATATGACGTGAGGTTATGGGATCCCCATAGACAAGGTGTCGCCATATCCCTAACGCTATAGCCAAGATCTACATCATCTAGCTATGAATTAACTAACTCAAACAATAAAGCATAATTGGGGGGAATTAATTACTTAGAAGAAAAGAAACAGAAAATAAAGGCTTACATAATTTGCAGCCCTTAAACTCTGGAAACCTTCAAATTATTCTACATTGCTACAAGATATGAAGAGTATTCTAAGAATGAATGAATTATTGAATGAATGGATTCTTTACAATTTCTCAAGTCGCTTATATATAGGAGGTTTTGCCGACTTAGGAGGTTCTAGAAGATAGACTCGATAAAACCCTAAAACTCGCCTCTAAACCTCGAGCCTCGGTCAACCGAAGGGTGACACTCGGTCGATCGAGCCTAATGGTTCGGTCGACCGAACCTATATTTCCATGTTCTACACGCTTTCTTCGCTTGCCTTGCTCCCATCGCACGCTTGCATGTCGATCCGATTACTCTCTCATTTAATGCTCCGATTTTCTTCCTTCCTTATCTTGAGATAATTGATTGAATGACATTAATCCTCTCGATTTGTTGTCATCTCAAAATCAATAATTATCGCACAATAAATCGGCTTTAAATAATAAAAACAATTAAATACCAAATATCATATTAATAATCACTTAACATTAAATAATAAATATAAACATGTGATTTAATATGAAATATACATTATTAATCTCGATTTAAGGTCAACGTTGATGACTTTTACGGGTATAATTTGACCGCTATCAAAGAATCGCAAAGGTAGCAAACGATTTATGACGCTTTCTTGTATAAAACTAGTTTTTATACTCACTTTTATTTCACAAATTACTAAAGAGGTTGGGTATTTTTGCTTATGAATTGTTTTCATTATTTAACAAGTTATTTTTCTTTGATGGTGTGTTGGATTTTGAATAACGAGGGATGGGTCATCATTCAGTTATGATTTAGCTATGGGTAGATTTACATACAATGAGGGTATATGTTATCATTTCAAAGAATTGATGAGAAGAAATCCGTCATTAAAAGTCATTTTCCTGTCATTAAAGACTTTTATTGACGGAAATTTAATCTCGCTGTTCGCCCCACGCCTCCCTATAAGCCATATAATGAGAGTTGAAGGTCCGTCAATATTGATGTTTCTGAATTAATGACGGGCATTTTACTCTTGTTATAAACACGTTTTCATGAGAGTAAAATACCCATCACTAAATGAGAAACATCAATAATGACAGGTCCTTTTACTCTCATTATACGCTTTTATATAGAGAAGCAGTAAGGACGGGCGATGAGAGTAAATTTCCCATCACTAAAAGTTTTTAATGACAGGAAAATGACTTTTAATGACTGAATTTCCCCTCACTAAAAATCAATTTTCTTGTAGTGCATGTCATCTTTAGTAGATTCTTACATAGTAGCACCATCAAGAATTGTTGCAGCATCTATTTGTGTTTCTAAATCAACTACAAATGATGTCAACAATTCCTCTTCTTGTTCAGTATTCTGCTGACCCTCAGCAGACTTTCCTTCATTAGCAGGGTGCTTTTTCTTATTGTCAGCATATCATTGTTCAGCAGGTTTAGTGGCCTTTTCCTTCACAATGCCACTAGATTCTGCAGGATGCATAGGATGATTATCATCTGTATCAGAGGGTGATGAATCATCACTATCACCAAAGGGTTTAAATTTGGGATCTTTGAACATGATCTTCCATTTTCTTTCTATCATCTTCTATAAGTTATAACAATCTCATTTGTTGCTCAGATGTATTTATGAGTCCTAACAAGTTCTCAACCCCAAAAGCTCCAAAAATCCATTCTTCAAAACCTGTCATGGGGCCTGCTGCAGGCTTTTGCTTCTTGTAAAATCCAAACTTCCACTGAAGATATTGTTCATTTTTCTTGAGGTCTTGATTTTCCATTTGCTTCCTAGGCCTCATGACATAGGGCATAGTAGGTTTTCTTGCAACAGCTTGAGCTTCAGCTTGTTGACTTCCAAATGATTCCACCAAATGAGATAAAGTTTCTTCAAAGAGATACAAAGATATCGTGAGCCTCTTCAATGTATGTTTGTATCTACTACTTCTAATTTTTGAACACCACTTCCCCCTGAGCTGTATGTTCCTCAGCAGGGGCTTCAACCAACTTTTCTTCCCCCCCTGAGTTTTAGCAGTTTCAGCAGGGTCTTGTACAACCTCTGTAGCCTCTATAGTAGGCTCGTGTACAAACTCATGTTCAACATTAGCTGCTGCTTCTTCTATTTGTTTTTCCAAGATCCTTAGTTCCTTCCCTTTTCCACGTTTAGTTCTCTTCTTTGCAATTTGTTTCAACCTTTTCAAAGGTCTTTCAGGAGAACCAAATAGGGATTGTTCATGTGCCTCTTTGGATATTGCTTTCCTCTTTCTAGTTGCCTCTTTAACTTGTTCAGTAAAAACCTGTGCATCTGTCTTCATTTTGACTTCAGCAGGGGCAGGGGATACATCATCAGAACTTGCATCAGCAGTTTTTACAGAGTCCGCTGATTGTTTGGATTTCTTAGGCTTGAGAATCTCATTTATCTTTCTTTTTTCAGTAGCCTTTCTCTTTTACACAGATATCCTAGACTCAACTGCCTTAGATCAGCCTTCACCTTGGTTTTCAACTCCACACTTTTCTCACTTTCCTCTGGTTCATCTCCTTCATCATCATCTAAACCAGGAATTGGAGTATTGACTTCTGGCTTATATCTTGCCTTGTTGACAGTTTGTGGAGCAACATCAGCAATCTTCAGATGATTCAGCAGCGTCTGAATCAGTAACCCTGAAGGTTTAGGCTTTAAACAGAAACCAGAACCAATATACTTCACATATTTGTTGTCCTTGATTCTTTTTTTCATTATCCCTTTCTTCTGTCATAACCTTCTTCATGTAATACACAAAGAATCCAGCCCATTCAAATTTTATACTTCTTGAGATGATAATCATTAGATCAATCTAAGGTCCTGATAATGTATCATAGCTTTCAACCATTCCAAGCAAATTCCTTGCAATATACTTGCTCAGCAGATTCTATTCATAAGCAATGTATTGAACATTGATTCCAAGAGATGCTTGCTCTTCTGGATCAATCTTTTTAGATTCAACAAAAGCTAACCTTGCTAGCTCCAAGATTTCTGGGTTTGTTGGTGCTCCATTGCCTTCAGCAAATCCAAAAACCTCTCTTAATAAATCAGACGAGAAAAGATTCTCCTGACCCCTAACATGGGGTGGGTAAAACAGTACTTATTATGGAATTGATTAACAATATTGCCAAAGCTCATGGGGGCGTATCCGTATTTGGCGGAGTAGGTGAACGTGATTGAAGGAAACGATCTTTACATGGAAATGAAAGAATCTGGAGTCATTAATCAAGAAAATATTGCGTAATCAAAAGTGGCTCTAGTTTACGGCCGATGAATGAACCGCCGAGCTCACATAAAGTCCTCAGTGTGATTTTATCACCATATTTCTCCAAAAATCACACATTCTTGTAAGAAATCTTTTGCAGTATTATGTTTAGAACATTTTCAAGCCCTGCATATATCCTTATTCTTCTACCCAGATTGATTGCTAGTTCTGATTTTTGGGCATCCTTGACATATCCTCGAACACTTCGGCTTGGGCCAAGATACGGATATTCAGCGAACATGATTCTTCTTGATTTGATAAAAAGAAAAACTGATGAGCTTCACGATTGAGAGCAATGATTGAGAATTTGCAAACATTGTAATGATAAAAATCCTTGCGTGTAGTCTGCAATATATAGGCAGAGGTGGGTGTATTACATCCGCACGCATCGTAGCACGCACTTATAGCATCTCAAGCCATCCCAATGCACGATTCAAGTGGAAATCAATGAGATAATGCCACGTATCCCACTACATAACCCCACTAATGTAAGAAATGGTTATGTCCTTGTAAAGATAGGATTAAAATCCACATTCTTCATTTGTTGACTTTCATTAAACATTGACTATATTAGCAAATTTGAACTTCAAGAGACTTAAATTCATTAGACTCGATAATGTATATAATCATTGATGTGATTCAAAGAGTTCAGGGGTCTCACGAGACATAGAAAACACAGTTGATCTTCATATCTTCATTCAGCTTGTTGAATTGATTTGTCCAACTGATAATACAAGATGAAGTTTAATACTAATGACTGATCTGCCAAGTGAGCTCACCCAGCAGGGCAAAGACCAATCCCCTTGGCAACTTCATTTGCTCAATTGTCCTAATTATAAGAGCACTTAGGAATTGTTGATACCAATGACTAATATGCAAGGGAGCGCACCAAGCAGGGCAAATACTAGTCCCTTTGGTGAATCCCAATGCTCTGCTGACCATCAGCAGGTCAGTCAACCTTGATGATGCCAAGTTATGTTCTTAACATAGCAAATCTGTCTTTATCCAAAGGTTTTGTAAAGATATCAGCAAGTTGATCTTCAGTAGGTATGTAGAGAACCACAACATCTTTCTTTTCAACATGATCTCTTATAAAATGATGTCTAACATCAATCTGTTTGGTTCTTGAGTGAAAAATAGGATTTTCTGTTATTGCAATTGCACTTGTGTTGTCACACATTATGGGAATTTCTCTTTCTTCAATCCTATAGTCCCTTAATTGTTGTCTCAACCATTGGACTTATGCATAGCAACTTCCAATAGCAATGTATTCTACTTCAGCAGTGGAAGTTGATATAGAATTCTGCTTCTTGCTGAACCAAGAAACAAGTCTATTTCCTATCAACTGACATGTTCCTGTTGTGCTTTTTCTATCAATCTTGCACCCAGCATAATCAGAATCTGAGCAGGATATTACTTTGAAGCTTGCATCTTTTGAATACCATATCCCTACTCCCAGAGTCTCTTTTAGATACTTGAGAATCCTTTTAGCAGTAGCTAAGTGACTTTCCTTAGGTTTTGATTGAAATCTTGCACAAACACCTACTGCAAAGGATATATCAGGTCTACTGGCTATGAGGTACAGTAGACTTTCCATCATCCTTCTGTACAAGGTCTGATCAACATATTTATCTACTTTATCTTCATCCAACCTGATGCTTGTACCCATAGGAGTTGATACTTTGGTGATATTTTTCATACCAAACTTCTTTAGCAGCTCCTTGGTATACTTGGTTTGATGAACGAAAATTTCATCATGCATCTGCTTGACTTGCAATCCCAAAAGTAGCTCATCTCTCCCATCATACTTATTCGAACTTTCTCTCATGAGATTAGCAAATTTCTCACATAGAACTTCATTTTCAAAACCAAAAATGATATCATCCACATATATATATACCACCAGGGTGTTGTCTCCCTCATTGATTCTAAAAAGAGTCTTGTTAATGGTGCCTTTAGTGAAAGCATTATTCACCAAGAATTGAGATAGAGTCTCATACCCAGCTCTTGGTGCTTGTTTCAATCCATAAAGTGCTTTGTCTACTTTATACACTTTATCTTCTTGATCTTTAACATCAAAACCAGGAGGTTATCGAACATAAACCTCTTCTTCCGTAATGCCATTGAGAAATGCACTCTTTACATCCATCCGGTATACTTTGAAGTTATTATGTGCAAGATATGCCAAAAACAATCATATAGCTTCCAATCTTGCAATCAAGCATATGTCTCATCAAAGTCTATTCCTTCGCTTATGAATAGCCCTTTGCCACTAGTTTGGCCTTGTTTCTAACAATGGTACCAGATTCATCCAACTTATTTCTCGTAAACCCATTTAGTACCAATGATATTTACATGATCAGCCTCTCCACGTGTCCATACTTGATTCCTTTACACATTCGGGCCTCTTCTTGCATAGCAATTATCCAATCAGATCAACAATTGCTTCTTCAACAACTTTAGGTTCTAGTTGAGATTGAAAACATGAAAACATGTAAACATGGCTTCTAATTGTTTTCTTGTCTTGACACATTGTTGTACATCATCAATTACTTGTGCAGCAGGGTGATCCTTTAACCATTGTAAATCATTGTTTGCTTGATTTACATGAACTTGATCTTCAGCAGGGTCTGTTGTTGGTTCAGTAGCAGGATCAGCAGATCCTTGAGCTGAATCTGTTATTGTATCAGTAGTATCACCAGCAGGTCCTTCGGTAGGAGCATCTTCATTTCCAGATTCAGAGACCTTTAAATCACTTATCTTCTTTAGAATATACACATACTCTGGATCAGTGACTTCTAGATTTATAGCAGGTTCTGAAACTTCTTCATCCTCCATTCCAATGAACTTTGGATTATCAAACACAACATGTATACATTCTTCATGTTTTAAAGTTCTTTTGTTCAGCACCCTAAAAGCCTTGCTGACTGAAGAATAACCCAATAAATTCCTTCATCTGATTTTGTTTGAAAAGTCTTCAGTTTCTCCTTATGATTTAAGATAAAGCACTTACTTCAAAATGGATGGAAATAGGATATATTTGGCTTTCTTCCATTCCAAATCTCATAAGGTGTTTTGTTGCTTTTGTTCACTAAAGTTTTATCTTGTGTGTAGCATGTCGCATTGATTGCTTCAAATTTCAATACTTTTCGTAACTTTGCTTCACATATCATAGTTCTTCTTGCTTCCTTCAAAGTCCTGCTCCTTCTCTCAACAACCCCAATCTGAGAGGTTCCAAAGTGGTCGCTAGTTGATTAGCACAACATTTTGTTCACATATTCCCATATGATTTTGTTTAAGAACTCAATACCATTGTCTGATCTGATTTTTACTACTTGATGACAGTTAAAATATACCTATTTATGTCATCAATTATAACCTTAAATCGGAGTTAATTATATATATTTCATATTTAATCACGTGTTTATATTTATTATTTAATGATAAGTGTTTATTAATATGATAATTGGTATTTAGCTGCTTTTATTATAAAAGAGCAATTAATTGTGTGATAAATGTCGATTTTGCGAGATCATGATAAATCGGGAAGATAATTATCACGCAACCGAGATCTCAAGATAAAAGAGAAGAAAATCGGAGCATTGAAGAAAAGATAAAATCAGATCAATTCAAAAGCATGGAGTGGGGAACAAGTCGACGGGCCAAATTGAAAACGCGTAAAGAGGAGGCTCGGTCGACCGAGCCATGCCATTCGGTCGATCGAGCGTGTAGGTTCGGTCACCCGAGCCTAATGTGATAAATGCATGTCAATCTTCCGATTCTCCTATGTCGGCTACAACTCCTATATAAACAAAGCAGCCACGATGTCCGAAAGACACACCACTACAACACAAAACAATTCATACAATTTTAGCTTTTAAGTTTTAGTTTTATTTTCTTTATGTTCGCTTCATTGTGGATTCGCTGGATCTCCGATTAGGAGCGCATTAAAGAGTGGGAGTCACTCTCGCTCTTCGAGGGTATGACTATTCAATTATGCAATCTTCATTTGTAGATCTCGATGTATTTTATTATGGAGTAGTTTTTATTTGTATTGATTGTGTGATGTAGATTTATTTACGAACCCATGTGTTTAGGTTAGAAACGTTAAGAAGTAATCATGATTTGTACCAACACAGAACTGTGTTCGGTCGACCGAGACATATCACTCGGTCGCCCGAAAAAGTCGCTGCTCGGGTCGACCGAGCCTGGCGATGTGTAGGGCAATATTATGATCGGCTTCGACTACGTCAGATTCTCTAAATTGGAATTAAAACGAGTAATTAAACCTGATCAACTTAGTTATTCGTCATCATAATTTAACATGAAACCCAAAAATTGATTGTTACTTAGGATATAGATTGAATCGGCATCTAAGAAGTACGCCTTACCCTAGAATGTTTCTTAGATGAGGTTACGGTTTATACCGGCATCCCTAGTCTCGTAATTGTGTCGGGTTATATGAGATGGAGGCATTAAAAGCGAAGTCACGTAATGGAGGCACGATGATTTAGATGGCCTAATCGGAGCTAAATCTACCTTATGGGATGACTCCGTAGTCATAATAATTAATCTTTAACGCTTGTTTTGTCTCGTTATCGCCCTAATTCACATGGGAGAGTTATAATCTACTAGCGTAATCAATACTATTCGCTTAGATAATATCAACCGTATTATCCGTGTTTTAGTAGTCTTTAGTCCGCCTTTGTGGTCTTTTGTGTCTTGTGGTTGTCACTGCTTTTATTTTCTCATTTAGTTGGTCGTGAGACCGCCTTTCAATTTAGTTCTAATAGATAAAGTTGTGTTTTTATTTGTGCCGAGTCTCTGTGGGATCGACCTCGACTCTATCTAGTTATACTACAATTGAACCTAGTTCTCTTGCTAGTGTGTTAGTTGGCATCGAGTTAATAATTTAACTTGACCTCCATCAAGTTTTTGGCGCCATTGCGGAGACTCGAGTCATTAAATTAAGATATAGCTTATTTTGTTAGAACTTGATTCGTAAATATTCTCAGTGAATAAGAGTCTCAGATATTAAATAAAGGTCATAAATAAAATAATAAAAATAAAAAAAAAAAATAAAAACGCTCGGTCGATCGAACCACAAATTTCGGCTCTCGGTCGATCGAGAATTTATTTTCTTTTATTTACGATTTTGTCTTAGTTTTAAAACATTCTCGCTTCGCTTTATTTACGTTTTCTTTTCTCAAACTTATATCGAGTCTGTTTTAGTTAGTTAGTTAAAGGCCTAGCCTTTACTAGTGATTAATTGTTTTATTGTTGTTTATTATTTTATAGTACGCTACTCGGAAATCGAAGGAACCGCTTGAGCCTTATAATCCCGAGATAGAGAAATTTATGAGAAGGAATAGGAAGTTAGCTAGGAACCGGCTAAGCAAGGAGAAGAGGATCCAAATCTTGAGGAAAGCGAGCAAGGAGTGGAAGAAGGACATACAACCGATCATTCTCGAACATTCAATCTAAAGCAGACTGGAAGGCAATCCACCAATCCAAACCAGTACCTAATCCTCGTTATTAATCCTCGCAACAATAATGCCAATAATGTGAATGCAAATGCTAATAATGAGAACCAAGCCCTAGTTCAAGGAGCGAGGCGTACTTTGCAAAGTTATGCAACGCCCACTATTGAACAATTCATTCACGCTATCGTAGCACCGCAAGATGCTGCGGAAGTCTATCACCCTAGGCCTAATGTAATTCAAATGGTGACCAACTATTCCACTTTTCATGGAATTCGAACAGGATCCTGGTGTTCACGTGACGAATTTCTTGGAAATCGTCAAACACAGTTGAAACTGCAATTAATCCCGGAGGGTAACATTCGCCTTAAGCTTTTCCCTTTCACCTTGAAAGATAAAGCTAAGCAATGGCTTCTCTCTTTAGAGGCTGGATCTATCACTACTTGGGAACAATTGTTGCAAAATTCATGAATAAGTATTTTCCCTTAGAAAACTTTTAAGTTACGCCAAGATATCCTAGGATTTAAGCAACAACCTGGGAGAGTTTTGATCAAGCTTGGGAGCGCTTTCAAGGAAGCTATGAGGAAGTGCCCTCATCATGACATCTCTCTTTGGCTTTTAATGAAAACTTTTACCATGGGTTGAGAGAGACTGAGAAAATTAGTGTAGACGACTCCAAAGAATGGAGCGCTTTGTTCTTTATCTCCCGAGGAGGCACAAGGGAATATGGAGCAAATAGCAATGAATAGCCAATGGGAGGCAATGACATAGCTACCGTGAAGATGGTCACGACATATTTGATGATAGTGCATCTACCAAAATCTTAGAACAACTTTCTCGTATCAACAATAAGGTAGATGGGATGCAAGAGAGGATGACAAGAGTAGAGAAAGGGGTGGAATCAAGGTAGCACCTCAAAGTGAGAATGCTGGGTATCAAGAAGCCAATTATGTCGGGGGGGAGTACAGGCCTAATCATAACCATCCTGGATTCCGATATAGTGACATTAATGCAGAGAAAGGCCTAAACCGCCTACCCCTATGCACCACAAACAGACTAAAACTTTTGGTTGGGAAGTCATGCGATAAAAAAGCGAGTAATGTCGCCACCGACAATATGGGACAACTTTCAAAATCTATGGCTGAATTAGCCACTAACTTTAGCCAATATTGTCGTAAGACCGATGCCAAGGTGACCAATCAAGAAGCTCTAGTCCAAAATCTCACGCACCAGTAGGACAACTAGTTGAGCAAGTCTCAACTAGACCTCTCCGAAGGGTTGCCAAGCAACACTGAGAAGAACCCTAAGGATTTGAATGCGATCATGACAAGAAGTGGAAAAGAGGTAACTCCACCATCGTTGCAAGAGAAAGAGGAAATCACAAAGAATAAGGATGGTGAGCCAAGCAATGAGACTAATACTTCCGAGTCTTTGCCTAACCAAAGAACGTATAAAGAACCTGCTGGCCCTAGAGTTGAACTTTACGATAACAAGTATCCAATTTTCACTGATGTCGATCCTTCAACTCTACCTTATCCTCCACCAAAGCCAAAGCCTAAGTTTGATAATAAGAGGTATAAGAAGTTCGTGGATATGTTTAGTAAGTTACAAATCAATATACCCCTAGTTGAAGCACTAGGTAAAAATGCCCGAGTACACCAAGTTTTTAAAAGATGCCGCCTCAACTAAAAGGAAACTTCTAGATTTAGAGACCATATGCCTTAATGAGGAGTGCTCACCATTCTTCAACATAAGTTACCCCCAAAATGCAAAGATCCGGGAAGCTTTCTCATTCCTCTGCACTATAGGTAACATATGTCCGAACAAAGCTTTGTGTGATCTAGAGCAAGCGTGAACTGATGCCACTATCTATTTTTCGGAAGCTAGGCATGAAAGATCTAAAGAAGACCTCAATCACACCGCAATTAGCTGACCGCTCTCATAAAGAACCGTGTGGAGTGGTTGAGGATGTGCTAGTAAGAGTTGAAAAGTTTGTATTCCCTCGTCGACTTTGTGGTATTAGATATGGAAGCTAACTACTGAAGTACCATTGATATTAGGAGACCTTTCATGGCCATTAGTAGAACGCTAATTGATGTTTACAAAGGCGAGTTGGTGTTAAGAGTGAATCGAAGAGAGAGTTGCATTCAATGTCTTCGACACTATGAAGCAACTTTGATGATGGAAAGGATGCATGTTTCATGTTAGATTCCATTGATAGGATCGTTCAAGAATTTCAACAACATGAAAGTATCAAGGATTTTCTGATGTCTTTGTCTTAGAAGAAGAAGATGAAGTCAAGTGCGTGAGTAGTGAGGAGGAGAAGATGATATGGCCAGGATGTAGTAGAGGACCCCAAGACTGTAGAGAAGTAAGTAAGTCATGCGGAGATTGAAAGATTCTATCATAGACCAACATGGCATAAGTACTTCAACTTAAACTCACTGTCAAAAGTTGAAGACCTCTTTGGAAGAACCTCCCACAAATTTGACATTAAAACCTCTTCCTCGCGAATTTGAAGTATGTATTTCTTCAAGATGAGACCTTGCCACTCGATCATATCTTCTTCCTTGACGGACTTACAAGAAGAGAAACTTATGAGAGTTCGAGAGAGAGTACCGCGGAGCATTTGGATGGACCATAGCCGACGTTAAGGGCATTAGTCCTAGCGTATGTATGCACAAGATCTCCGTGGACCCTGAAAAGAAAGCGGTTGCACAACCTCAAAGCGTTTAACCCCACAATTAAAGGACGTGGTTAGGGATGAGGTTATAAAAATGCTAGAAATGGGAATTATATTTCCAATTGTCGATAGCGAATGGGTAAGCCCTATCCACGTAGTTCCCAAAAAGGAGGATTGACGGTGCAAGCCAATGAGTTGAATGAGTTAATTCTGTGAGGCTAATCACGGTCATCGAGTATGCATAGACTTTAGGAAACTAAATGATGCAACTCGTAAGGACCATTTTCCTCTTCCTTCATCGATCAAATGCTCGAGACCGAGCGGGCATGCTTTCTATTGTTTTCTCGACGGATATTCGGGATACTATCAAATCCACATCTCACCAAGATCGTGAGAAAACAACATTTACATGCCCATATGGGACATTTGCGTATAATCGAATGCCATTTGATTGTGTAACGCCCGCGACATTTCAACGGTGTATGATGTCATTATTTGCGGATATGGTGGAAGACTTCTTGAAATCTTTATGGATGATTTCTCCGTGTTTGAGACGCGATTTTCGATTCATGTCTCACACATCTAGCACGAGTGTTGAAGAGATGTGAAGAGACGAATCTTGTGCTTAACTGGGAGAAATGTCATTTGATGGTTACGGAAGGTATAGTACTGGGCCACCGCATATCAAAGAACGGTATAGAGGTGGATAGAGCCAAAGTTTAGGTGATCGAGAAATTACCTCCACCTACTAATCTTAAAACTTTGCGAGGTTTTTTAGGCCACGCCGGATTTTATCGTAGGTTTATCAAGGACTTTTCCCTAATCTCTAGACCTCTTACCGAATTATTGGCCAAGGATGTGCCATTCGTGTTTTCTAATGAGTGCATAAAAGCTTTCAACGAAATAAAAAGTAGACTGATTACTGCACCCGTTCTGGTCGCACCGGATTGGGATCTTCCGTTTGAACTGATGTGTGATGCAAGTGAAGCTGCTGTTGGCGCCGCTTTGGGTCAAAGAAAAGATAAGATTTTTAGACCTATTTATTATGCGAGCCGGACTTTGAATGCTGCCCAAAGAAATTACGCCACAACGGAGAAGGAACTTTTGGCCGTTATCTTTGCTTTTGACAAGTTTAGATCTTACTTAGTAGGATCTAAAGTCACCGTGGATCGACCATACGGCTCTTAAGTATCTCCTAGCAAAGCAAGATTCAAAGCCGAGATCGTTGAGATGGATTCTACCGCTGCAAGAATTTGACGTAGAAATCCGAGATAAGAAAGGAAGTGAGAACGTGGTGGCCGATCATCTATCGCGCTTACAATTAGAGGATGGTGAGGAATTACCCGAGATAGGAGAATCTTTCCTCGATGAACAACTTTTCTCCATCACCACCATCGGGGACATGATGATTGTGCCGCAGCTTCTTCACGAATAGAGGTTGTGAAGGAGAAGAAGCAACCATGGTTTAGTTTGTTTGTCAATTATCTATCCGCAAAGTACCTACCGCCGAATTTCATTGTCCTAGAAAGGAAAAAATTCTTTAAAGATCTTAGACACTATTATTGGGATGAGCCTTATTTATTTAAGCTAGGATCTGATAATATTTTTCGAAGATGTGTGCCCGAAGAAGAATATAATGATATCCTGAAGCATTGTCATTCCTATGAAGTTGGAGGACACTACGGGGGAGAAAAAACCGCGGCTAAGGTCCTCCAATGCGGTTTTTATTGGCCGACATTGTTTAAGGATGCACACCAATATGCAAAGGCATGTCATGCTTGTCAAATGACAGGTAATATTTCAAGGAGGAATGAGATGCCACTCAAGAGCATCTTAGAAGTGGAGCTTTTGACGCTTTGGGGAATAGATTTTGTTGGACCCTTCACTTCATCATTATCTAACCGATATATCTTAGTCATGTTGATTATGTATCCAAATGGGTTGAGGCCATTGCTTCCCTACTAACGATGCTAGGGTTGTGGTTAGATTCTTGAAGAAGAACATCTTTACAAGGTTTGGGACGCCAGAGCGATTATAGCGACAATGGTAGTCATTTCTCGCAATAAACCTTTTGAAAGGTCGATGATCAAGTATGGGGTTCGACATAAGCTAGCAATCGCATATCACCCCAGCACTAGTGGACGGGGTAGAAGTCACCAATCGAGAGATAAAGCGTATCCTCGAAAAAACCGCATAATACGACTAGGAAGGATTGGTCGTTACGCTTAGACGACGCTTTATGGGCTTATAGGATCGCATATAAAACCTCGATTGGAATGTCACCATATAGGATTGTTTTTGGAAAGGCATGTCATCTACCTGTAGAATCGAGCACCGGGCCATGTGGGCAACAAGGATGCTAAATTTTGATGAAACGTTGGCGGTGAGAAGAGGATGTTAGAATTAACTCGCTGGAGGAGTTTCGTTTAGAGGCATACGAGAATGCCAAGATTTTCAAGGAGCGCACGAAGAAGTTCCATGACAAGAAGATTCTCGATAGGACCTTTCAAGAGGGTGATCCGTTCTCTTGTACAATTCGCGCTTAAGACTCTTCCCGGTAAGTTGAAATCAAGATGGTGTGGCCCATTTCAAGTACAACAAGTCTTTCCTTCTGGAGCGGTGGAGCTATTCAATTTCAAAGACGAGTCCAGATTTGTGGTCAATGGACATCGCATTAAGCATTATCACGGGCTTCCTCCTGCTACTGAGGAGGAGGTTTTGTACCTCGATGACCCTGTCTATGAATAAATCATCTTGAGCTGAGTCGAGCTAGCGACTATAAACTTAGAACTACTACCTATACCTATCTTCTTCTTTTTTTTCGTTTTTCTTTTTAATAAAGTAGCATGCGCCTATCACGGTTTTTTTCATCTCGCCATGTTCCGAGTCTAAGTTCGGAATAAACGAGGTTTTTTCCTTGATAGCCATCATGTGAGTTTTTATTTAGGTTTAAATCCTTTTTTGGTCTTGTCCATGGCGGTATAAAGTAAAGTGGCTTAAAATCGTAATTAGATATCTATATATAATTACATGCGTTATTTTATAACTTCCATAGACATGGTATTTTACTGTTTCGTGGAGCTTGTTTGTTTATCCAGATGTGTTTGTCTCTCCACGCTGTGCGATGATTACTCCGATATTGTTCCTTTACTTGGGGCCGTTTCGAGCTAAGTCTTTCATCTTGAACTCATTTATTTTTGTCATTGAGGACAATGCCATGTTTAAGTGGGGCGTGGAATTAGCTATATATTGTGCTATATGTTGAAAAAGTCAAGGGGAACGGAATACTGAGACAATATTGAGCCAAATATTTAACTCGTACCCTTAAACTTGTGAAGTTCTTCTACTTAGAATTGATAGGAAACGAACCAAGTCGCGTGAGTACGTGGTCATATTATACTTTTGCGATAAATTGTTAGTAGACTTAAGGATATTCATGCCAACAATTGCAAGTAGTTAGGTATTGTTCAATTACTCAACATGTGAATCGCTTAGTACCGTTTGAGTTATAATAATTGGAAGAAGTATGTGTACATTGCGTAGATAATTGGTTATGAGGACTCTAGTGTCGACATTTGTCGATGTGTATTCGATCTTCTAGCCAACAAAAGCGGAGTAATAAGCTTGGGACGTACTGTGTTTTGACAATGCATTAAAACACTTTGGGCTTGTAGTAACATTACCAAAGTAGCCCGCTTGTGGTAATATTCGATGCTATGTTTAATCTAAGATAGGGGGATACTCTATGAAAAGTTTTCTTCCTTGAGATTAGTAGTATTCGAAAAGTATGCACAAAATTGAAAATTTCAATTTTTAGAGGCTTTGAGTAGTACTCGGTCTCAAGTCCAAAACCCTATAGATACGCTCTTGCTTATTGTTCTAGTGCTTTAACCATTGCGAGGCATAAGAAGTATGAATACTTGATGTTGGTGAATTTAGATATGAAGTCTGCATAAACTCTAATCTTGCTACATTTATATAAAACCAATGCACATGCACACAATCACTTGATTCATAGCGAGTAATGAATAATGCTTATCTTATGAGCATGACTGGTATGAGTTGACTCGGGTTTCTTGTGTAAGTATCAGTTGACCACAGAAAATTTGTCTTGGGGAATAACTTGTTGATGCTTTGTTCGGGACGAAGCAAAGTTTAAGTGGGGGCATTTTGTTGACAGTTAAAATATACCTATTTATGTCATCAATTATAACCTTAAATCGGAGTTAATTATATATATTTCATATTTAATCACGTGTTTATATTTATTATTTAATGATAAGTGATTATTAATATGATAATTGGTATTTAGCTGTTTTTATTATAAAAGAGCAATTAATTGTGTGATAAATGCTGATTTTGCAGATCATGATAAATCGGGAAGATAATTATCACGCAACCGGGAGATCTCAAGATAAAAGAGAAGAAAATCAGAGCATTGAAGAAAAGATAAAATCAGATCAATTCAAAAGCATGGAGTGGGGAACAAGTCAGACGAAGCCAAATTGAAAGCGCGTAAAGAGGAGGCTCGGTCGACCGAGCCATGCCATTCGGTGGAAATCGAGCTTGTAGGTTCGGTCACCCGAGCCTAATGTGATAAATGCATGTCAATCTTCCGGATTCTCCTATGTCGGCTACAACTCCTATATAAACAAAGACCACGATCTTTGAGAAAGACACACCACTACAACACAAAACAATTCATACAATTTTAGCTTTTAAGTTTTAGTTTTATTTTCTTTATGTTCGTTCATTGTGGAATCGTCGGATTCTCCGATTAGGGAGCGCATTAAAGAGTGGGAGTCACTCTCGTCTTCGAGGGTATGACTATTCAATTATGCAATCTTCATTTGTAGATCTGATGTATTTTATTATGGAGTAGTTTTTATTTGTATTGATTGCGTGATGTAGATTTATTTAAGAACCCATGTGTTTAGGTTAGAAACGTTAAGAAGTAATCATGATTTGTACCAACACAGAAGCGTGTTCGGTCGATCGAGACATGTCACTTTCGGTCGCCCGAGTCTTGTCGTTCGATCGACCGAAATGTAGCGATGTGTAGGGCAATATTATGATCGGCCCGACTTCGTCGATTCTCTGAATTGGCATTAAAGCGAGTAATTAAACCCGATCAACTTAGTTATTCGTCATCATAATTTAACATGAAACCCAAAAGTGATTGTTACTTAGGATATAGATTGAATCGGCATCTAAGAAGTACGCCTTACCCTAGGAATGTTGCTTAGATGAGGTTACGGTTTATACCGGCATCCCTAGTCTCGTAATTGTGTCAGAAGTTATATGAGATGGAGGCATTAAAAGCGAAATCACGTAATGGAGGCACGATGATTTAGATGGCCTAATCGGAGCTAAATCTACCTTAGGGGATGACTCCCGTAGTCATAATAATTAATCTTTAACGTTTGTTTTGTCTCGTTATCGTCCTAATTCACATGGGGGAGTTATAATCTACTAGCGTAATCAATACTATTCGTTTAGATAATATCAACCGTATTATCCGTGTTTTAGTAGTCTTTAGTCTGTCTTTGTGGTCTTTTGTGTCTTGTGGTTGTCAATTGTTTTATTTTCGCATTTAGTTGGTCGTAGAACGCCCTTTCAATTTAGTTCTATAGGATAAAGTTGTGTTTTTATTTGTGCCGAGTCTCGTGGGATCGACCTCGACTCTATCTAGCTATACTACAATTGAACCTAGTTCTCTTGCTAGTGTGTTAGTAGGCATCGAGTTAATAATTTAACTTGACCTCCATCACTACTGTCACAATTTTCTCATTTTGTAGTCTCTTCAACAGTTCACATATCTTTTGATGTGTCTAACTTTTATTGTTCATAAAGATTACTCAAGTGTATCTTGAATAATCATCCACAATTACTGGAGTGTACTTTTTCCTAGTTTTGCTTGTTTGTGTTATCAGGTCCAAAAGATCCATGTGCATCGACTCTAAAACTCTTTTGGTAGATTGTTGTGTCTTTGATTTGAAGCTTGCTTTTGTTTGTTTTTCTTGTTGAAAGGCATCACATATTCCATCTTTCTTGTATGTGATTTCGTAGTCCTATCACCAAATTCTTCTTTACCCACCGATTGATATCATCGAAGTTTGATGATTCAAATTCTTGTGCCATAAGAAGTTGAGTTCTAATTTTGTATGTACTATGAGGCGGTTTCTGGTACAATAAAGGGTCTAGTCAACAACATACATATTTTTTGTCTTCTTTTAGCAAGTACAACTTGTTGTCCCATCTCACTCATGACAATGCAATGATATTTGTCAAAAGTGACTTGATATCCCATGTCACAAAACTGACTTGTACTCGATGGGTGTAGTCCATCCTTCAACATATGCAACATTCTTGATTGTAAGTCCATTTTTCACCAACTTGCCATATCCTCTGGTATATCCAGTCGTCCTTGCTTCCAAAGTTGACTTTTGATCCATCTTGGCAAGAAACCCACCACCAGTTGTTTTCTCTGGGTCAATTGTCCAGAACATCAATTGTCAATGTACCGCATACACCTACAAAACAATTTAATATGTTTTAGGTACCCAAATCTGCTTGGGTCCATGGTGGTCAGATGGTAAGCACAACCCTTGGAAAATTTCCATAAGTTATTCTTTGAAAAGTGTTGCACTTTCTTTCATATATATGTATGCTACATTTACATAAAATCTAGTGTTTGGTTGTGTAGCATTTACATATGTTTTCTGGCCTTTTGGTACATAGTGCTGTGCAAAGTGATCTTTGTTGTTAGAAGCATAAGCATAACTATAAGATTGTTGTCTGTTAGGAACAGCCTTATATTGTGGTCTCTGCTGAGGAATTTGTTGAGCCCTCTGTTGAGGTCTCTGCTGAGTTCTTTGCTAATTCCACTGCTGAGGTATAGCCTAAGCATTATGGTTAAACTTCTTGTTTCTAACAACAGGGGCAGGAATATTCCAATGTTCATCAGTAGGGAACATTCTGCATTCCCCCTGAGATAAGTATCCCTTGAATGATTAACATTCTAGGATTTGACATTATTATCCTTGGAATATTTCTGGTTCTTTTCTTCGTGGTCCAACAAACCTTGCAAAGAGTGCATTATCGCAGTGTCTGGTGAGGTGCATCAAACCTACCTTTATAATTACCATTTTTGTTTGGTAAATGCTGTTGTCCCTTTGGACTTCTTATTTTGCTTTCTTAAAGCATGTTGGACTTATTTTTAAGTTTTAGTGATGA